>CM068840.1:3460000-3757500 GCA_028554795.2 Sinohyriopsis cumingii
CATGCATGCATGCATGCATGCATGCATGCATCCATACATACATTCATACATACACAGGATTTTGCGAATAATTTTGAACACGCGCCGTCTATCTTTTGTTTACACAGGGAAATGTGTAAAGATGTAGCCAGAAGGATGCAAATATGTCAGGTCAAAACTACCTAAAAGATATTAGCATTTTTGGTACTAATACAGGGGAGATAAATAAGCTGTATTAGCGGTTTGTGAAGGGGATAACGATTTTCGGAATGTTTCGTTATGTGCTGTTAATATACTGATGCTGCTTTAGGCTTGGCTGTACATTACTAAAATGGAAGTCAGACAGAAGGTTTACCTCTTCTTTGAAGCCAATCAGACTGATGGAAATATGTACGAGGTGTAATATATATGTAGCAACTAAATCCAATTTACGATATACACATAACTCTGCGTAAGTTATTTTTTAGTGACAAATGAGAACATATATAGTGGAAATTAAATGTTCAATCCAATTTCATCCTCTGTACTGTGACGACACAAACAATACGCAAGAAAGCAGGCATTGTTTGGCAGCACACATTTAATAGTCGCACGTGGGAACTACTTTCATATGTATATTTCTAAAGAGCAGATGTATTTGTGTATGAAACAAGGAGGCTCACAATATTTATTTTTCTTATTCTTTTTTTTTTGGTAAGAAGAATATGTCGCCCAGGTGATAACAAGGGCGATCGATTTTCTTCACCAAAACACTTTTTTTCGTTCAGAGGCGTATCTCCACAGTGGTATTCTACAAGGGTACAGGCAAAAATTATTTTAGTCAAGCAATTATCAATTAATACTAACTACATGACAACATTTCAAAATTGTTTAAACAATATAATCAGTTATATTTTGTATACTTTTAATTAGATATTCGATCTAGATATCATAAATTATTTATTCGGTATCTTCCTTGCTTACATATCTGCATTATAAAGTTAATTCTTTCTACTACAGTATTCTCAGATCAAGTTATTGCATAGTATTTTGTAAAGTGGCTGTTTATATCTTGGGCTTTTGAGTATTTCTTTGCCATATAGAGTTTGAAACTTCACCCGTAAGCCATGCATCGTGTAAAAATTTGAATATTATATTTCAAACTTATAATAACTTTAATTCCCGCCCATGTCTTCCAGTTATTTCCCCAGTTAACCCCCAGTGTTTTGTTCTACTTTGCACCTAACAGTTTCGCTGTATCCCCCGATATATTTATATATGTTTATAATGTATATTTCCTCATTTAATCTCCTGTTTTCTCTCTTTCCCTCATTGTTCCTATTACACATATATATATATATATATATATATATATATATATATATATATATATATATATATATATAAAATGCCGGTTTTTCATAGGAAAACCCAGCCAGTATGTCAATAAAGCTTCCAATGCTAATGTCGGATTCTATTTATTTTTATTACAGTAACATTTTATAAACATCATTTACACGTAGGTCGGTCATTTTCTTGAAAAAATAACAGAACTGGCAAATGACGTCACATTAGTATTTGTTCTGTTTATAGTTTATTCGTCATTCAAAGTTTGGTTAGTAACCTTATATTGCATATTAGTTAATTTTTGTTTATTGTTTTTTATTTTCAAAATTTTGTCTATAGGTGACGATTCCTCATACTCAATAAAAATACTTTTGTCAATATAAACACTTCATTCCACTCTTGACTCCTGATGACAGCAGGATCAGGTTTCGTATAAGAATTAAAAGACTTAAAGTATTCAAAGAAAGGATGATTTTAAATAAAGTTATAAAACACGATCAGCCAGTGACTTTTTGAGATTAGTAAGTAAAATACTTACACTGACAGGATAAGTAGTGCAATAGGTGGCAAAATTTTGAGTCAAAGAAATCAAGTTTGTTAGTCAATAAGTATAACATAAGGACCAATGGGAGGACTAATATGGATAGAGACCACAACAAAGCAAAGACAATAGAGATCTCAAAATAATTTTGTTCGACGAGGGAAAAGAATTAATGGAAAAGTCTACAGAAATAGATATCCAGGAAGGTATCGCTATGTGTGTGTGTGTGTGTGTGTGTGTGTGTGTGTTTGTATGTTTGTGTGTGTGGTGTGTGTGTATGAGAGATTTGGATTTTAATGTAGCTTTAACAATTGTTCAGTCATATCGCTACGACGTCTGAAGTGAGGCAGTTTATAGTGATGTCTAGCACTGGGACATTATGTCACATTATCCTGACACAAGGTCGACCAGTCCTAATACTAACCTCTTAATGCTGAGCGCCAAGCGAGGCAGCTGTTAGTGCCATTTTTGATAATCGTTGGTATGACTCGGCCGGGGAGTGGCCCCACGACCTCCCGCATCCGAGGCGGACGCTCTAAACACAAGGCCATCGGAGCGGTTGGTATCGCTGTGAGCAACAGCAACATAAAAATTATTTGAATTGTTAAAAATACAGTTCCAAAGCTGTAGTCACTGCATCAGATAATTACATAGTGCACAAAGCAACTAAAACTCTAAATTATGTTGATTCAAAAGAAACAAAACAGGTATCTGTTCAGCCTGATGCATTTTATGAGTTTTAGAACCGTAACAATTCATACATTTTTCCTTTATTAGACAAATAACAATAAATCTTACCCGTTTGGCTATTACCCATATCAATGCTAGAGTCTCTACTTTCTCAAAGTAGTTTAACTCTCGACTATATTTAATACATGTTTATTGGCAATAACAATCAATTTCAAATAGTCTCTATAAATAGATGCAATAACGATACAAAAATGAAGACGTAGAATGGATATAAACTTTCACGGAATGCGATGCGATTTAGGGTTTGGTGTGGCAAATTGAATTAGAAGAATACAACGAATTAGAAACGAGTTTCATAACTTTCATTAAAAGCAAAAGTCATCAACAGTTTTAGTTTCATTCTAAACTCGGATGTAGAGAAGCTAGCACTAAGTGAGGTAAATGTAAAAGCTAGTATCACAATTTGCATTGTAAACTGATTAAGTAAGATTAGGTTGTGGGAAATAATGAGAATGCTCAAAGAGGATACCAATAAAACCAAATCAAAAGTGAACGGCACTGCCAAACTTCTAATTGTATGTGTAGTTCATGATCATATTTGCATCTCTATTATAGAAAGCATCAATACCAATCATTCTGACATTTACAATAAGAAACTCTCTAATTGAATGATTGATCCAAACACGACAAAGCAAGAAACATTGCGAAAAGATAAAACTCTATAAGAATCACTGAGTAGAACTGCAAACTTCTATATATCATCTTCCTCTCACATTTTGGTATACATCAATATGTAATATGACGTAATATATTTTATCGAACATCCAACTTTTATTGGCACTTAATTTCTGTCCAATGTCAGTGTCTAGCATTTAATATCACTTGTTAATGACATTTTCAGATTGTGTTACGTCTTACCATTTCCTAGTCAGTAATAGTTCTGTACCTGTTTCTTTTTGTCTTGAGTGTTGAAATGTTTGAGAAAAATTCAGTTTAAATTACACTGAACCAAAATTATTTCTTTTCATTGTGTATTATATTGTATACAGAATCCAACTTCCTGTCAAGGTCATACAGAGCTAAATGAAACTATAGCTATAGTCTTTTGCGGTTCTGTGTTAACGTTTTATTGATTCTTATTTCTTATGGCAATTTTACTTAGTTACAATGCAAATCTGATTTCATAATATGTACGCAACTATTTAAGCAGTTTTTATTTTTCTGTATCGTTTTTTGCAATTCATCTTCTACTGTTACACTTGTACAAAGATTAGTATTAGTTCTACACCTGTCTTTTTTGTCTTGATTATTTAAATGTTTGAGACAAATTCAGTTAGCATACACTTAACCACATTATTTTTTGTCATTGTGTATTATATTGCATGCAGAATCCAACTTCCTGTGAATGTCATACAATGCTAAAAAAATAATAATATAATTATAATCTGTTTGCGGTTTCTGTGTAAATGTTTTATTGACTCTTATGTCTTATGGCAATATTTAAGTAGCTATCATACCAATTAGATTTCATATCTACACATATATTTACGTATTTTGTTTCTGTCTCTTTCCTAGCAATTCATCTTCACTGTTACACGTGTACAACAATCTACCAATTTAAATAACTCGAAAAAAATTGTACTATAAACATCATTTTCTTTTCTAAAATACTTCTTTTGTCATGTTGTCAATGTGCATGTCATTTCTTTCATTCTTATATATAATTGACATTATCCTCACCTGCTTAAAACATACGCATTCCTTTAGCCCATGCCCAATCATAAATATTTTTAGATATTCGAAGGAGACAAAATGGAGAAATATGGCAAGAAAAGACAATTATACTACATTACTACATCCATATAACAGATTAGCACATTTTTTAAAATTAACTTTTTCGAAGGATGTACAAGAATTTCAAACGACGAATACTTGATATTGTCAATCACATTTATTGGAATTGGTTTTATTTTCTCCACTCATTAGTGTGCAACCTTGGACTATTCCGAATGTAAGTTTACCGAATGCGCCAAGCCCCTCCCGAATCATGTAACTAACAAAAATTTTGTATTGCGCGTATTGAAACTGCAGTCATATCAGTCATTAGCGCATGTGCATATTTAGATTCACCTCCCAATATGTTGTTGCAAAAGCAATGAAGGCATTCGCGGGAAGCTTATTTAGTTTACATGGTCACTCACAACGTACGCTTAATAGTATATGCAATGCTTACAAACATTTACGGTCATTTACGGACACTCAACCTCTCAAAGAAGTGGCACTGATATGGATCTGACCAGGTTTGCTACCAAAGGAGAGCTTGTGATTGTTGAAAGCCGAGAAAGGACTGTATTTATCAAACACTATGTTGATAAAGCAAATGTTTCAAGAAAACAATATGTGGATTAACAGATCCACTAGTGACTTTCAGAGTACAGGTCAAAACAATTCTATAATTTAGCGAAGAGAGAGAAGGATGATGGTTTGACTAGTGGTAGATTTACATTGGAGTTATGGGGAGGGATTACTTTGATAGACTCAATTCTCACTTTTTAATGGAGCATAAACCTAGATCTTATTGTAATTATAGTGTGGATATAGAGGTGATTGGTGTAAAATAATAATATTGATTGTTACATAATCAGCTGTATATTGTTAATCCACTAACACCTGCCGTGTAGCTAACCCTAACCCTACAGACACGCGTTTTCGATATATTTTCACATATGCAGTACCATAACCACTGGTTGCCGGAGATAAACCTAAGGGTAATGGACTCAACATTTTTAATTTTGTGTTTAATCTCAGATATTTCATTAGATATAAGTAATAGATTCTGACCGCTGTTGTAAGCGTGCATAATCTGCGGATTTGGTTGTTAATCGGGAGACCAGTAATGCTAACACTGATATTAATTATTTTCCACGTGTTAGTAAATATATTCTTCAAGAAATGTAACCAGACCCTCAGGATGTTCTAACATAATTTACGAATGGGAAGTAATACATATAATCTTTGAACTACACTAACGTACCAATATGAACTCTACCAGATCTTGGAATCATTCCATTAGCACTGAAACGCCTAGCTACTGACTGCACCACCATGTATAAAAACGATCAGAGATAGTTTCTACAACGAAAAAGTCAAATTCACCGCTGAAGACAGTGGAAGTTCATTGTCTTTCATCTACATTGATTCAACCAAAATGAGTAAAATTATTGTTATTCAGTGATACACTTGAATAGAAAATAGTCTCTAGTCGAAGACAAGAAAGATCGTGTCATTGTTTATCATTGCTGTAATCACCACCACTATGGCGCTAGCACTGAAAACGTACAATCACCAGAAACTTAAATATTCCTCAGAGATTGTATATAATGGTATGACAGCTGTATCAGTAAACCTATTAGGTTTGAAGTAAGTGCGGTTGTTGTATCTAATCATGGACGGAATATAGAGAAGTTATTTTACATGTGATCATGTTATTAATAGAAAAAACATGTTCAATGTTACTAACTCGATAATACAATCACAGAAGAGGAACTAATGGGAATGCGAAAATTTGGAAAGCCGTGAAATACAAACGGTTTGGGTGATCATATAAACTATGTGCGGAATCTGAGTAGCAGCAACCTTTGGATAATGTGGTTAGAATAAGGACTTTGGCAAAGGACTCGTATGAGTCTGCAATTGAGTAATTAACAATAGAACGTTTACAATAGCGGTTTTGTTGGTTAGTGATCAAGGTCATAGCCTTTTACATTATAATACAAATTTCTTTCTTGGGTGCATCTTAGTAACTTTCACAGATTGCACTACGCGGGTTGTCTTTCATACATGGTTATGTCAGGACAAAGTAATGTGGGGTATTACTTTATATAATTAGATCAGTAACAATAATCCCAATAAAACAAAACACTGTTATAACTCATTTGCTATTTCTGTTCAAGTTATGCTAGAGACAATGTTTCATGAAAAGAATGTAGTGGAAATTTGCATTGCGCCATTACCAGGGTTTTGCAAAGTTTTGAATATTTTTTCACGGATTATTTTATTTATTGGGCCACACGTTTAACAACTGTTAACGGTGAACCAAAATAAATTTAGTTTTTAATATATCGGATATTATCAGATTGTTAATATCATAAAAATCAACGTTCTCATTTTCACCATGTCTACAAATGATTTTGACCTACTTGAAAAGTGATATCACCTCCTTTGAGTAAAGTGAATACTTGATACAGGCAACAGTTAAGATGATTTCTGTTATTTATCATTGCAAACAAATAGTACATGCATCAACTATTCAAATTGGTTTACTTGTGTTTGCATGGTATCTGCACACGCAACTCAAAACGCGAGGTCATGATGTGGTCGGAATACCTTTAAATGAATCTATAAGGTCACATGATGACTGTGGCTACTAAGTAGAAGTTCTCTGTGTAGTTTCCTTTTCCTGGAGGTCATTGGAGGTCATTTGAAGTTATTAAAGACAAGCTCATATTATAGATACTGCTGACAGTCTTTTAAAGGCAAACAGCTTATAATCCATTCATCTATCCATACATACACCCATGCATATCTTAACGTCCATTTCTTTATTTCACGTTTCTCGGTCCATTAATACATTTATCCATTAATAGATCCATCGGTCCATCCATGAATACATATTCACATCCATACATGTATATATTTCTGTATTTGCACACGAAATTCACACATTTACAACAAAAGCCGTGAAAGTAAATTGATTCTTTATATTCTCCATATTTCTCTTATAAACCTGTATCGATCTGTTTCCAACAGTTCCTACAGTTATTGAGTATCGCTGGAGAGAAAGTCGTTCATAAGATAACTAACAACTTTCCTGATGTCTAAACGAATATCTGATTTGTTTCTGTGTATATATATATTTCTTTATACGCGCATACGATTCACACATACCTATGAATACACATCATTCCGTTTACAACGAAAAAAATCAAAGTAGAATTATGTTTCTATTAGTCACATTTTTCTCAAACATGTATCGATATGTTTCCCACACTTCCTTCAGTTATATCAGTATTTGTCAAATAAAACCTTGTTCATCGCTACAGACAAAGTCGTTCATCAGATAGTTAAACTCATTCCCCATTTCTAAACAACTCTCTATTCCGTCAAAACCGTCTGGTTCACCAGGGTTCCAAAAGTAGAACATGTTTGAAATTGGAGCTCCTCTCACTGTTACCATAGTTGGGCCCAGGAGTTGTTGTACTACCCCCTAACCAAAAATTGTTAGGGCATCTTCCAGAAAACGAGAAATATTCATTTTACGTTCTGTCTTTTCAATATCTTTATATTATACCTAATTACTAATCTTTTATACAGGTACATTACAAGAATGAAACTTTACAACTAAATGGAAGTGTTTCTCCGGAGTTCTTTTTGGCATCACATTCAAAACTCACGGATTGTTGTGATTTTGCTGCGAATAATGAGATTAAGAATCTCTCTCTCTCTCTCTCTTTATATATATATATATATATATATATATATATATATATATATATATATATATATATATATATATATATATATATATATATATATATATTGATGTGATGCAATTTAGTGATGTCTATGTTAAGTAGGTTACTGCTCTTTATTGCAACGTTGTTTCTATAAGAACTGTGGGTTTTCGATGTGCACGAATACGTGACCAAAGATGTAGATAGACTTTATCTGATGATTGATTGATTGTTGATGTAGTGTGAGGAGAGATGGCTAACACAAATGCTAACGTCCTTGTGTTTTATCGCGTAGTCAAGTCCCGAGTCTCAGAGAGATAGGATAGAGCAAGGCAGTAGGCCGAGAACAAGCCTAGTTGCTGGAGAAAAATAGAGAGAAGGAGGAGGAGAAAAGTGGAAGAGGATAGGAATAATCGGAGTACGGAGAACGCCGGAAGGAGGAAAGGAATTTGCGGAATAAACACAGATGAGTAGAAACCAAGTACAGGGGAAAGCCATCTCACACTATAAACACGTGATGAAATAGGTTGTCACATGGTCGAGAGGAAGAAGATTGGTTGAGAAATTAATATCGTTTAAGTTGTGTTAAAGTGTTATTCTTTTGAATTCCACCTTTGTGTTCTTAATAATTTAATTGTTGGTATTGCTGACTGGGGGCTCGGAGCTTTACCTCTCACCATCACTAATTTCGCTTCCTACAAACTAGCCAGCGTGGTGATTCCACATTAATTCAAATAAATATTGGGAGTATCCCACCCCAATGCATAACAGGGGATCACATAGAACTTCACACACACACACGGAGATACTATATATATATATATATATATATATATATATATATATATATATATATATATATATATAGATATATATGTGTGTGTGTACGTGTGTGTGTGTGTGTCTGTGTGTACAGAGAGAGAGAGAGGTCGCTATAAAAAACGTCTGATTTATCATACAGGTATACCTTACGGCATGAGATTCCCGATCGTTTTGTTGATTGTGGTTGGGTTTGTTCATCACTTATCCAGTAACGAACATCATTCATGGAAGATTGATAATCCCAGGACCAACAGGGCTACAAACCGGATATGGATCAATTTTTTGAATTCTTGGTGTTTGTTATCATTGAACACTTACATATTTGACATTTTTTTTCTGTTTATCTGTCTGTCATCTTTCTGTTAATCAGTGGTCTGTGTGTATCCGCATTCATGTACACGTATGTATGTATGTATGTATGTATGTATGTAAGATAACCGGGTGGGATGTCGGATTCACAACATGACACTTTCGATGTTGATGCAAATACAATGTTTAATAACGAACGACTTGAATGAGCAATTAATTATGATTAATATGTACGTGTATATGATACAAATATTGGATCAGTTAACATAAAACCCAGAGTCGACATACTCATGGCGCTAACGTATTCCTTTGTTCCTCACTTACGTAATCGCGGACAGGCAAACGTGACGATAGATAGATAGATAGATAGATAGATAGATAGATAGATAGATAGATAGATAGATGGATGGATGGATGGAAGGATGGATGGATACATAGATAGATTGATAGACATATATATATATATATATATATATATATATATATATATATATATAGATATAGATATATATATATATATATATATATATATATATATATATATATATATATATATACAAAGAATACAAATTATATGTCGAATAATAATCCTTTCAAGTGCACTTAATCCAGCAAGGGATCACGTGAGTCAGGGATGGATTATGATTAATGCATCAAAATGAAAACGAACAAAGGCAAATACAAAACAAAGAGAAGACAAACAAATAAAACAGAAAAACGGTTATGCTTGTGAAACTTTACATGGCTGTTTCTACAGGAATTCAACATTTTAACTGTATTATGTGTCAAATAGTCTATATCAGTTTGTTGCTGATACTTTCAAATATTTGTTTTCACCTATTAATTGATGAACCATAACCAAATCTTCTATTTTATGTAAATTTATGTAAGCGCAGATTATATCCCGGATATTTCATTGTTATAGTAGTCATAGGCTATCAAGCAAATTTAGAGAATTACTTAAAAGAAAATGTGTCGACTGCCAAAGATAATTTTATTTGTGCATGGTTGTCTTTTTATAATCTTCAGAGTCATGATATAAGCTCTTACTACTTGACACGACTCCATCCGTATCCTGACACTTTATCGTAATACTCACAGAGTATATTATAGAATAACAATTTGCAATAAGAGGCAAAAGGATGACGACAGACATGGTAAATGAAATCCGGCAAAAATGTAGGTAGGGTAGAATTCATGTTCAACAACTTAGCGCCCGTAGGAGGCAATCATGTAGACATTTTCGATCAGCGCAGTGGAGAAGCGCAATTTTCCCAAAGTTGTATCACATGGGGATGTATGCGACCATCTTTACCTATCACTGACCGTGAATTGCATTATCTTATAATTGATCTTGGACGTTCCATAAGAAATGTGTTTATCTTCAATTGCATAATGCAAAGTAATATGGCAATGTAGTGATTTCAAAAGAAGCTACCATGACCAAAGGTGATGAAATGTAGGATGAATAAATTAATAATATATTAATTTACCCTGCCATATGATAAGAAGCTAGCATGTCTAAGTGTGGTGAAATGTAGGATGAATAAATTAATATTATATCAATTTACCCTGCCATATGATAGCAAACTAAGTGCCAGCTTATGTAATAGGTGCGTGGGATTTAGCTGAGTGAGTAAATAAAAAGAACGGCAATGTAGGTACCTTTTGTTTTTCATTATTTGTTTTTTCTTTTTTAAAGTGATACCTCGCTGTATGGGTATTCCGAAGGAGAATCAAAAAAGAACACTTATAAAGAAGATAAATGTATAAAAATGCATCTCACGATCCAGAGTTTGAATTGACTTTGAATGTTTTTAGTCTTATTTTATTTTGATAACATAATTTAAGTAACTGAATCAGCGTTTTACTTATTCCATTGAAATATGTTGTTAATTTTTCACCTCTTTTTTAAATTTTCGGTTGTTATTTTGATTATTCAATTTAATACTTTGAGGCTTATCCCCAGATTGCATACCTTCCATTATTCGTTGCCAATTATAATTTTACCCAATGTAAACAAACATTTTAGTATCATTATGAAGAGACTGTGAGGCTTATATCATGTTTTATAATCCTGTAATGGATTATCTGATTTGTTTATAAAAAAAGTGAGATCATGGCAGAAAGTCTATTCTTTCTACGTCCAAGAGCAAAGTACCATTTTTTACACAATGAAATGAAAATGTGTGGTGTAAGCTAAGAAACAGGATCAATGGACGCACAACGATCACAGGTCACTTCTATGTTACTTTAGAATTATGTGTGGTGTAACCTACGAAACAGGATCAATGGACGCACAACGATCACAGGGCACTTAAACTTTAGAATTCCGTTCGTGTCTAAAATGTAAAACAAACTTCACTACTTATGAACAAGGCAAATGCAGTAAAGTAAAAACATTAGACGAATTTAATGTGTCAATATTTATTTGCTTTCTGTATGTCCCCATCTATCTGGAAGAATAGCTTATACCTATACTCAAATGTGTTTGAAAAGTGGGAGTCCATCGGATTAATCCCCATAGAATTAACCATAGTGATCTCTGAATACGGACAATTTATAATTCATTCATTTTCTTCCGTGCTAATAAAAAGTAGACTTTTGCACCACGAGCAATCACACAAATAATTGGGAGCAAGACGCAAAAAAAACTCTTAATGTCGTAGATATTGCTGTAACGACCGAGAAATTACCGACAGAAAACTATTCAATAAAGTTCAATGTAGCATGATTAAACTTACCGTCTAATGCACTGACACCCAGGCTCCTAACTAAGAAAAGAAGCAATCAACATGTGTTTAAGGAAACCACTACAATACATGACGGATGGTAACAAATTAACCAGTGATTTATCTTAATAGTCCCGCCTTCCCGATCACGTGATGGAAAATAACCAATAAATGAAAATGTTATATTTTAAAATCTTTGCAATTCTAGAGGTGGAAGGGATAGACATTTTTATTGCAAATTTTCCCTGCAGTAATGGTGACAGGTTATGAATAGTGTCAAAGGTCAATATGTTAATAACGATCCTCTGCATTATATATATATATATATATATATATATATATATATATATATACATATATATATATATATATGCAGACAGACAGACATACAGTCAAGCAGACAGAGAGAGACAGAGTGAGTGAGTGTCAGTCAGACAGACATACAGAGAGGGACAGTGTGACACAGACAGATAGACAGAGAGGGACAGAGTGCGTGAGAGTCAGACAGACAGACAGGTACATACATACAGACAGACATACAGACAATGAACGAAGGAGTGAGAACATTACATGATCATGCTTATTTAAATATTAACAAGCATCTTAAATGTCAACCCTCGAGTGAATGTAAATAGATTGTTTAGAGAAAATAATTCATAGTTTATTTTTATCGGTTACAGTCTGTTTTAAATATTTTCCATGACTCTAAATGAACTAATGGGATCATTTGCAGTTTGTTTGAAGATGTAGTAAAAGTATTAATAAATATTATAAGACTGAAAAAAGTTAACTTTTACATAAATAATTTTTGCCATCTTGGTTGTAGGTTAAGTTCATTATTGTTAAGATGTTGTGGATGGAATTTATGAGACAGGTTTCTTCATTATTTTACTGAAGGGTTATAATTATAAAGACCTTCACTGATTTGCCAGCGATATCTTAAAAGCCTTAGTGCGAATGAACATGGTTCAAAAATCCTTTACAATTGATTTATATAGTAATCATTACATTATTGAAGACCTTCTGTTTTCAAAAACAATATTTAAACTGTATCATGCTGCTGGTCACATGAAACAGTTGAGTTTTTCAATGATGGACTTTTTTTCTGATGCTCATGAGGATACAGAAAGAGGCGAAAACCATTGACGTTATGAGAGAAAATCAACAATAACATATAGTGTCATTAATACGACTGTAGTAATATTTCTAGGAATGGCATAATATACTGTTGTTGATTCAGATACTGTGTTACTCAGCACAGTATGTACTTTATTTGAAAGAAGATTCTCCTGTTCGTATGAACTCGCTTTTGCTTGGCAATGACATTAATGTTCAATGCATTCTAGCACAATATGTGCGTAATTATGAAATCGGGTAAGAGAGAGAGAGAGAGAGAGAGATATCGAAAGATAGAGAAAGAGATAGAGGAGAGAGATATAACAGAGTGATCAAAGAGAATACAAGTATCGGAATATAATCATTAGTGTTTAGTTGGAGTGTTTTACACGGATACGGTAAGACATGTATATTGACTTATGGCCAATCAGCTTGATTCACATATTTTATGACTGAATCTGGATCAAACTGTTAGCTAGTAGAGGTTAAAGATCACGGAAGTGTGCTCAGTTCTGCACATGCTAAGGATAGTCTGGGATGCAGTGTTTTGAACATTCTGAAATTTCTATAGTACAAACTGAGACTAACTAGACAAGTTAATTACCATAGTCCATTCTTTAAAGAACTTAGGAGCACACACGTGATCTGTTCCATCAACCAAAAGAAATTGCGAATGAAGCCGAAGAGTCTCGTATATGTAGGTGTAATGAAAGTACTGTCGAGAATGACACCTTGGTTTTGAACTGGTTGATTGAATTTACAGTTGATGAACTTATTATTTGAGGTTAACTATGTAATGAGAAAGTCTTTGAGTGGTGTTATCATCATTCATCTGCAATTTGCCACATGCTTTCCATACGTTCCTATCTGAAATGCACCTCTCTACGCATTTGATCTAGGTTCAACTTCAGTTGGGCAACTCGATTTGCATTTTTATGTGTGTTAAGCGTAAACTTGGTAAGACGCTATATGTCGATCTCTGCCACTTGAGATCGGTGAAGTGTATATGGTTATTTGCGAAAGATATACTACATTTCAAATTACCGTAAGATAGAACTAAACCCATCTTTTACAAATGTTGAAAGTAACAATAGCCAAGTATGGATGCTAAAACTTCACTGAATATGCTAGACACGATGACATGTCACAAATGTGAAAAGATAAAGTCATAGCATAGTCTAATAATAGATGGAAATTGAAAGGTGAATCAAGAAGCAGGAAATGCAAAATCGAGTACAATCTTACACTATTCTAAAGCTTTAACTCTTTTTCCTCAAAGACACCGTTCATAATTAATAAAACGACAATGAAAACAAATATAGAAGTAAAAGATGCAGTGTTACCAAGCAAAATAGTGGAAACAACCTTTAAACCCATTACCATAGCTTTCTTATAAAGCCATCTTGCAATTTGTTGTACATGTTTTAATTTACGTGGACCTATTTGTTTACTGCTGTGCAACATTATATGATGCGTTGATCATATTTGAAAATTCTACAACACACACAAACACATGCACACACACACATATTATCATCTCAAGATGGAGATAAATGTTTGGTTGTCACAAATATTTCAAGATTCCAAGTACGGCCATGACGCTTAAAGCTGTATCAGGCAAACAGCTGACTGACATGTATATCGTATCTGCATCACTCGTACTATACCTGTAAAGCGCAAATATTTCAAGCAACGTTTCCATGGCCGATGGTTATTCAGGCAAATAACACGGAAGTAACTTTCAAGTAGGCAGATACATATATGTATGTATGCATGTATGTATGTATGTATGTATGTATGTATGTATGTATGTATGTATGTATGTATTTATGTATATGTGTATATATATATGTATGTATGTGTGTATGTATGTATGTATGTATGTATGTATGTATGTATCAGCATCTTGGTAACAGAATTACATGCATGTTGTGTTATGAGACAGTAACACATATTTGTGCATGAATTCATCAAAATAAATTATAATTTCAATTATCAAGCTGCAACGTTCATGTTTAAAACAACAAAATGCACATTAAACACACATTTGTCGCCATAATATTGCGTCGCCTTAATGCCTGAACACAGCAGTGATAGTTAAAAGTCTAAGTCAAAACATCTTTATGGCGGCAGACTCTTCACCCACATGTTCTGTCTAGTCGAGCGTTAAGGCGACAGCGTTTCTAATGTCCCTATTGCCATACCAAATAGAACAGGAAACTAAATTTATATTTTAGGAATTTTAAATATATGCATTTTAAAATTGTATTACATATGTTTATCCACATCCTTATGCCGACATAATCTTCACAAGCATATTGTGTCTAACCCCAGCAATAAGACGACAGTCTTTCTAAGGACGCTATTGCCATAGCTAACAAAACAAACAATACAATTATATTTGTAAGGTAATGAAGATCATAAACATATACCTTTTAAAACTGTATTACAATGTCTGCTTATCCATTTTCAAATATTTTTATGTTCAACTTTTTAAAATTTTAATTTTTGCCCCGCCCCCCCCCCGCCCCCATTCCGAAATGTAAGTAAAATCTTGTATGTGTACGTGTCACGTACCCAAGGCTGTTTCCTCTAGTCAATGAGGGTTCTTCATCCGACCAAAGACCATTGCCTATGGTGATCCCTCCCCTGTTGTGTATGTGATTGCCTATGTCTTATGTTTGCTATATGTATATTTGCTATAGTCTTTGCATGATCTAGATGTAAGGACGGCATTATGCATATAATTTCCCTGGTTGTATAATTTTTATTTTTTTACAAATAGGAACAGTTTCGTTTTGGGGTTCTTTTTTGTTCCTTATAGATTTAAAATTTCTTTAAGAATGAGAGACGTTTATGAATACTATCAAAAGGTACGAAATACAAAGAAAACACTAAACTGTGTTTTTCAGTTTGCATGTTGTAAGTTTCTCTCTCATTCTTTCAATATTATTCGGGCACTTTACCTGGCCTGATATATATGGAATCTATGTTGGTGTTTGGACCGAGACAATTAAGTCCCAGTCAAAGGGTTGCAGTAATTGTCTCCCCGCGAGGTTTGACGAGTGAGGAGACATAACGTAACCCCGGACTGTGATTTCCTTGTCTCGGTCTAAACCCCAACGTAGATTTTTCTTCCCTCCTCTTTTTTGTGGCTTTTGAATGAAAAAGGCTTGTTATTCTTCTTTTTTCTTTCTGCCTCTGTCTAAAATCCCCTACATGAGGTCAGAAATGAAATGGCGGTGAAGCTACTGGTACCTACACAAATTCTTGCGGCGAGAAAATCGGTTAAATCCCAATTAAAATCATTCTCTTCTGGAAATATAAGAGTGGTTGTTTTAGTAGCCACCATTCCATCACTCTTCATCTCCACCGTAGGCGCACCCCAACAAATAGGCTTTTTAACTTACGCCATGCTCCAAGTATGTCACATAAATTCACTGGGCAGGGACTTTAGTGCACCTATATACTGCATGTCACAAGCATCTCTCTTCTGATTGAAAGAGAGACTCCGCGCTCTGGCTGAATTTTGTAACGCGTGTTTGGATTAGTGAAAGGTGTTGATCCGTTTATATCCACCATGGTACTATCAATACCCGTGGCTTTCCTGACTGAACTCACCTGGTCTCATGACAAGATCTAGACGAACGTAAAGCCGTCTCCTCTAATATCGGGATGGCGTTCAGCCCGGACTACTTGTCATGTATGTGAAGTCAAAATGGGCTATCACAAAGAAAACAGATACGGCTATTTAGAAAAGAAGGATTTATGTGGAGATGCAAGGCTCTATGTAGAGAATCTTGACGTACCGACCCGCTGTGAGACGACTTTTGAGGAAGAGGAGAAGACAAGTGCGATGCTATGTTAACTCAGGTGAACAATCCACTCAGTTGCCTGAAAATATATACTGATTGCCATTGTTTGTCTTTATGTTGTGGAAATGTTTGTTTGTTATGGCTATGTTTTGCTTGCGCCTATAAACCCTTGTACATATAATCTCATGACATCACCCATGTTATTTTCCCATTGTCACCCAAGTGCCATTTTCTCCTTCAAGTGCAGCATATAACTACTATATTAAGCAAGGATGAGAACCCATGCGAGGCGAAAGAACCCCTTCAAAGTGCGTAGCAAAGAGAAGAGGTCTTACTCTTTACACCTACCAATATTTGTATTTTCAGATTATGCAAATCTGGGTTAGAAAAACTGGTGATAGTACCTCCAAACAAAATATTTCTTATTTTATTCAGAGATTACCGTCTAAGTTCCATAACTCTGTTATAATTTGGATAAAGACAGTGAAGAAGTTGTCACCGCTTGGAATATTACAATTATATCACCTTTATTATCCTAAATCTAATCTTCACAATTATTTTATTTTATAAACGTTCGGTAAAAACAAATTATTATTCAGCTTATATTTTGGCGCAAGAATTTCGGGGGACAATTTATATATATATATAAGGTGCCCCCACCCATTTCAACATTTCTTGTTATTGATTTTCTTTTTAAGTTTTTCAGTTAAATGGTCAAATATATAAAAAGGAAATGCCCCTACCACCTAGATTTATTTTTTTATAGCAAAAGCTGTCTTTAAAATGTCATGAAAGAGGTTTGCATAATCAGAAAGGCAATTTAGGAGACATTTTGGTATATAATTTAGAAGACTTAAATTAAAAACATGCTGAGGTAGAATGGAAAAAATATGTGCTGGTAAAATGAAACTGCTATGAAGAATCTTTTAAAAGGTAGGAGCTTGAAAATATTGCGTCAATCTAAGCATTGTAGTCGCATGTACACATTTATATTATATAAAATAGAACCAATTGTATAAGCATTAAGAAACGGGATCGGTTGATTAAATGTAACTTCAGAATGTAAAAAACGAACAATGTAAAGATTGTTAAAACATAATGAATTCCTACTGGTATGAATGTGGAGAAAATAAGAAAATGTGAAATAAAACCAAGCAAACAGCAGCAGGCTGGATGAGCAGACCAGTTTAGGAGCAAATCTTTCTTGAAACTGAACTTGATACGAAAAAAATGAAGATATAAGATCAGTAACGTCAAAATGAAGACTCTAATCAACGAGATTTTCTCTAATAAGGTTGGCACATATTGTCACTTTATCTCTGTCGCTCGTGTTTTCAAATTTGTGATTGTTCGTTTACCCGATGGGCACTCCTTTGTGGTCGCACTCTCCCTTCTGCTGTAGTGAGTGAGTAATTAAATCATTATTATAACAAAAATGGAATCTCTCACAGCTGGATTAGTTCGATAGTGACTCGAGGCAATTAAGAAACATATCACTGTTCATGATGCTGCGAATCAGCATCTACAAACGCGTCCGGAGTTTCAGGTGGGTTTTGCAGAAGGTACAGAACAGGTATTTAAACCAATTGACGAACCAACACAAATATTCTTACAGCAACTGAGGATGTTCAACAATATTGCCTGTTGATATTGCTGGCCGTCTTCAAGTAGCTCAACCTCCACCTCAGCAGCCTCTTCAACCACAATTTGAAGTTCAACAACAACTTGAAGTTCATCCACAACTTGAAGTTCAACCACTCTAAGTTAGATTAGCTCGAGAGCAATTAAAAAACATATCCCTGTTTTTGATGCTGCGAAGTAGCAGCTACAAGTGCGTCATGAGTCTCAGGTTGATTTTGCAGAAGGCACCGAACAGATATTTAAACCAATGGACGAACCAACAATAATATTCTTACAGGAACTGAGGAGTTCCAACAAGCTCTTGAAACATTTCCTGTTGATATTGCTCGCCGTCTTCAAGTAGCTCAAATATGTTAAAACTCTAAAGAATGTATATCAGTATCGCTATTGATACTCCAAAAATCAGATGTATGGAAGATATTATTTAATTTACTATTTGTAACCAGACAGTAAATGAGCGCATTAAACAATTAAAACAAGTAAAGAGACACGAGAAAGAAGAAATGAAGTTGCAACTTGAAAAAGCAAACGCACTAAAGAGATAAGCATCAAAAGCACGAGAGAACAAAGCGGATAAAACAAAAAGTGAGGAGCAAAGAGCAGCTGGAAGTGATATTGCTGATCGAGGAAGTGGCCTTATCATTATTCCATGTCCCATCAACATCCTTGCAAGCTCAGGATGCAGGTAGGTATTTCGTACCCGCTGAGACATTTATTGAAGTAGACGGTGACATTTTATAGATGATACTGAATATTTAGAGTTGGTTTTGTTAATAATGGTATTATGTCGTTATTCAACAGTGCTACATACATGACAGACGGAAGAAACATTGAAATATGTCAGAACATCGACGTTGCCACGACGATATTGGGTCTAGCAAGATATTATGATGATTATTCAAGATCAGCTGGTCAGTCAGTGATTTTTGCAACATACACTTCTGACCACCCTATAACGTTTAGAATAATCTAAGGCATCCAAGAAAATTCGCCGACAACGTTAACGCTGGTGTGTGACCGGTGGTTAATGGTGCTTATCTTGAATTTAATTAAGGATTCGCAGCACGTCAATCAATGCTGAAAGATGTTCGTGGAAGATTTTCTTGCGCATTTCCATAGCCACATATTTTTGAATTTTCCAGAAATGTCAGAAAGGTTATTTTATTATAGCTAAGCATACAGTTGTGATTGTAAGAAATGTTACAGACGAGGATGCAATCTGGTCCCCTATTGGTGATGCTGGTAAAGTAGTACTGACAACACCTTTCCTGTGGATGAGAGTAAATGACTCCATCAATCAACGATAAACAACGGTTGCTATGGTTTATGAGACAGGGTGGTAAATCAACATTATCATGGTTGACAATAACCTCAGATAGTGTTCAAAGCAATATTAATGGTTTTTTTACATAGCAAATAGCATCCCAGCAAAGTAGTTTTGCACCACGGCATATATTTGTTGCTTTCCTAAATACTACACGAACGAATGCACAAACACAGAGTATAATGATATTTGACAAACTTGGTGTTACTGAAGCCTCATTAAGGATCAAGAACCGGATGACGACATAATACTGAACTTTGATAATACTCATGTCGCAAGTGCATATCAACGTTTGATGAGATTCATTGGACGTGATCAAAATGTTGATTCTGGTATGCAAATATCACAACTCGATTTTACATTGTTGTATTCAATTTATTACTTTTCTCTGGAACATTTAAATTTAGTTTGGCAATATGTCCTTCATATACACTTTCTAGCTCGTGTGGCAATAGGAGCTATTAATTACAGAGCAACCGCTGTCATCCTCTTAGACAAAATAATGGTACTTGAAGGTGCTGCTAGATGAATAAGTTATTGATGTCCCAGTAGAAATTAAATCGCTCATGATATTTATAATGTCATTTCATCAATGTTTGTGTCAGTCTGACTCCTCGTCAGATTAAAAAAAAAACTACAATCAATATCAAAATAGAACTGTGGAATACAAATATTACCAAACAAAGGACAAATCGCAGGTGGTCAAAATAAACTATCTCTGACAGATCGTCAACTCCAGCGCTTTAATAACTCCAAACTATCAAATACCGATGCTAGACTTAAGTTTTCTGCCGGTGCCATTAAAAATGCTGTCAAGACGGGTGGTATCTTTCCACTTCTTGCAGATATGTCAGTGTTAATAGCAGATGTAGCTCCAGATGTTGCAAAATCAGCTGAACTTGGTGCTGTTGTGATTGCTGATGGAATGGCATTTGAAAAAAAAAAAAAAAGACAGCAGGAAAAGGGATAAGGACTTCTAAAAAATGGAAAGGCCAGGAACTTCGTATTGGTATGATCCTGATTTCAAATCTGGGGTTATAAATAATGTTGTCATCGTAAGAATTACTAAAGCAGATCGTTGTTAATACATATCCGACAAAAACCACAATTATATCAGCAAAATCAACCAATACTGAGGTCAGCTTGGTTTTTCCAACTGCAATTTCAGTGAAAGAAATAGCACTAGCACAAATATAAGCAAATCTTCGTTGGCCAAATATTAGATAAAAATCGTTTGGTGGATTGCCAGTAAATAGTTCACTGGTGTTTGCAAATAAAGATAAACCAGATGGAACTCCCGATTGGTAAGTTGTTAGTATTTCAACAGATAAGCATCAAATTGAACAAATCAAATATCAATTTCCGCGCAGAATTAAATATATCACGAAAAAAGAATCTAAAATAGATATCACTGTTACTAACTAGCGTTATCAGCGGCGATAGAAATGAACTCTCTAGATTATGCTGTAGATACACATCAGTCGTTTATCGGAACACTATTACGATGGCCAGATATAAAATCTGTTTATCAAGGACCGTTAGAACCGAAACAAGATAATTTCCTCACGAATAAGAAAATATTTATTAAACTTCCAGAGTACCGAAAATTCATCCATGGAACCTAACAAATATATCCGATCATATTACTGTTTCTGATGTGACAATATATCCAAGATTGTTATACGAACGATTTATAAGCTATGGACGAGGAAAATAAAGTTCGTGAAGTTTTACTACTTTCTCTTTCACAATCACTACGGTTACTGACAGCGCTTTCATTTTCGGAATCTGCCATAATTTTTCTCAATTATCTTACTCGTGTATTAATAATGATTTTTGTTTCGTATTCGTGAGGTAATTATGATCTATTTTTTTTTTGCCAAACCACATTGTACGAAGTTCAGAGGAACGAAATATTTACACAACACAACACTATGTGAACTCCTAGATTACCAAACGATATTCTAGCAAGTCGATATATGTACAAGCTTGGATCAAAGGATGGCACAAACACCCATGCAAACACCTAGATTGCCAAACGATATTCTAGCAAATTCAGAGGGTACGAAATGTTTACAGCTTATACAATCTTAGTTATAAGGACGGCACAAAGCATAATGTTATATAGAATTAAAGAAGTTCAAAACTTATTCTATAAATTAATTCTAAGAACGGCCCAGTACTTATACGGGGCATTCACTACGTTCAACAGATTTCAACAGAACCCCCATAGTCAACTCGTGCAGAGTGCATAGGAGCATCCACCAGTTGGTTATTTAGTGGGAAAGTGTGCTTGTATGTTCAAGTTCGATCATAGGGTTGGAGCCCCAAGTCTATTAAAGAAAAAATACGATTATCGTCCACCATCGACACATTTGTCAGTTATGGAATTTGAACGCTCGACCTCAAGTATGAGATTCCAACACGTTATCACTGCACCACGAACCCATTCTTGCTGACATGTTTCATAAATTATTAAGAAGTTACCTATGCTGGATTCTTATAGATCGTTATACTGAGTAAATCATAATTGTTGTAAACTGCAATTTGATTTCCAAACACGGCGTATAAAATAATCAAATAATACATTTTGGCGGAGTTAATACATGCAATGTCTGTAACCTAGAGAACTAAAAATAAATTATCTGTATTGTTCACAGAAACAGGGCATGTGCTTTATTGTTTTTCTTCCTTCAATGTTACGACGATGAAGTTAAAAGGTGTAAATATCCTTCTACTAATTATAACAAATTACACTACTCCACTGACAGATAATTGCCCACAGGTACTTATTACTATATAATAGTGACAATGACAAAAAACAAATGATCATTACAAAGTAACGAGCGGGGTAACTACTTAATTACTCTACCAGAGAGAGCTTTTCTTGACAGAGTTATCTTCCTTCATATGTTTGTATCTAACACAATCAGGATATACCGAAGCGTTATTTTTTTGTTATGAACAATTAATGAGAATTTGTTTTACCGTTCCGTCAATTGCTGTTTATTTTGCTCAGAATGATAATTCATGAATATCAACACGTTTGGACTTTCTTGAAGAAATACATCACAGTTGTATCGAATATGAACTGAGCGGATTGTAGAGAACTAATTACGATTATAAAGATGTTATCTCGTTTGATATGGTTACTTGTTATCCTGGATGTTTTCTTGGAATAGCGGAGGGTTCTCAGTATATTAAGAGATTTGGAGATCCAGCACACGAGCTTTTTACCCGACTGGTTTCGCTTGTATCGAGTCACTTAAATTTGCTGAAAATCTTCATCCGATTTGTTATGTCTGGTTTGGCAAACACGTTTCAGAAGAAAGGTGGGCACAAATAGTTTAAAAACGATATACGCTAAGCTGAAGAAAAAGAACAACAACAAATAAATGGAACTCATCTTATCTCAAACGAATATGACCTTTCGGGCATAATTCACAGTTCCTAGAAGGTATCACGATCCTACTATGCCTACCTATCTATATATTCAGCATTTCCGATGAGCACCTAAATTTAGCAAAGAACGAAACAAACAAGTATTACAATCCACATAATATGTTTTTATACTTGTTATGATAAACACATTTTTGTGAACTGCTGACATAACTTTGCCAGTTCTGGAATGTCATATCCGTAATTTTTTGCGGAGGAAAATATAATATTTGTTTTTGTTTCCATTTTCTTTTTGCAAGACACACCCAAATTAGAAGCGGAATAACATGTACATAACTTTTGTGACAGGTGCCATGGTTGGTTTCATCTAATCTTTCCAACATTAAATATAATTGGTGTGGGTAGCGAGTTAACGGTATTCTTACAACTTTCAGCCAGTATCTAATAATCGCAAAATATACTAGGTACAAAGTGGATATCTTCAGCATTCTTCAGGGAAAATCGCATTATTGTAGCTTTACGATCGCCTAATTACTGCTTGCAAAACGTTGTATTTCACATCCTCAAACTTTATACTAAATTCATGTCCCGAACTTTCTGACTCATAGCAAGCAAATAATATTACCACAGAATCAATACTTTTAAACGCATACTGAACATTAAAAGAGCCAATCATTTTAGAAAAGTGGAAAATTCGTGAAGTAGGGTTTTTGTGTGTTTGGACAGCTTTGAATTTGTCCAAACCAGCTTGGGATGAAAAGTATACCCATATGCTTTTAATAAGGCACACACTCAATACTTCTTTCTTTGTAAAACCAAACATCCTCTTGCTAGAGATATCCTCCATTTCTGAACAAAATTAGTTTAAGTTTTATCGAGATTGGCCATCTTACCTGTTTTTTCGTAGAAATATTAGTAATATTTATTTGGACATACAGGAACTTTGCTGTCATTAATATTGTCTAAGATAAATTTACCTCTATTATATTCGAGGTTCAGCTATGTAATTAATAAAAAAGGGATGGGGCTCAGAACACAACCTTGCCTTGTACCTAATGTACATTGGACGCAAGTAGTTAACCCGTATGTGTCACGAACAGAGTGAAGATATCGTAACATAAAGCAAAATGCAGTGACAAGAGAAAATGAAAAAGAATGCGAGAAGTGAATGAAAGTTGTCGAATATATCTTATTGCATGATTTTGTTCAAACACGCAAATACTTGAAAATTACAAAATGGATTTGGGATTTAAGAAATTGAAAAGAAAGACTGTTCTTTATCTAGTTTCATGTAGCTCATCTAGCGCACCCGTAAATTGATACATTGTCCAAATAATTAAAGAGATCAAAATCTGTAAGGACAAACGTTTAAGCATTTTTATACGGTTTCTCAAATTCTGGTAAAATCAACTTAATTGGGCAGTATAGATTGAAACAGCCATATGAAAAATTTGTATTTATGACTTTTAAAAGGTCAAAATGTGACTGAGTAAATGAAATTAGTTTGTATATTAAGTTTTGTTATCAACGTTTAGATATATCTTTTTTTTTTTTGTTTAAATGCTTTTTATTGATGCATAGCCAAGAGGCGTTAATTCGAATAACAGCGTTATATATTTAATTTGATTTTAAATTAATATAATATATAATATAAAGTTCCCACAAGAAAAACGAGAATAACTATTGTGAAAAAATCCTATTTAGACGTGCAAATGACGTACGTGGTGCCTAGCATTCAAATGATTAAGTTTTATGTTTATTCATATTGTATGTAATGTTGTTCAAAACAAGACATCCCTTTCAATGCCTATGCCAACAGTTCAAGATACTCTTAAATGTTACTTGAAGAAAGAAAATTAGGAATTAGACTAAGATAAAAATATGACGATAAGCGTTAGTAATTTGTCTCATATTCCACAGTTACAAATGTTAATGGTGTAATTGGTGACGGTATATTTTATTCTCGAGTGACATGGTGAACGCGTAACGTTTTTGAGTTGAATAACAACTTGACAAGAGTTATCCAATAGCTTTATATGTCTTATACACACAGTCGTAATGACCATCATGGTATAGTTTGCCGCAACATTGATAAGCAGTCTGTAATTATTCGACAAAGGTACAGAATAATCCAAAGAACATGTTAAAATGCTGTGGGATCTTTGACTGGAACAGCACAACGAATCTGAAACACGATATAACAATCATTTATATTTGCAGGTGCAGTTTGAAAATGTATTTGTATATTTTATCCCTTTTTGACCTTGCAGTCACACATTGTATAAAAATGCAAACAAAATGATACTATATTAAGGACATGGTATGCTCGGCTAGCTTGCAGTCCTAAGAAACCATTCTATTACACTATCAAGCATAGCATGATATGCTGCTAGTGCAATCTTTTACATCCTTTGTCTGACTGTGCTTCAGTTCTAACACGAATTACATCTCATATTAACCTTTTAGAATATCGTAGTACTGCTATTACCTAAGATAGCAATCCTGTTATCCTTTCACCTAATATTAACTTGTCTCGAACTATTGCAAAAATGTGATCAATGCTCTGTCTAAATGCTGAATGAAGTATGCTCATTAACATTAAACCCTTTCTAACTATCTGGCAATTTAACTTTCTATTTGTATTGTCTCTTTATATATATAGTATTGCTATATCAAATTGTGATTTGCCAATGGCGTATGAATACAAATAATGAACATGTTTCTATAGCTATTATACTCTCTAGACATTGATATGAATTTTATGTAATATTACATTTAAAAAGGATTCAATTACAAGAAAAGGATTTCATTGTAAATTATTAAAAAAATAGAAACTGACATTTTTTTATGCAACAAAAAAAAAAACATACTCAATCCAGAACATAAATATTATTGAGCTCCACCCTATGTCGTCTGCTGTCATCTCTGTCAACACTGCTGTTTTCAGTCTCTCCCTATGGCAAACATCAAACTCTGCAACTCTATGGAAAAAAGAAAACAATCACATCAGACAAAGATCAAGATGATGAAGCAACATTTAATCTACTGTGTGTGATTTGATTTCAATTTTTTACGTAGCTTTGACAATTTTTTAGTCATATCGCTACGATGTCTGCAATGTGGCAGTTTATAGTGATGTCTAGCACTGGGGCATCGTGCCGCAGACATGTAGCATGATAACCCACCCAGTCACATTATCCTGACACCGGGCCGACCAGTCCTAACACTAACCTCTTAATGCTTAGTGCCAAGCGAGGAAGCTGTTAGTACCATTTTTGTAAGTTTGAGAGTTTGATAGAGACATGTCTGATACATTGGAAAACAAAAATGAGCATTGTGTATTGGAAGAAAAAATTGTATACCATGAGCCTGATGATATACTGAAATTTATAGAAAGTAAGCAGAATGCAAACACTTTAAAAAAGATACTTTTGATGTAAGGCTAGTGATAGAATTCTTGCAGTCAGAAAATGAATTCAGAAATTTACTCAAGATACACCCATCTGAATTGAATCTGCACCTGGCTTTTTTATACTCAGTGTTAGGATAAAATATGGATCTGAGTTTGAACCGAACAGCTTAAGAAGCATCATCAGCTTCATTGAGCGCCACCTTAAAATCAAGACATATGCAAGTACAATCATGAGAGGAACAGACAGAACTTTTGCATTAACAAGGGAAGCTCTTCGGGCTAAGCAAAAAGTTTTAAAATCTAAAGGAAAAAGAAATAAATGAGTCAACCGATCACAGACGAAGAAAGAAATGCCTTGTATAGTAAAAAAAGCTAATGGGGATGGAAACACCTGAAGCCATTGTTAACACATTGTGGTTTAACAGCTCTGTGCAGTTTGATTTGTGAGGAGTGACTGAACATTACAATCTGAAATGGGGGGATGTTACACTAAAGAAAGATGGGAATGGCCTCGAATATCTTGAACTCAATGAAGGCTGACAAAAATAAGAACATGAGACAATGTCAGTGACATCAGGGATATTAATCCTAAGATGTATGAAAACAAAACCAACAAAGAGAGAGACCCACTTGTTATCTACAAACGGTATGCTGAGCTAAGACCAGCAGACTTTTGTCAACGTGAAGATCTTTTCTATATTGCGCCCAATACTATGCCAATCTCAGCGACAAACCCAAAATGGTTTAGGAAACAAGTCGTTGGAATTAACAAACTTGGATGCCTCATGAAAAAATGACAGAAAAGGCAAATATTACAGAAAGAAAGAAATTAACAAACACAAGTAGCCAAAAGAACTTAATTCAGAAGTTAAGAGACAAAAACATTCCCCCAACTGATATTCAAATTTCAGGCTACAAAAACGTACAGTCTATAAACAGCTAATCAAACATTAGTGAAAAACACCAACAGACGCATTCCAATTACCTGAGCAACACCGGCCACCCAAGTAATGATGCTAACAAGCCCCACCCCCACAGCAAAGAAATTTCCAACTGCACAGAAAAAGACTGTAGTATATCAAGTACCCAAACGTTTAACATCAACCGTACAAAATAGTTTTGTTATGAACTTAACGGAAAACATGAACGAGATCCCCAACGGGGTCAACTTCTTTCAACAGCGAATTCTCAACAGGGCCCACACAGCGGAAAAAATAGGAAAATTATTTAAAGTGACCCTGACAGTCAGTAGGAATAACGAAATATGGACATAAACGATATCAATGGAATGTGGTTAAGGTTAAATTGTTTAATTACATATTGTTTCTTCAATATTTTGATGTTTCTGGCTCGAATAATACTGTTGCTATAGATGCAAATGGCAGCTCTGTTACTATTCATCACAACGAACGCTGCAAATTCAATGTTTGCATTTACATTATTAAAAATATTTTGAATGTTAACTATCAGCCTTGTGTTTTCATTTCAGTTAATCTTGCTAAAGGAAACATATAGGAATTAATCTGAATGAAGTGTACAGGAAATTAGGATTCACTACAGAACTTCTTTTTTGAGCGAACATACATGCTAGGGTTTGTGAATTGTTCACTCCCCTAAAGTGCACTGTTTCTGGCCGTCATTTTTATCTCCCATATAAAATGAAAACATAGATCTGGTATAAATAAAATATATGTATAGTAAACGCTGTATCAATGATATACAACTCATTGTATAAACTTTTCATTAAAACGAAACTCGGGCAAGCCTCGTTTCCTTTTAATGAAACAAAATTATACATACCTTAGTATATCATTGATACAGCGTACATACAATCTATATATATATATATATATATATATATATATATATATATATATATATATATATATATATATATATATATATATACATACATAAATATATATGTGTATGTGTGTGTGTGTCTCATACATATTTTGATTCATAGTTTTCATAGTCTAATTTAATCGATTGTAGATTTATTTCCATCAATGGTATGGCAATACCATAACCGTTTCAATCTCTTTCTTTTGAAAGTAAATTATCTGTGCCTTGGAGTTATCAATTTTCCATTTGTAATTAATTCCTGGTCTTTATATGTACCAGTCTTTGTTTCTCTTGTGTGTGTGTGTATATATATATATATATATATATATATATATATATATATATATATATATATATATATATATATATATATATATATATATATATATATATATATATGTATGTATATATATGTGTGTGTGTGACTGTGTCTGTGTGTGTGTAAGTATTGTAGTGATTATTCAAGCGCGATTAATTGTAAGAACATTTTACGCAGCGATACACTTTCGCAAAATCAAGTAATACAGACTAGAGTATAAGATAGTAGTGGAAAGATAAAAAAGTTCTGAAATGGGCAGATAATATTTATTTGAAAGCTGGGAGCAGCGCAAGTTAGTGAGAAGATAAAAAAAGATGTCAAAACAAATTGATCAAATATTGATAGAATGTCTTTTTAAGATGATGAGATATCTGCTTGCAAAATGTGAGCGGTGCACCACCGTTTTTATTGATCTACAACTGCCAACTTAATTGTTTTAACTATTCGGAAGTGCGTTGGACCGATATGCCCTCTGGTGTTTTCAAGGGGAGATACTAACCGTGAAACCCTCTTCTAGGAGCTCAAGAAATGTCTAGTAATGCGATGCAAAGCATGACCAGATCGATTTCTAGACGGAGTTATATGTGATCATCAAATTCACGTGTTTCATCATGTTTTGTGATAGCTACCTGAAAGTATTCAAATATATAATGAGATTGTTGTATAAAGTACATTGTGGTGGGGGGCGGACACATTTTCCATTTCATTTCGGTGGACTCTATGGAAAGTTTGGAAGTATTTTGAATTTTTTCATCGGAGGTTAAAATTAAAAATAGTTTAATCGCAAACAATATTTTATACCCTGAAAACCTCAAAATGAGTAAATCGGATTGTGCTTTTTGTGTGCAGCAATTCGATGCACCTAAATGAGTAAATCGGCTTGTTCTTTTTTGTGTGCGGTAATTCTATGCACTTATGATTAATTTGATTTTTAGCAAATACATTCAACTTATGTACATAATAACAACGACACTCTTATGAACACTGTAGTATATAATAACTGAGACAAGCTTTTGGAGATCATGAAAATTAAACATTTTCGTAAACTGCTGAAGATTACAATGCATTACCTTAACAGTTCACAGATAAATTAAATATGTCTTTATAGATAAACACGATGCATTCAATAATGTTCAAACTATTATGATATATAAGGTAAAAATAGTAAAATGCTTACATATGTTTGTGGAAATTATTCAACTTTCTTTATATGTGGCTATTTTATTTTATCGCTTGTGCTTCTATTTCTTCCCATTTCGTAAGAGGCATCGGTAAAAATTCAGATACCGAATACTAATATATATGATAATTAAACGTACGTGGAAGCGAGTGTGCGCTAGCTATGGGGTTTAGCTTAGCCCATCCAAAGTTTATGACTCCGTCTAAATAGATACATATATACATATATACATACATGCATGTCTGGTTACATACATGCATACATACATACATACATACATACATACATACATACATACATACATACACAGACAGACAGACAGACAGACAGACAGACATGTAACAAATGCCTCTAAATGCAAAGTAAATGAATGAACGCAGCAATCATTCTACCTATATAAGAAAACACCTATTATAAGGCGGTCAAAATTCTCAGTTCCTTTCACACATATATACAAATAATCTTTCAAACTGTACTGGAAACAACACATTAAGTACCCAAATATATCAGAAACTTCATCGTTGCTAGGTGGCTAAATAGATATAGACAATTTTACTGTACTCGCTCGTATGATCATACCCATTAGTTCCCTTGAAATAATTATTTCTATAAATAAAAATTTATATTTTTACATTTTTAAATTGGGCAAATAATAGGTTAGCTTTCATGACGACCAGTTTTTCAATTGATTACATGTATTGAGATACATCCATAGTTCCAGCACATCTTGAAAAATATCCGTAAGTTAACAAAATAGTTCGGCAATATGAAAGTATTAACACATTGTTTATGTTCATTACTGAAACAATGCACGTATCAGTACGTATGTATATATGTATGCATTAGTTTTGTGTGCTTTCATTGTATCTGTATGTTTTTAAATTTGTCCATATCTAGATCTGTGTGCTTTCCATTCATCTGTATGTTTTTAAATTTGTCCAACTCTAGATTTGTGAGAACTTAGGATCGTATTCATCTGAAAGAATCCCGACAGTTGAGGCGGAAGTGAAAGTTGCATTCCCTCAGGGATTAAGTAGGTGTTTTTAAATATATATTTCAAATACCAAGCAAATAAAAATGTTGAAAAATGTTATTCAATATAGGGACTGGTGCGTAAATGTAAAAAGTTACAGAATTTACAGAGAGAGAAAAACAATTTTCCTGGACAAAGAAACATCAACGTTGAAAACAACTAGAGAAAAATCAAAAGGAGATAATCAACAACCAAATAAATCAGCAGAGGAAATTATCTTCATCAGTGTAATAAAGACACATGCAGTAGCTAAGAATCACACACGGAATAACGAACAACCAAGAAATGAAAATTAAATAGAACAAGAATCACCAAGAAGCAAGAATTAGCTGTCAACCAAATCATTTGAAAAAAAAAATAATATACTTATTCGAAACAATTTCAAACATGATCAAGCAAAACACTTAACAGCCTCAGGCACACAACATTTGACCTAAACGAATTCTAACTAATAGTGAATACATTCTTCTAGCTAAGTGATTATCATATTTTCCCACAACCAAAGTGCATGATAATATTGATTTAGCAGAAGCATTTTTCAAATACACAAGATCGTTAAAATTAAAAGAATTTTTCTCACAATCATGTACATCTTCACAATATGAAAATAGTTTTCATTTGCATAATAAACCCTTTTACAATAAAAAGAATCAACATTTACACCTTTTAGTGGACAAGATATTTATCTTGATTTTTATCTTGCAGCAACTAAACAAGAAATTTTAAACAGCAGTTCTAAAAGAAAACATTTACAAACATATCTAAAGAAGAACTAAATTCTTTACGTACCTTATCACAAGAAGAAAGTATTATTATTTAAAAAGCTGATAAGTCTAGTACCATAGGAATAATGAATAAGGAGTATTATATTAAAGAAGTAGAAAGACAATTAAATGATGAAGAATATTACAGAAAACTTTCCTATAGTCCTTCTGAAGAAATTAAAGAAAAAATGAGCCAATGCATTAATCAAATCTCTCTACTAAATTGTTCCACATATGATGAACTAGATACCTTCCCTAATAAAATACGCACACCTCAGTTTTATATTTTACCAAAAATACATAAAACGGTTGATAAGTCACTACGTTCAGGATATCCAGGTAGACCCATTATTTCCACATATAACTCAATTACAAATAATATATCGCAATATATTGATCACATTTTACAAACACTGCTGAAATCACTAAATTCATATGTCAAAGATACTTTAGATTTCATTACCAAATTTAAATCTTTACCGAAACTAACTGCAAATTCATTCCTTGTTACACTTGATGTGGTTTCACTCTACACGAATATGCCACACATTGATTGTATCGAAGCGTGTAAATATTATCTTCAAGAAAACGAATATACATATAAATTATCAAAAGAACATGTTTGTGATTTGATAAAACTTGGGCTCGAAAATAACTTTCTTCAATTTGGTAATACAAACTATCTCTAAAAAATGGGAACAGCAACGGGTAGTCTTATGGCACCTGCTAATGGTTCTTTATTTATGGGGAAAATTAGAAAATGATTTTGTAAATAAATGCCTATTAAAACCAGATGTATGGTTAAGATTTTAAGACGATATCTTTATGATTTGGAGTTTTTCATTAGAAGACCTTTATTATTTTATAGACACTTTAAACAAATTACATCCAACAATAAAATTTACATTTAATGTCTCTAAAACTAAAGTATCATTTTTGGACGTAGATGTCGTGAAAAATAAAAATAACGACATTACTACCATTGCTCATGTCAAAAACACGCATATTCATCAATATGTTGAATATTCTTCATGCCATCCTAAATCATGTAAAAATGGGATACCATATAGCCAAGCAAAAAAATATAGACGAATTGTTTTAGATGACGTTGTTTTTAAATCATCTTTGAGTTAGTTCAGAATTTCTTAAATATAAATTACCCTATTGACAGCATTAATACTACTTTCCAAAATGTATCATCTCTTACACAGCTTGAATGTTTACAATGTAAACTCAAAAGTGGAAATGAAGATATCATTCCTTTTGTTACTGAATACAATCCAAGTTTGCCCAATACAGATAAGATTATCAGTAAATATTGGGATTTATTAAACTTATCATGTAAAGCAAGTGATAAATCGCTACACGAAAGGAAACCAACACTTGCTTATAAAGTGACTAAAAATCTTAAAGATTTCCTAACTAATTCTAAATTTAAAAAAAATCATATAAAATAGGATCATCAACTAAATGTAATAGACCAAGATGTTCACACTATTCATTGATTAATGAAAATACTTCTTTCAATAGTAATAATACGAAAGAAACTTTTAATATGAGTTGTGATACCAATTGTGCAACATCAGAAGTTATTTATTTGATACATACAAATAATGTGGCATTCAATATATTGGACAAACCAGTCAATAAATATTTAAACGTATGAACAACATAGATCAGATATAAAAAATTATATCGATCAATCCATTTCATCTCATGTTGCCGCAAATTTTAAAAAAATTTTCCCATACCTTGCAAGATTTCTCCTTCCAACATATTGTTAAAGCTGATTCTAAAATGGAACGTTTGCTAAAGGAAACCTATTTGATTCACCGTCTTAATACGGTATATTCAAATGGCCTAAATTCAAAAACACTTTATGACATTCACTAATCCTGTCATTTATTTATTTATTTATTTATTTATTTATTTATTTATTTATTTATTTTTTCTTTATGAATTATGTCCCCTATTTACAATTAGATAAGAATATTTGTATATTGTTCTACATTGCAGGAAAACTTAATTGGTAAAAGTATAATCTAACATCATACAAGTAAGTTTACTAATTCTTTAAAAATGAAAGTGCATTTCTAAATTAATTCTCAATATAATATGATTAATTACATATAAAATACTTGATCATAAGGATTATGCACACCATAATTTTTTATTATAATAATTGAGTTCTGATATAAGATATATGTTTTTAAATTTATTTATTTTCGATATCTTAAATAAATGTGCATTAAACATAACACAAATAGTGATACAACTGTTTATCTCTATTTAGTCATAAATTATATATATATATATATATATATATATATATATATATATATATATATATATATATATATATATATATATATATCTGTGTGTGTGTTCGCAGGTAAAGAAATTATGATAAATATATATTTATGTTAGCTTGTACAAAATTATGATGGATGGATCTACTTTATGTTAAATTGCTTCAAGTTATACCAAACAATTAGTAATTTTATTGCAGTACAGTTTTTCCATCTCAAATTTTCCGCATACGCAGTGATTATATCATATAACATTTACATGTATTGGTCGCTTTGTTTCTTCTCTTCTTAGTTGTGACAGTGTCGGAGCAGGAAACGGTAAGTCTAATTATACTAATCTGTACATTACTGATTATGTTTACCACAGTGACTTGCCAGGCTCTAACTTCAAATCAAACTCGAGACCACGATATTCACTGTTATACATCTATCTTAATGTTTCGTAAAGATTTTTTGGTATGGTTCTCCTTCAGAAAATCCAAACAATTTGGAATTGCTATGGAAGAAAAAGATTACGAACTTAAACATTATCTACTTTGCGGTTCTTGTTTCATGTAAATATAAACGAAGTACATTTGCTCCTCTCAAGTAGAATTGCACGCGTTTGTTCGTTAGTTTTCTTGTCTATGGTGGTGTAAATATATATAGCTTTATCTCATGAGCCCTACTTTGAATTGCATATAGTCACGCTAGCTTTTTAAATGTCGTCATAGCTATATTACTTTGCATTAAACTATTAAAGGTACTAACATTTCGTTTGGAACGTTTAAACTGATTGATGAGAATATGAAATTCTTACATAATATAAACAGATTCCTAATGAGAAATAGATGTGGTAACCATTACAATGACACTGCCAGTATTCGACATGCAAAGACAGCAACTCCAACGATACACAGATTCTGTGATAGCTTAAATGAAGATCTTGTAAGAAACACATTTACCTCACTCTTCATTATCAGAAAGGATCACCATCTATTTGGTCTTTTTTAATACGTGGAGATGGAATTGATTAACAGGATATCAAAACTATACCAATATTCAATAGATGCTAACCCCACCCCTTCCAGGGGGTATATTTCATAATCATGACGTTGATTATTAAAATGTGTTAGGTAGCTTGAACCTGTTTACAGAGAGTTAAATGTAAAACATTTTGTGTAAAATAGTATAATTATTTTCTATGTATCTATTGCTGCAAAATGTTGGGGTTTTATGTTCCGCACATCATTTGTTTCAATTTATTACATGATTTTTCCTCATATATTTTTACTTGCGCGTGTGAGCAGTTTTATGTATAGAAAGAATGGTGCTGTATACACAGAGGCAGTTTCGACACGGAAACTTTCTTGCACGGTGCTTTCTGTGCCAGTACATGAAGAAAACATATTTTATACATACATAACGGCACTACGCTGCTTGGGTATTAGTGCCGTCCACGTTTTCCATGGTTATCAGCAATAACATCAATTTCAGTATCAAGGTTGATCGTCACATCGGCAAAAGCTTTCGGTTGTATTCTAAGCAAACATATTATCAGAGATATCAGGGTAGATTCAGCATGATGTCGATAACCTGTATGATTGTACGCAAGATGCAGCGCGTATTACAGCAACCACTCGCAAGACGGGTTGTCATTGCGTGTAACATGTCTTAATGCTAGTGTTGGAATACACCTTGGTGTTAGAATGTAAATCAAGTCCATCCCGAAACTGCGTTGGTGAATTTGTCCAAGTTCTCGAGAATCTTCGGAAAAGCGTGTCGATTGTGATAGTAGCAGCCTCAGTGTTATTGTGGTTCAGTATTGTCAAGGCATTACTCTAAAACCATAGGTTTTAGACTGTTAACATATCATTTGCCGATGAATCGAGATTTTTCGGGTGGTCATGAGATATAATCAAGTATCAACCCCAAAATGATCTAAATGTCCTTTCCTGATAATCTTGTTTGTCACTACGGTCGTTGTGTGACGTGTTTTGGCTCGAACAAACAGTAACACAAGAAAAGATGGAACGTGGCAGAACTTAGTCAATACAACTATACTCAGAAATGAAAAGGATATTTGAAATTTAGCGAGAAGGAAATTAGAAGAATTTAGTAAGTTCATTAAAAACAGTTTTTGGAGAGATGTAATTTTGGCAGTATCTAAATGGAAAGAAGAACCGCAAAGTCCTAACGAGTATATATCCATGAATATTTTAAATTTTGTCCCCCCTAAAATGATTTATCAATACAAATCCTGGACAGAAGCTGGTTTTGAAATTCTGAACGATCTAGTAGATGATCACGGTAATTTAATACCTTTTGAGATAATAAAACAAAAAACTGGAAGCGATGATTTCTTGAAATATTTCTCCTTAATATCCAGAATTCTTAAAGCATGGAAAGATGCCATAAAAAACCACCTAGTACATAATAATTTTGATAAGCAGGAGGATAAAATAACGAACTTGCGAAAACAAGATTCACTCAAGTTTGTTTACAAAGATCTTTTACAGGAAACTAAAAGGAAACACACTGCGAAGCATGAAACTTGGATGCAAGTATTTAATAAAAATATAAGTAGTGAGGAGTGGTCTGATATATATCGCCGGGCAAAATGCTGTACCAAGGATACCAAGTTGATCTCTTTTAACTTTAAATTAATTCATTGAATAATCGCTACTAATGATTTTCTTGAAAGAATTAACATATTTGATGACAACAAATGTACTTTCTTTAAGAGTGAAACTGAAACTATTGAGCATCTCTTTTATGACTGCAGTATTACTTCACAGTTTTGGTACCGTTTTATTGAAGTTTTTGCACCTTTTTGCCCAAATATTGTACATCTGTCCAAAAAAGAAACATTTTTAGGAAGTGAACAACTGGATAGTTTGGGTAATTTTCTGCTTATTTTGGCAAAATATTATATTCATACTTGCAGATTCAATATGAAACATTATTCTATTTTTGCTTTTAAGCAAATAGTTGCAATGCATACGAACATTGAAAAATACACTGCTAAGGTAAATAAAAAAGAGGACCAATTTCTTCAAAAATGGACCTCAACAATGAACATTTAACTTGTCTCTGACTTAATGGTAAACAGGAACAAAATATTGTAATATCACAAAGGCCATGTCACCTAGATTGTGTGCCATATGCATGTGTATATGCGTGCGTGTGTGTGTGTGTGTGTGTGTGTGTGTGTGTGTGTGTGCGTGTGTGTGTTTTCTTTTTTACTTTCTCTGTAGATTATATTTATTATTCCTAGATTATCTGATAACCAGAAATGTTTGATTGTAGGGTGACCCTGGGATGGTAAAATAATTAATTTCCCTGACAATATACTGTAAAAATGAAAAAGTAAGAACTTACCTTTATAAGGGTCAAATAACAAAACTAATCCAAAAATAATTTACGAATTAAATTATAGAAGTCATTTAATGAAATGTTCTAATGAATTCAAGTTCGAGACCAGATGAAGAATCCAAGATGGAAGGCGACGACGTATGCTGTATCCGGCACAGTACTGATGTCTACAGTCTCTTGTAGAAACACAAGATAAAACACTCCGGTGTTAGAAATCCGAACAAAGTTTTTAAGAAACATTTTGGTTAAAGAATTCTGTATACTCAAAATATTTCCAGAGAAATTAATTAATCTTTTAGAATCCAAATAATTGGAAGATAAATTATAACTCCAACTGACACAACAAACACTCAGTAATAACAAATTCTACTTTAGTAGTCTTTGATTTTGATTTTACATCTTGCCGCTTAAAATAAGGGGCTTGTGGTCACTAAACCCAATTATTGAAAAAGGAGTAATAACAATATCAAAGCCAAACATTCCTTCTCGAATGATGAATCATTTCTTTGATGCTTTTTTAATTTCTTAGAATAATAGCACGCTCGATGATCAATACCATTTTCCTCTTCTTGAATCAAAACTGCTCACTTGCATCAACAGACAGTTTAAATGATTGGATGAAATGTCGAGCTGTAAGACCTGGCGCGCTTTTCAGTATGGCTTTCAACTTGTCAAAGCCTCCTGCCATATTATAGTCCAGATGAAATTACTTTTCTTATTTTCTTTCTTCCGCTTGTAAATACATTCGTTTTTTTTTTGTAATAGCATTTGTATTTCTTTCTCTCTTTCTTCCGATTGTAAATGCATTTGCTCTTTCTTTTTTCCGATTTCATTAGTTCGTTTTCTTTTTTGAATTGCTACTGCATTTGTTTTTCTCCTTTTTCTTTCTGAAGTTCTAGCTTCCTCAACCCCAATTCCAACTTGTATTTGAATTCTATTTTTTCTTTTTATATCAGAGTCTGATACAGGCACACTGATCAAAATTAAAGCACTTTTATCCAAAACAACCTTTTCTACCAAATACTGAACCAAAATATTTCTTATTTCCAATTTTGTTAAGGAAGCCTTTACCTCAGAAAGATCGTATTTTCTGGCACGTTAAATCAATTCATCTCTTCTAAAAGATCTAATTGTTCCTGGATAGGATTTGAAAGAACTTTTGATGACAAATTAGAAAAAGCTTGTTGACTTCAAAACATGGTGATCTCAAATTTCAAAAATAATGTTTTCTGAAATCTTTTTGCCACAATTCAAATTTATCTGAGAACGAGCTCCCAATTCTTATGTTACTTTTTGAGGCTAAAATAAAGAGTGACAAAAGAAAGGGTGAAAACATCAAGATTTGAATAATTTAACAAATAATTTATTTCCCTGGAAAAATACTGTAACAATGAAAAAATAAGAACTTACGGTTATATAATCAAATCCCTAAAACACTCCCAGAAAAATATCCACGAATTAAATTTTAGAAGTCCTACTAATGAAATGTTCTAATGCATTATGTTCGAGCCCAGGCGAAAAATCCAAGATGGAAGGCGATGACATATGATGTATCTGGTACAGTAATGTTGTCTACAGTTCCTGGTAGGAACACAAGAAATAACACTCCGGTGCTGGAAATTCGAACACAATTTTTAAGAAAACTCTTTGATCAATAATTCTATATAAGCACTCTAAATATTTTCAGAGAAAGGAATTAATCGTTTAGAAATCAAATAATTCGAATAAAAATTATAGCTCCATCTGACACAACAAACACTTTCCAGTGTAAAAGCCCAGCTCTAATTATTTCTCTAAAACAATGTAGATCCAGTAATTTTAAGGCGCATAATGCGTGCCCATATGAGGTCTTCATGATCATATTTATATCAGGTACTCTCAAAACATGGCCCTGACGAAAACCAATCATTTTACTCAAACAATTAAAGTTGTTTACTTAACTAAAAACTATTTAGAAGTGGAGGGTTACATACCCAACACAGCCTTGATCTCAACCTTATTATTCCCACAAACAAAATTGATAAAAACTTGTTCACGTGATCGTTACTTATTTTGAATTAAAATCGGGAACAAGGTAAGCCTTATTTGTTTACTAAACTAAACAGTCAAGGGCAAACATGTTTCTGGAAAAGATATGAGCTCCTCGTTAACAGAACGACATTATTTTGACATATAATGAAATAAAATAATGGAAAGATTTAAAAACTTACAAACAATTAAATCAGATATAGATTAAATAAAATATACATAACAGCTGGGCAATGTAAAACAGGGTATATATAATTAGTTCTTCCGTTGGCGGCATATATCCTCATTAGCAACCACGTTTACTATTTCGACCTTACTGCGTCGTGGATGAATCTGATTAAATAACTGTACTTCAGTTTCACGAAGCTGCCTCATGCTCTGACTTGGCTTCTGTGACAGAAATACTCGTGGAGCAAGTATACCTGCTTATGTTATAACTCTTGGTATCGAAATTCCGTTTCTTCGTGCGGATTGCTCAAGTTGATACAGTTTTCCACCTATGGTTCATCTGGAGGATGGTTCCTCACAATACGTCCTATTAGTGCCAAGAATATGTCTTGTTCTACCACTTGGAGAACGTATCCTACGTTCTCTTAATCTGTTTCACAGTCGACATAAGTTTATTTGCTTATTTACTGATAAATATTTTTACAATAAATACACTGTCTTTGTTGTTGTCACTGTCTTCGCAGGATGTTACACTATTTTCAAGACCTTGCTGGGTAACTCAAAGTCTGTGACTCATATATATCTTTCAGGACTTCATATAAAAACAGTATATGATTTTTGTCATAATCTTCGCTAAGTGTTTATTGTGTTTACTCCAACTTACTTAAAATATAATGCAATTTGTTTTTAGTCTTTGCGAAAACTCGATATAATGCACTCAAAATAGAGCGATTAAATCGTTTCTTTGACGCTATAAAGGCACCATGAATCTGATAAAGTTTTTCTTCCCATATTAGATTCAGACGCGAATTCATTCACAATATGTATGCATGATCTCCTGTGGTTTCTAATGGAAGTATATGAAAGTCCACTAAAACTCTATAAAGGTTCTTGGAATATATGTCACAGCGAGTTGTATAATAATGCGGTGTATGAGACCACGCTTAGCTGGAACGGATCTTCTGACACGGCCATTCGATGTGGAGTGGTGGTCCTAACAAATAATATATTTGTGCACCATTATTATTCGGAGATAGAATAAACGTTTAAGAAGTTGAATGCGGTTTATTTCAAGGTGAGTCAACAGCGTACATAAACATTCCAGTAACCTATATATTTGACGAAGGGAGAAATAACTGTTTGAAACTAAATTGCTTCCATGTCCTCCGAATCCATTTACAAATACTCTAATCGTGTCACTAAACGTTAGATAGCGAGACAGAGACACAAAGAGGCAAATATATATATATGTATATATATATATATATATATATATATATATATATATATATATATATATATATATATATATATATATATATATATATATATATATATATATATATATATATATGCATAAATGTACAGCGAGAGAGAGAGACAGACAGACAGAGAGAGAAAAATTGAGAGAGATAAAGAGATAGAGATAGAAGTCGATTTTAACAATTCTGATTTATCGTGCAGGTACCAAACGGAATGAGATACCCGATCCTTTTTTTTTGTAGTGCTTGGGTTCCTCAGCACTTTTCCAGTAACCAACTTCATTCACGGAAGACTGATAATCCCAAGAGTGATAATTCCAGGACCACCAGGGGGGCAGCGTCCAGTTTTTATGTACAAATTTAATGCCGCAATCAGCGACCTAGTATAAACAATCATAAAAAATCAAATACACAAGTGAGGTCAAAAAGGTCCATATTTCTAGATACCTATATTAAAACAAAGCGTAAGAATAGTATTCACTTGACCAGAGAAGTCAATGGCAATTCACAGCAGAAGAGGTTTATGCACCCCAACCCCATTTTATACCTGCATTTTTCACATCCAAATGCCATTTTTGACAGCATGTGGTGCTCACAGTGCAAAGGCAAGCCCTTTCCCTTGATGAAAATTTTGAAAAAACATTGTCTACTAAATAGTTTGATGCAATTCAGAATAGTTGTCATCCAAGCCGTTTTTGAGATACTCTAGTTGCCTTGAACCCACGTGTTTACTGCTATGGGAGGCTAGCTCTTCTTTCTAGCCAACTATTGATATTTCACTATCAACATACTGCAGAGCAACTATGGAAGGTGTACATGCCTGACATCAATTTCAAGAACAAAACAAGCCCAAAATTCCTAGTTCACAAATATATCCATATCTATAAATACTAAACAATAATAGCTGAAAAAATCACACCATAGCCTTAATTAAGAAATTTGCCAGGGGCCAATGTACGAAACTGGACCCTGCCACAAAGGGTTACAAACCGGATATGGATCTATTTTTGGAATTCTTGGTGTTTATTCTCTCACTGAATACGTACATATTCGACATCTTTTCTGTCTGTCTGTCATCTTTCTGTTAACCTGTTGCTGCTTTCATTCATTTATTTTGCATTTAAAGTCATTTGTTACATGTATGCATGTATGTCTGTATGTCTGTATATCTGTATGTATGTATGTATGTATGTATGTATGTATGTATGTATGTATGTATGTATGTATGTATGTATGTATATATGTATGAATGTATAACAAGATAACTGGGTGGGATTTCGGATTCACAACAGAACACTTGATGGTGACACAAATACCATGTTAGTAATGAACGACTTGAATGAGGAATAGTTTATGATTAGCATGTGCGTGTATATGATCCAAATTTTGGACCAATTAACATAAAAGCGCAAGGATTTAATAATGAAAATGCAAATAAATGACCTTACGCAGTACTAGGACAAGGAGTGAATGATTCACAGTGGAATCACAACGAAAGGATTGATGTGTTTTGCTCAAATAGTAAAACAAATTTAGTATTGTACTCGACATATAGTAAAATGTATTCATTCATATGGTGAAATGATGTAAACGAACGGGACAAATATACAAATTAGCTTTACAGGGCCCCAAACACACTGGGTTTTACAAGCAGCCCAAAATTGGCCCTGGCTAAAATATTACATGTATGGAGTTACACACTCCATCACCAGCACACTCGGCTACCAGTCACACTGGTCAATCAAGCAATAAGTATTCCAGGTTGGTAAATATAGCAATCAGCGCCCACCATCACGGTCAGCATCGCCCGATCACCTACTACTCGATCAGCTACACTGTTTATTCAGCACTACGGGTGTTATGGTTCAGCTTGACATCTATTATGGTCCACTCCTATGGTTAGCATTGCAGTCCGCAGCTAGTACCACGTCGACTTTGATCACTCCGATAACTCGGATCGCTTTGGTCACTCGGGTCTGTCCGACCACTCCTATCACGTTGGTTACTCAGGTCAGCTGAAAATATATCTAACACCGTGTACAATGAATGACACGAGCATATACGATAAAATGTAATGACGTTATTTACGGTAAGTTATACAGCTTACTTTATCGGTACAATAATAACAAAACAACAAACGGGTTCAGAAGTAAACCTAGACATGCCCAACAAGAGTTATACGGTGCTAAACGTTTCTTAGAAATGCAGCTAAAATAAACCCCTTGCGAAGCCACAAACCAGAATAGAAAATGTTTGCATTACACTATGTAAACCGAAGCTACATATCAAACATACAAAGATATTAGTACAATAGTTATAACTTATACACAAGAAACTATAAATTAACACACCTCTATAGCTGAAGATGTCCAAGTCCCTAAAGTAGACCGCTCATTGATAAAACGTTCCGTAATGTAAATATTTAATCTTACGGTGCGACTTTATGCACAGACGAAGTCATCGTACATTGTGCGCTGAAAACATTCAGGTTTTCCCATTTAAAGCACTTTGCACTTGCGGCATATCATGAACCGAACTATTTTGAAATATTGTACAATATACATAAATCAACCTCGGGTATCGTAGTATACACAAAAAGAAACCCGAGTAGATGTATTGAATAAATGAAAGGATTTATACAATTCCGTGACAGTATGTATGTATGTATGTATGTATGCATGTATGTATGTATGTATGTATGTATGTATGTATGTACGTATGTATGCATAGCTTTTACAGCAATAAAGAGGTATTTTTAATGATGCATTGGCTAGTTCATTGTTATATGTTGATTTTATGTCGGTGTTCTTAAGTTTAATAAAGTTTGGTTAAATTCTGATAAAATAACATGTTTTCTTTTTCAGTTTGATTTGTTTTGACCAATGCCTCGATGGAAATTATGTATTGGTTATTTCGTCTAAAACAAGATCATGCTAAAGTCATCGTCTAAAAATTCTCTTTGATAATCTCTTCGTTGTCTCTTGATGTTCTTCTTGTTTCTTTTGACAGAGACACACAGTTGACATGTATACGTTTTCCATAATCCATTTTCGTTATGATTAATTAGTTGATGGATGAGAAACCAAATGAAGTTAATCCGATTCTGCTTACATACTTTTTTATTACTGGCTAGGTTATTTTCTTATTTCTTTACATTTCATGACTTGTGGTTTTTTTTGACATATTGTTAAATATTTGCAAAATTCGCTTTTATTTCAGGCTTCGCCATCCTTGTTTTAGGAATCTTGCCAGAACTTCTTCGGCTTAGAAATGTTACACCTACAACGCCTACAACGCCTACAACAACGCCTACAACGTCTACAACGCCAGCCCCAGGAGGAGCAGGGAGGGCGAACCGACCAAGGGTTTCCAACAAATAAAAAAAAAAAAACTCCTATGAAAACTGAGTTCGAAGGGAGGCTGCTTTTCATGAATAAAGGCTTCCATGAATATCATTTTTTTTTTTAAAATGGATTCCGGTGGATTCCGATAGATAAATAAAACCACCATGAAAAATTAACTTGAAGAGAAGGTTGATTACCAAAACAAATGCTTCCATGGGTATTAATTTTTTGTTTTAATTTATACGACCAACTAGGATAGAGTCCGCCCTCCCTGCTGCTATAGTAAAAAAAAAATCACTCAGTCAGGAAATTTTACGTTTTTATTTTGTGTTAAAATATTCTATCAAGACCAACTCGATATCTTGTTTTAGGATCACATACATTTACTGTTACGAATCCATAAGGGGTAGCTTGAGCGCGGCTGAAGAAATTTCTGAATTTATTTATATGCATATCACCGCTACACCAAGTTTGTTGAATATTTCTCAACGTGTGCGCGTCGACGCCATTAAAAACGACTAAAACGTTACAATTATCTCTAATCACTTTTGGTATTTGTGTGTACCGTTGAGTTACATAAATAACATCAGTATTTTTAAGACGTCCTAGTGAAACAAATTCTGGCTGGATTCGCTTGCTTATCTAACATTATGTCATCATAGACAACCAAATTATTAATCGATCCATCCAGAGAATCGATCTAAGAAGCTTCTTCAATATCTGTTATAAAATCAATATCATTACCGTCATTTATCAATGCTGCGTTTTCATTAAATTCTTTTAATATTTGGTAGCATCGTTGATCGTCGACAGATGGTGCAATTAGATATAATTTATCACATTTTAACTGTCTCATTATCAAATTCAACAACAATTGAGTTTTTCCACAACCAGATGGGCCTATTATTATCATTCTAATTGCATTTGGTAACGCTGCATGATGTTTAGCTGGGGTTGATTTTTTTGTGGCTGAAAAATCAATTACATTCATGATATATGTTATAACATGGATTTATATTGTGTGAAATGTAAAACACGTACACCAACGAAGGATCTAACTATGGTTGTTACACGCAATAACAGATCGGCTGTTACTGGTACATGTACAAAATGTGGTACAAAGAAATTTTCTTCATTGGGTCAGAAGCAAGTTAAATCAAAAACTAATTTTAAAAAAAAAGAGAATCCACGGAGGTGATATTGCAACAAAGTTAATGTCTGTTCCAGGATTTTTTTGGTCTAAATATCGTGGTGAAAAACATTTGCCAGGATATAATTATTGTGGACCAGGAACCAGACTTGATATTAGATTAAATAATCAGGATCAACCAAATAACGGGGAGGATCCAATAAAAATGCAATTGATTTAGCCTGTCTAGCTCATGATATAGGCTATCGAAGTAAAGATCTGCAACAGCGACATCTTGCTGATGTAAAATTAATTCACACGCTAAATTCTATAAAAGATAAATCAGTCAAAGAGAGATTAGCTAGTTGGATACTTAATACTGCCATGAAAGGTAAATTAGTTTTAGGTGCTGGTAATTAATATCATGGAAGCAGTTTATTACTCTCCTGCTGGATTTTGACGAGGTAAACCAGCTATTAAAATACTTGCAAAAAGCTGCTCGAGTAAAACCGTCAGTGGCTGCTGCATGGTTATCTAAACAGGCTATCTGGCAAATATATTTACCACCACCTAAACGAATTGAGCACGCACACTTTGACGTTAGTGTTCCTAATGAAGTTCATCAGGCTGATATCATGTTTTTACCACACGATACTGTTAATGATATCACTTACAAATACGTGCTAACAGTAGTTGATATCGCAAGCAGATACAAGGAAGCTGAGTCGTTAATAACGAAAACAGCAACTAAGGTTGCTAGCGCATTTGAAAAAAATTATCATCGAGGACCATTAACGTGGCCGCGTCTACTTCAGGTTGATCCTGGAAGAGAATTTCTTGGTGCGGTAACTTTTCTAATGAAACAGAAAAATGTAAAAATACGACATGGAAAAGTTAACATCCATAACGATCAAGCAATTGTTGAGCGATTTAATCGAACACTAGCTGAAAGGCTATTTGGGTATCAATATGCGATGAAATTTATTCAAAATAAGCGATCTAATGACTGGGTTACTAGGTTACCAGGTGTTGTTGCAGCAATAAATAACGAACCGACACGAGCAATATCAATGAGACCAGTAATTGCAATCACAAAAAAAAAATTATACCAATAAAAAGACGTGATTTTTCAACTCGGCCAGTGTTAGGTGATGTTATTGTTAGATATTTATATAAGCCAGGTGAAGCTGAAGGTGGTAGAAAAAGAGCAACAGATCATATTTGGAGTACAACAACACATAAAATATTAACTGTAAGAAGATCATCAGGCAGACCAGCCATTTATACACTTGATTTACTTGCTCCTCAGCGTGGTTTTACTCGTGAGCAATTACAAGTAATTCCAGCTGATACTCAATTACCACCTCAATCACTTAGATAATCAACTCCATGCCTGTTACATTCTAAACACGCTAAGGTAACATTATTACGATTGTGACCTAGTTGGTTATTTTTTCTGTCTACGGTAAACTGCCTTGAATCATTTTTTTTTTTGATATGCCATGTCATTATACTATTACAACCGGAACAGTGGTTGCTTTGTTTTTCTTTCAACGATAAAATAAAATCTACATCCAAATCAAATTCATAGTTAATTTTCTATCAAATTGTTTGTAACTGCATATATTTTTCTTTATCACATAATCGTCGATTTCATCTTTAATAATTAATCTGTTTAGAACGATGCGTCCTAATTGAGATATTTTTCTAACCGTAGAAACAGCTAAGTAAACTAAGTTAGACCATTCTATGTAATCATCAACAATCCAAACACGAGTATCAGCTATAGTTAATCCCTGCGAAGAGTGAATCGTCATAGTATATCCTAGTGTCCACGGAGATTTTTCTGCGTTTAGTGCGTCTTCAACGAAATTAATATCAACTGTGATAATATCATTTAACACAAGATTCTGTTTTCCTTTACCAGGTACATCAACGTCAATATTTTGTTGTCTGGTATCAGCTGGTCTATAACATAACGGCACTGGTAATGATTTAAATTTTTCTTTATGTAATTTAAATAGTTTTTGTTGAAGTACATCTCGACTTATTTTTCTGCTAGCGACTATTAGATCATTTGGCGTCCATGCTGATAAAAAATCTTTCATCGATGTTTCTGGAATTATTTCTCGCATTACACTACACTGAATTTTATTTGATTGTAATCGAATTAGTTTTTAAATTCACCTAACCGACCATCGAGTGATTTGTAATCGGTATTAACTTCTTCATAATAATCAGCAACATTTTTCGACCACTCGTGAGGGGATTCTCCATCAATAGGATTTGTTTGGCCATGATCACCACACATCACGGCGGTATTTTTTGTTAATAACCAATCCAAGAATATTTTTAGTACTCCAACAAAGACAGTACAAATCTCATCCCAGATAAGAACTTTATTTATGTATTTTTCTACCATTCGCGAAAGATTCCATGCACCACCGTTATATTTGAAAAAAAACTGTGATACGTACTAGAATTAACACCACGCTGCCTCATCTCTCGCGCTAACCGGTGTGTTGGCCTTAATACGGTCACGTCAGAGATTTTAAATAATTATATAATTCGCGTCGTTTTTCCTGATCCACCCGGTCCGTTTACGTGAACTGTTTTATATCTCGAGATAGGATCATACATAGACGGTGCCGTTGAGATTTCTACTACGCTATCGGAGTGGTATTTATCTTCAGCTGATACATCAGCGTTTTCACAGTAATACAAAATACGCTCATCTTTTACTCTCCATTTACCCCATGAACCATCTCCTGTTAATTTGTGCAACGTCGATAAATGTTTTCTATCAGTGTAGAACGAATCGGTTGCTACTCTAACTGTGTCGCTGGGAAATTTATTGATCATCGATAATAAAATTATACTCGCATACGCTAGCATCGATGATCTCAAGTGAGTGTACTGTGGTGATTCTCCTTCTAGATAACTAACCACGGTACCCATTTTTGTTCCATCAGATAAATAAATATTTTCTCTGTTAAAAAAGTACCTTTTTCGGTGGTATCAGTAATTATAAAATCTAGTTCGGCTTCGTCCATGATTAATCTACAATGGTGTCGCTGATGATCATATGAACCACCTTGAGTAAATTTACCAATTATTTTTCTACCTAAATCTTTTGCATCGTCGTGTTCAGTTGGTAACCAAACCTCAGTTTGTTTTTTATATGATATAATTGCTTCACTGACTATTAGCGACGATAACATTGTTGAATCTAACATATATCTCAGTAACACTATTGGAGCCCATCTTTGTTCTGAAAAATGTTTACCAAACCAAACAAAACATATTTTATATAAATCATTAGCGAGTTTAAACGACACAACACGAGTGAATCCTGGTAATGGAAACTCTGGTAACGGACCGTTAATTGATACACGAGTCATTTCGTCGGTAGGATGGCCAAACTGAGCAAAATATTTACGCATTCACCTAATCCTAAAAAACTTCCTGGATAACATGCAATCATGTCGAATGATATCATATTAGCGTAATTGTATTCAGTATTCCACAATCCACCATGGCCATATTCGATGCAACTTTGTTGTATATCTTTAAGAATTTTTTATCCTGCTGCGTGTGCAACAACGGATGAAATAGTAAAACAGTTAAAAAGTAAATCTTTATTTGTTGAATATTTTTTCTGCTATCGTTATCATTGAATTATGTAATGATTCACTTTTGTACATATCTCCGTTGGGTTGCACGAATTGATCGTATTTCTCATCGCTGGAAGACAACCAGACAGACACTGGATCGAATTTACTTATTGTATAAATAAAATCAAACATTTCTCTGGAATGTTTTACCGTAGAATTTTCTACTGTGGAATTTTCTACTGTAGAATTCTCTGCTGGATAGAATTTAATATTACGATCTCTTGGAAAAATTATTACTGATCTAGTCCACGCATGATAATTATGGTCAATTATCTCAATAGGTGTTCATTTGGATTTATACGCAGGTGAATATAAAATTTCACCCGATAACGTTTTTACCATTATAGGAAATTTTAATTTTGCTGATAACGCAGCGACATCACTTATTGATGCACCATCAGCAACTGATTCAGCCCAAAGATTTATTTTTTCTCTTCGTAAATCTGTTAAACCATTTCCACGTGTTGCATTTGTAAAGTGTTATATTACTCTCTCAGCCACACGATTTATTTTCCCCGACATTTTCATCTTAGCGAGATTCTTAACGGCTGGTTTATTTAGTCTATAAATACCATAAACAACTGCTGTAACAGGATATGCTCGTGAATAATACGGTTTATCTATGCCGGTTAGTAGTCCAGGTCGAGAACTATTACTTACAGTGACAGATTTTTTCCACCAATTATTGGATCGCGTTTATCACGTGTGATCCATACGTTATTTTCATTATTTACAATAAATTTTATTCTGAATATAAATTTATTATCACCAAGTAAACTAATTATCTTATGTATCATTCATGGTATTATCTATATCAGTTGTTTTCCACGTCGACCACACACGAATTGCCCCATCGTCATAAAATTCTTTTTCGCCTGATTCACTTCAGGTATATCATATTCAATGTCATCAAGATCAAATAAACTCATATTATATTTTAGACAAGTATTTAAATAAAAAATGTATCAATGCAAATGGCTATTGGTTGGTTCGTTTACTTGCTGTAACAGATCATGTCGAGGAGAATTTTGTGGAATACATTTAGCCTACATCCGACGAGGTGGTGTTGGACCAACTAGATATATTATATGCAACGTAGGAATTCGAGGAAAAACTCGTATTTGTTCAAAATGTGGTGGAAAAAGAAACCGAGAGCTTAAGAGACATTATGATAAAAAAATCTCCTGATAGTGATATGCTATCAAGCGTGAAGAGGATTATTTAAATAGGTTTTCAAACGAACTTTGATTTTGACAAATGATAATTTGTATATGGATACAATATTCAAGAAGCATCCAATCATCAATAACTACGAAGCATCCTGCGACGGTGTAGTTAGACACGCTAAATCAAAGAAATAAAGTTGGTAGCGTCAATAAGTTCGGTTATCTTCATTTTAGAACCGGAGGTCATCCAAGAAAAGATTATCTTAACCCTCGATTTATTGATGAATGTTTTCATGGACCAATCAAAAACGGTTTTGTAATTGATCATATTGATGGAGATACACTTAATAATTCCATAGATAATCTTCAAGCGATTACACCCAGTGAGAACTCTGCAAAGGGAAATACTGTTGGATACGAAAAATCTAAATCAGTTAAATCAATTATTATACAGACTGGTGAAGAATTATATTTTCAGTCAACATATTCTGCTAGTAAATATTTTGGTATCAATCCAGCTTCAATATACAGAGTTACAAATAAAATACGAAAATCAACTTTTTCATATAGATTTGAAGAATGGGTTATATTCAGTTATTATCCATTAATATTAGATAAATAATTTATTTAGAAATAAAAATAATATATAATGAAAGAAGAAAACATTAATGACATAATTAAATCCATTGAGTATTAAAAATAAAAAAAAATACCATTATCAGATGAATTAGACGCTGACAAAATCTTTACAGATTTTGAAACATTAGCACAGAGCAAGCAAGAAGGCAGATATACTTTATTGTCCGAGTACAGATTCATAAAGAAAATTCAGTCTGCGATGTACTAATCACTTGTTAATGTTGATGAAACACAGATAGAAGAGTTTATCCCGTTAGCGTGTGCTGTTGAAAAGATCCGATATTTGACGAATACGAGTCTAAAAATATAATTAATACTCGTGCATCACAACAAAGAAAACTAATAGTGAAAATCAGTATTAAAAAAAAATCTAAAATTAAAAAAAAATATTTGTTTTGGTCATTTTACCAGCTTTTTACGTATTTTTTGTGTTAATTTTTTTAAGTACAACTATGATGGTTGGTGCAACCTCCAGAATTCCTATGTATATATGTTTTCAGGAAGATTCCCCATAACCATGATGAATGAAATGCCATAAATCATATTATTTATTAAGAAAATGACACTTCCTTCATGCAAGAATCAAGATGGTATTAATAAATTGATATTCAGGGTCTCACCACGCAGATCGAGTAGATTTCCAGATTGATCCGTCAGTGAAAAATTTACTTGCGACAATAAATTATTATGACATCGAAAATAAATCGGATTAATTGGTTCTTGTATGACTAAAAATTCTGGTTGTTCTTTCGGTGAAAACGAATAAAGAACAAATCCTTGATGAACTTGATCTGACACTGACGCATCTGCGCTGTAGCTGTTTTCGACGATATCACAATTGAGATTTTAGTGTTCTTTGGTGTTCCTACAATGTATTGAGTAGATTCAGCGCTATTAGAATTATCTTTGGAAACATCATACTAGGTCCACCTGATCTAGTATAATCATCTGAATATCTTGCTAGGCCAATAATTGTTGTTGCCACATCGACGTTATCATTAACTGCTTCAATTTCTTTTCCATCAATCATGTAAGCGGCGCTCTTGAATAATGCCATGATACCATTATTGACAAATCCAATTCTAAAATTTGCACCGTATGCAGTATTATCATTTTTATGATCTCACCAACAACTTCAATAAACGCCTCACATGGCAAAACATACCTGGTTGTATCCTGTACTTGTAACTCAATTCGACTTCTACTATTCGGTAGAACACTAAAATTAACACTAAAAAATAATCAGATTCAAGGTGGGCCAAATAAATTATCAGTAACGAACACGCAGCAAAAACATTTTAATAAAGCTAAATCATCTAACATTGGGGTCCAAATTGATTTATCTGCAAGCGCCGTCAAAGATACGATTAAAATAGGTGGAATTTTTCCACTGCTAGCTGCGTTACCAGCGTTGTTGGCCGCGGCCGCACCAGCCGTAGCAAAAGGCTGTTGGAACAGCATCAGGAATGGCACTGAAAAAAGCAATGGGTGGAAAATATGGTAAAAGAAAGGGAAAGGCCTTCACTACCAGGAACACCTCCATGGTATGGAAAAATCTAACACCAATGTCGAATTTCGATCTAATTGACTCTGCTAAAAAACTAAAAATAAAGTTTTTCAGAGGAGTATGTATGCGAGATCGATTACCAGCGCATCCAAAAAAATATGAGACTGGAATTGTAAATCTCGATAACAGCACTGGATCAGGTACGCATTGGGTTGCTTATGCTATTAACCCACGTGAAATTATTTACGCCGACTCATATGGGTTGGAGCCGCCACAAGAGTTTTTAAATTATGTATCGCAGTTAAATACTCCAACGTGATATTCTACGTTACCAACACAGACACTAACCGATCCTCCGATATGTGGTCATGAAGCAATCAATGTACTTGCAGCGATATCTAATTCAAATAAACCCTATCATAAAACAATCCACGAATACACGTCAAATAAATTAAATCAATCAAATATAGATAATGGTTGATATTTATGGTAGATCTCTGATATCACTTATGTTAAAAAAATATCCCGTTGGTGTTGATTTATCTAAATATGCAACAAAAAATGATGTTAATAATCTTTTATTGATAACAGGAGTAGACCCTGACGAGGTTACTGTCTTTCAAGATCAACATGGAAAGTTCAAAACGATTAATATTAAAATAACATATATAATCAAACGCGCTTCAGACCCCGACGAAGATAATATTACCAGTGATGGTAAAATTAAAGAAAAAAATCATTTGCGACCATTAATGAAGAAATTAATAGTCGCGTAAAAATCGCCGGTGATACAATGTTGGGGAACTTAATATGAATAAAAATAAAATATCTTCACTTGGAGACCCAACAGCAGGTGAAGACCCAGTAAGAAAAAAATACGTCGATGATGTAAATTTAAAATTGGGTATTTTACGCACAGAATATGATCAACATATAATCACATTTACAAACTTCAGGAAAAACGCTTTGAAATCAAACAAAGCAGCTGAGGAATTCTTTGGAAACTCTTTTATAGTTAGTACAAAACTTGCAGAAATTAAAAAAAAAAAAACTCTGAAGATATTGCTGATACAGTTCGCGTGGTATTATATTCATCTACAGCATGGACAAAAACAGATAACACAATAAAATATACTTCAGCAATTACTGGCATACATAGATTATCAATAATTAGCATAATGAAATTTAAAATAATCAAAGTTGGATTACCACCAATTGAGTCTTTTTACCCGGCAACCACTGAATTACAAAAAGATGTTGAAGCAGTATTTGTATTACACTCAGATGATAATACTTTATCTAGAGCATCTTACTCATACATGATAGAATTTATTGGTAAAACATCTTAACATTTAATTGGATACAAAAGGTATAATGAGCGCATCCAAGTACAAATATAATCAAGCGCGTGCATGGCAAACGTCGTTGAAGAGCATCATTGATATATATCAGGCAAAAACTAAAAAAAATATCAGCGCAGATTGGTTATCATTGTTGTTGGTGTCTACTCTGTCTCGGCGGCCGTTGCTGGTGCAGGAATAATATTATCTGCGATGACGATGATGGTGCCAATAACAGTTACCATTGTTGTTTCTGTGACCACTACGTTGACTGGTGTATTTAGTATTATAACAAAACAAATGTCTTCATGCACCGGTGCAAAATTAACCGAGTACACGGCTAAGTTAAACACAGCAACAGCAGCATATTCAAAGTTATCTTCGTTGTTATCAGAGAGTCTCAGTGATGGTATTATATCTGACGCAGAGTTCTCGTTGATGACCAAGATTTACAATCAAACGAATAAAGCCACGAATATAAATAATGACAGAGTTGCTGCAGCAGATTGCGGCGAACACGATCCCACAAAAGACAACGATGATATCGGCGAGCTCAACTAAGCCTGAGTTTAGTATTAATTTTCCAACAGCTATTTCTATTAATGAAATCGCACTAGCACAATTATGAGTCTACCACAGCTGGCCAAATATTAGATCAAAATCATTTGGTGGATTACAATCAAATAATTCCTTTGTTTTTGCTAATAAAAATAAGCCAGACGGAACGCCGGATTGGACCGCAGTAGGATTACCAACCGGTACATATCAGATTGAGCAAATCAATGATGAGCTAACACAGAATGAAAAATATAACAGGAGAAGATCTTGGAATAAAAATATCCGCACATGAGCGAACGTTAACGTCGATCATCGAGGTCAGTTCAAATTACATGATATATATTTATGCTAGTTCAATAAGAACCGTACTAGGTTGGCCTGAGGATCAACCACCGCAACCACCATCACCACCAGAACCAAAAAAAATCTGATTATACCACAGACAGAAAATCATATCATTATCACGTTATTGGCTAAAGCGTCTATATCATCCACATATGTGGGAGAAGCTAGTGATGCTAATAGAAGCCAACTTATAATAACATAATTGTAATACTTTAAAAACGCTAAAGATTATGAAATTGAAAAAACAAGTACATTGATAAAAGATATTAAATTACAGAGATTACAAGAAGATACAAAAGCTTCATTCTTGTTTGGTATGATTGTTTTGAGATAGGATTGCATTTGTATTATCCACCTATGTAACATTTTTCTCCAGGATGTCCATCAACGTATTACTTGTACTCAACCCCGTGTGGATGATTTTGTTATCGATACGAGTCCTCAAGCTGTAAATCCTGGTCTGCTGCACGCACAGTCTGCCGAGAGGAAGGAGGTGACCTTTTGTAGCCCTCGAAGTGCTACTACCAGTTTTTCAAGGAACAAGCTCAAAAAAAATCAGGGTAAAAAGATCATCTACAAGAAAATTCGTCATGAAATAGCATAATAAGAAGCCATCCGCAGATCAGTGGTATCAAATATCTTCTTGAATGCAATTGACTATCTAGAAAAATCGGGAAGTTGTCGGTAATCACTCTTGTGTCTCTTTCTGAATGATTATGAGCAAATAACGAACGAATTATTTGAACGTGAATCATATCTGTCAAGTTAATAGAGATTCATTTAACGCAGTAATTAGTACATGTTGCTGCTCGTTTGTAACTGCCGGAGTATGTTATTCCATTTTCATTGTTAACAAGGTACTACGAATTGTATTAGACTGAGTCACGAGATTTGCGTTTGCTTTACTCATGTTGTTATAAAGAAATCAAATCGCAAAAGAAGACGACAAGGACTAGCATGCCATCACTAGGGCAATCGAGTTATCTCCCCCTAGAAAATTAGTAACTTAGGACTGTGGTGTAATAGTACCAATATGCAATTGTTACCTGTAAGTGACAAATACGTGTAATAGTGGTTCTAATGGCCATACTTTACTCTTCTCCACCTTGTGAGCTATTGAGGTTGTGTCATTTATTAGCAACATCATCAACAGGTACGCGAATACTAAACCTCAATAACGTAAGGAAAATGTATCTCAAACAACTAACACTAAAAGAGAACAGACCACGGTAAGGAAGGCCAAATTGCATACAAACCAGCTTGAATTAGCAGATTATACAAAACAAGCGAACTAAAAGGAGTACTGTTGATCATATATTGTTAAGATTAGCCAACTGAAAATTATGGAAAGTGCTTATCTGAAATATTTTGGGAGTAAATCTCATCACGTCTTATGTACAGTAATTCTAGTCGTACAATACGTTTTCTTGTATCCTTTGGTTAATCCGTTTACCTTGACCATATGGTACGTTGAGTGTATTTATTACGTATTCAAAATTAAATTGATGAGAGATGGGCCTCAATTACGGTAAAGCGAATACATTTAAGGAAAAACGTTGTTTATGAGTAACCTCATGCAGCTAGATTTTTAAACGATATTTTGACAATGTGTATTTTGTGTCGGTTTATACTTTTCTCCCGTCAGTGATTTCGCAAACTAATGCCAAAGAAAACTCCAGGAAAATAAATTATAAGTTTGGACACAAGTGTCGAGAAAAGAAATGTCCATTTCGTTGAAACGTTTCATTGTCGTAATTTAACTGGATAAAAGTTTAGCAATTAGGTATAATATATAAAGATTTTGAAAAGGCAGAACGTACAATGAATATTTCTTGTTTTCAGGAAGTTGCCCTAAAAATTTCTGGTTGGGGGTAATACAACAACTCTTGGGTCCAACTATGTAACAGTGAGAGGAGCTCCAATTTCAAACACGTTCTCCTTTTGACGTAACGGTGATGGCGGAACAGCGAGTTGTTTAGAAATGACCAATGCGTTGAACTATCTGATGAACGACTTTGTCTGTAGCGAGGAACAAAGTTTTATTTGTCAAATACTGATATAACTGAAGGAAGTGTGGGAAACGTATCGAAACATGTTTGAGAAAAATGTGAAGAATAAAAACATAATTCTACTTTGTTTTGGTTGTAAACGGAATGATGTGTATTCATACTTATGTGTGAATCTTATGCGCTTATAAAGAAATATATACACAGACATCAGATATTTGCTTAGGTATCAGGAAAGTTGTTAACTACCTGAATAACGACTTTCTCTCTAGCGATGCTCAATAATTGCTGCAACTGTGCGAAACAGATCGATACAAGTTTATGAGAGAAATATGGAGAATAAAAACATAATTTTACTTTTATTGTAAATGTGTGAATCTGTTGTGCATATACAGAAATATTTACATATGTGGATGTAAACATGTATTCATGGAAGGATCGATGAATTGATGAATTTATTAATGTACCGAGAGATGTGAAATAAAAAAGGGACGTTGAGATATGCATGTGTGTATGTATGTATGGATAGATGAACGGATTATAAAATGTTTGCCTTTAAAGACTGTCAGCAGTATCTGTTATATGAGCTTGTCTTGAATGACATCCAATAACCTTTATAGCTTCATTCAAATGTATTCCGACCACATCATGATCACGCGTTTTAAGTTGAGTGTATAGATAACATGCAAACACAAGTAAACCAGTCTGAATAGTTGATGCATGTACTATTTGTTTGTATTGATAAATAATAGAAATCATCTTAATTGTTTCCTGCATCAAGTACTCCCTTTCCTAATTGGAGGTGACCGCACTTTTCATGTAGGTCAAAATCATTTGAAGAAATGTTACAAATGAGAAATTTGATTTTTATATCAACAATCTGATAGTATCCTAAATATTAAAAACTAAATTTATTTTGGTTCACAGTTAACAGTCACCAAAAGTGTGGTCCAATAAGTAAACTAAACCGTGAAAAATATGTAAACATTTCAACACCCGCACCCTCCTGGTAATGAAGCGATACAGATTTCCACTACATTCTTTTCATGGAACATTGTCTATAGCATCACTTGAACAGAAATAGAGCTGCTCCGGTGGCCTAGTGGTTAGAGCGTCCGCCTCGGATGAGGGAGGTCGTGGGTTCGATCCTCGGTCGAGTAATACCAAAGACTTACAAAAATGGTACGAACAGCTGCCTCGCTTGGCGCTCAGCATTAAGAGGTTAGTGTTAGGACTGGTCGACCCGGTGTCAGGATAATGTAACTGGGTGGGACATCATGATACATGTCCGCGGCATGATGCCCCAGTGCTAGACATCACTATAAACTGCCACATTGCATACATCGTAGCGATATGACTGAAAAATTGTTAAAGCTACGTTAAAAATCAAAATCACATCACACATCACACTGAACAGAAATAGCAAATGAGTTATAACATTGTTTTTTTTTCTCGGGAGTATTGTTACTGATCGAATGATATAAAGTAATACCCCACATTACTTTGTCCTCACATAAAAATGTATGAAAAACAACTCTCGTATTGTAATCTGTGAAAGTTGCCAAAAGGCGCCCAAGAAAGAAAATTATGGTGTAAATGACTGTGATCTTGATCAGTAACCAACAAAACCGCTGTTATACAATTTCTAATATTAATCACTCGAAACTCATTCGCGTGACAATCGTGGTTTGCCGAAATCCTTATTCACACCACATTATACAAAGGTTACTGCTGTTCAGATTCCACACATATCTTATATGCTCTTACAAACCGTTTGTATTTCACCGCTTTTTAAATGTTTTTATTCGCGCTAGCTGCTTTTCTTTAATTATTTTATCCAGTCGGTAACAGTGAACATGTGTTTTGTTTTTTCTTCTTCTATAAATAACATGATCACTTGTAGAATAACTGCTCTGTATGCTGTCCATGATTAGGTACAACGCCCGCACTTCTAAGCAAATAAGTTTATTGATATAGCTGTCATACCATTATATAAAATCTCTGAGGAATATTTAAGTTTCTGGTGATTGTACGTTTTCGGTGCCTAGCGCCATAGTGTTGGTGATTACAACAATGTGTAATCAATGAAACGATCTTTCTCGTCTTCGACTAGAGGCTAGTTTCTGAACAAGTATATTCTTAAAAGTAGAAATTTTACTCATTTTGGCTGAATCAATGTTGATTCAAGATAATGAACTTGCACTCTCTTCAGCGGCGAAATCGACTTTCTCGTTGTAGAAACCATGTCTGAGCTTTTTTGTATGCCTGGTGGCTCAAACAGCAGCTAAGCGTTTTCAGGTGCTAATGCAATGATTTCAAGATCTGGTAGAGTTCGTATTGGTACGTTACGATGGTTTAAAGATTATATGTATTTTTGGCCTATTCGTAAATTATATTATATTCTTGAAGCAGATATTTACTGACACGTGGAAAATAATTAATATCAGTGTTAGCATTACAGGTCGCGCGATTCACAACCCAATCCGCAAATTCGGCACCCTTACTTCTATCTAATGAAATGTCTGATTTTAAACATAAAGTCAAAGATTTTGAGTCCATTAGCCATATGCTTATTTCCGGCAACAAGTGATTATGGCACTGCATATGTGAAAATGTCTTGGTGTTTCTCTTTATGTTTACAACAATGACGTCATCATGTGTTATTTTCCAGATTTCGAAAGAAATTGATTCACTCACTGATGTTGCCGCTTTACATGAGATTAATTCATACATATATGAAAAATGGCAAGTTTCTAAGTTGGAGGGAGAAATTAACAGGCTCATAATGTGACAAAACGTCGGTATTATCTGGTTTTAAGGGAATCAGAAGTTGTTTAGGAACAGTATCTGTATAGATTCAGAATTATTTAGTTGATTCGGCATATAAGGCTTTTGTACGTAACTGCGGCATTGGAACTTCAAAATTGCAGTACTGGCCTTAGGCTTTACGAGCATTTTCTCCTATCAGCAAGCACTGACGTACAATATTTTTTAAATGCAGGTGTCGCATGTCTACCAATTAATATAGAAACCCGTAACAGGTAGCCAAACTTCAGCTCAAATTCAGTCTCCATCAGTCACCACAGCCGATGACCAAAAATCACCTGAGTCTTATTTTAATATAATGCGCGCTTTTTCAGTCTCAGATCCACTTAAAAGTGGACCTGTCCATTTTTTTTCTAGAGTAAATTTGTCTGCGACGTGTAAAGCTGGGTTTTATTTGATGATAAACTAACGGAATTTGTCAAACGTATTGCATCGGCACTTTTGGATCACTCCCAAAAAAGAAAAGAATGGAATTACTAGCGACATCTGTGATTGGATTTAAGTGGTGGCACCTCCTAATTATAAACTGCAAACTGATAATTTCCAAGAAGTGTATATGTCAAATACGATATTTAAGAAGTAATTACTCTCCCTCCAAACTTTAGTTAGATTAGAAGAATGGTGACTTTATACATAAAGGTGATATTTGGAGTTTTATATGTCAATAAGTAACTGCCATGATAATTCTCCTCGACCGTCTACTTGATGTGAATATGCGGTCTTTGCAAGAAACGAAATTATAAATATTCCGCCAAACTCCATGAATGATGTCAAACGTGCATCCGTACACACTGATTGACGTACTGATGACATCCAAACAGTATATTTAAATAATGCATGTTTTACCTCGTTGGAACGGTGACAGCATCACTCCAAATTACACAATTGGCATTTCCCTTTCTGCTTAACGTTACTTTGTCTTTTACCCCAAAAACTATCTTTCGGAAGGTGTCTACAACTGCTAAATATCTCTGAGATTACAATAGTGCAGGAAAACGCAACCAAGAATGTTAAACTCTGCAAACGTGCCATTAAAATGAGATCTTTCTATGGTAACCGCGTCATCTTCTGTGTCTAAGTTATGTGATTCAGTCGATTGTGCCTCCGATGTGCATTATAGACGGGCCATCATAGACACATCGTTGTAACAGGTGTGTTTAAATATTGTTGTAACAACGTCAACATTGTCAATAATTGATTTGATTTTCTTTCCTTTGATGAAGTAACATCCACTGCTAAACAATGCCACCACAGGGTTATTAACATATTCCACGTTATCGTTGGCTCCGTATGTAACTTTGTTGTCTCCTAAATACGTTTATTTGGACTTCCAAGAATGCAATACACAGAAGACATTACTGAGATGGGTCTTGAAAATGTATTACTACCGGCACCTCCGTTTTGTGATTCATAACCTCGCACGAGTAGTATTGATAAATTTACTTGTTTCGATTTTGCAGTGTGTCCATGGTGAACTGATATATCTTTCAATTCAGCCATTACTTTTATATCATGGTTTTCATAAATATATTTTGTGTTTCAGAAACCACTTCTCACTGCTAGATTTGCAATCGTTACATCAGACAAATATTCTTGAGAGACTTCGTTAGTTATTTAACTGACCGTGGATATGATGTCTCAGTTGATGTTAGTGTAATACCTTTGTTCCTTAGCGCCTTTAGACCGCTAAGAAACAACGTTTTCGTTATCTGAAGTTAGAACCTGTTCAACGTGGCACTATTGACCGACATGTTCCAACAATGTCTTTACAATTTCAGAGTGGAATGATTTTCCAGAATAAGGAGTACGCTAAAATTTGACGTTTCCGTTCACACCATAGGAGACTCCTCCACGGATGGAAACTCCTTCTAGCAGAATATTAGTATTAGAGGATTTTTAAGTCTTTCCTGGGAATACAGAACTGCCAGCATTATTATATCATAATTTGATTGACAATCGCGTGGTTCCATCGTTTCGTTTCAAACTCACCTTGGCTCATCCATATGCCCTCATGCTCAAGATTCATAGATTACTCACGTGATGGACTCCTTTCTCCTTTTTATATGTTCTTTAGTTCATTTTCGGGAACAGTCCTTATTATTCCTCGAAAGGTTTACGATAGTCGTGTAGGTATTATTAATCGTAGGATGAGTTTTCGTATTCTCGCTGTTGTCACATTCACTTTTGGGCGTTAAAAATGTTTTACTTTGCAAAATTAAAAACTACACATGCGACAGGTTCAGTACTGACGCGCTAACGGGCATATTGGTTTTATTCGGTTTCTGTTTAAATTTTTTTTTATGTAAGTGTCATCAAAGATTTCCCTCGATTCAAATACAGGGTCAGTGGCCTTTGAATCTAGAACATTTCAAGATCCTACACATCGTCGAATTCGAATTCGCTTTAGAAAATTCACCTTTGTGATGCCAAGTACAGAATTTGTATGATCTTGATGAAGTCTTTCTCAAAGTCATTTTTAGGATCCGTTCACCTATTTATCTGGACATAAGGTGATAAAAAGCAAGCCAAGGTGTATGGCAAAATCCAATCACTGGATGAATTTGATTTATATGCATTTTAACTGGCTGATACGACTGCAGTTTCCCTACGCGCACTACAAAATTGTTGCTAGTTCTATGATCTGGGGTAAGCTTGGTGCATTCGCTACACTTACATTCAGAATAGTCCACGGTTGTAAACTGATAAATGGACAAAATAAAACCAACTCCAATAAATGTGGCTGACACTATCAAGTTTTCGTCCTTTGAAATTCAAATGCATCCTTGGAAAAATTAATTAAAAAATAATGTACTAATCTGTTATATGGATTGATTAATGTAGTATACTTGTCTGTTTTAGCTATAATTCTCCATTTTGTCTCCTTCGAATATTTAAAACTATTTATGATCGGGCATGGGCTAAATGGATGAATATGTTTCAAACAGGTGAGGTTTAATGTTAATTATGCATAAGGATGAAATAAATGACTTACACATTGACAACATGATAAAAGAAGTATTTTAGAAAAGAAAATAATGTTTATCGTATAATGTTTTTTTCGAGTTAATTGCATTGTTAGATCTTTAAACAAAAATAACAGTAAAAGATCAATTGCTGGAAAAGATACATAAACAAAAAGCTTAAATAGATGTGCAGATATGAAATCTTATTGGTATTATACCTAAGTAAATATTGCCGTAAGACTTAAGAATCAATAAAACATTTACACAGACACCGAAAAAGACTATAACTATAGTTTCATTTAGCTTTGTATGACATTAAGAGAAAGTTGGATTCTGTGGTGTGTATAATATACAAGTAAAATAAATAATTTGGTTCTGTGTAAGTTAAACTGAATTTGTCTTAAACATTTCAGTAACCAAGACAAAAATACAGGTGCAGAACTATAACTGACTAGAACGGGTAAGACGTAATACAATCTAAAAATGTCATTAACAAGTGATATTAAATGCAAGACACAAACTTTGGACAATAAATAAGTGCCAATACAAGTCGAATGTTGATTAAAATATATTACGTCATATTGCATATCGATAGATACCAACATATGAGAGGAAGATTATACAGAAGTTTTTGCGGCACTACCCGGTGATTCTAATATTGTTTTATCTTTTCGCAATGTTTCTTGATTTGTCGTGTTTGGATCAATGCTTATGTTAAATAGTTTCTAACTGTAAATGTCAGAATGATTGGTATTGATCCTTTCCAAGAGATGCAAATATTATCAAGAACTACACATAAAATTAGAAGTTTGGCAGTGCCATTCAAGTTCGTTTTGGTTTTATTGATATCCTCTTTGAACAGTCTCATTTTTTCCGAAAACATTATTATTACTTGCATCAATTTCAATGCAAATTATGGTGCTAGCTTTCTCAGTTCACTCACTTAGTGCTAGTTTCTCTATATCCGAGTTTACAATGAAACTAAAACTGGTAATAACGTTTGCTTTTAATGAAAGTTATGAAAATATTTTCTAATTAGTTGTATCCTTTTAATTCCATGTGGCACACCAAACTCTAAATCGCATCGCGTTCGGTGAACGTTTATAGCCTTCCGCTGTTTTCATCTTTATATCGTTATTGCATCTGTTTATATAAACTATTCCGACGACAAATAAGTATCACGATGGTAAACAAAATTAAATTTAAAAAAAACGACAAAGATAGAGTAACAAAATAAACTAAGCCAATTAGAGAAACTCTTGGTTTCAGTTAGAGGCTTGTTTTCTTTTAAAAATAGACCTTCGAGCAAGTGGTCTGTTTAACCTCGCTGCTGATAATTTAATGGTGAGCACTATTGTAATAGTACATGTATTCTATTTTTTTGTGTGAATCTTATTCATTTATGACAAGGTAGATCAAAGCTGAAATAGATAACAAAGCAGATCAAGAATGGTACGCGAATATGAATGAGGTTTACGTAAACTAGAACGTGATTCATAGAATACTTGCCCTGTATAAAGCTATCACGCACGCCCTAGAATTTGATTGATTCAATGTGATTTGGTAATACTATTTGAATTGTATTCAACTCAGATTTAATTGTTTACGAGAAATTTCAGTGACTAAGATATTTTTATTTGAAATGCAAACGGAAACTATATAATGACTATAGGCAAGATGAATTATATTATTTCATGATGTTATTCAGCCCACACTAAAATGGGCAACTTCCGCCTGATGGAGTCATGTAGAAAGGTTTTGTGACCGTAATGGTGAAAATAGACGCTAAATGGATTCATGCAATGGTTGTTCGAGAGTATGAGTTGGTACGTTACTGTCTTTTGAATGGATATTTGTAGTTTTTCAGTCTCATTGCGATTCTAAAGCGAAAAACACGCGTGAGAAAAGTCGAATCGAGCCGTTGGTTTGGGGTACGCTTGTGCACCTTGTGTTAATTTATATTATCGATAAGGTGATTTCATGTTAGCAGAGATTTGTCAGGTGTCTGACGTTTTATTAATAAAGTACAACGAAATATATCGGCAGCCGACACCGCCAAAATTGTATTAATCAAATGATGTAGAAGTAAATCAAATGATTTTACCCAAGAAATGAAATAATAAACTTATATTACAGATGATTTAGTGTCACATGGAAGGATTTAATGAACAAAACCGAATGAGGAATATACATTCCAAGTGACCTGATATTAAATGAAATGATGTAATGTGAAATGAAATATCCTTTAATCCCTTTTGTTGTTTAAATCATTTAATACGAGATCATTTGCAATTCAAATTCATGATTTCACTTGTTGAATTAAATCATTTCATTTTAAACAGCATCATTTTATTGAATAACACGTCATTTGGAAGCAAATATCATCATCCCGTTTTGTTTTTTTGAATACTTTTATAAAACGCCGTATCATTTGATATCTGAATTCATGATTTAAATTTTGGGATTCAATCATTTCCTTTCATGCTATATCATTTCATATCACACAGAATAATTTGGAACCTGAATTCATCATTCCGTGTGTTGAGTCACGGGAGTCTACGGGGAGACCTGCAATCTACAGATTAGATTCAACTGCTCCTCAACGTGGGTTTTGTACGTGAGCAATTACAAGTAATTCCTAAAGACACACAATTACCAACGCATTCACTTTTGCAAACTAGCACCTCGACGTCAATTACATTCAAGACAGGTCAGCATCACATTCTCGCGGTGTGACCAAGACTGCTATTAATTCTATATACAGTAAACTGTCTTGGATTATTATTTGAAAACATACTGTATTACAGCTTGCATGATCATTTTTTCCTGTTGTTTCAGCGTCATGATATTTTCAACATCGAGATCAAAGTCGCGATGATTTATTTTGTCACACTGTTTATAACTATTTATTTCCTATATCATCGTTACCTTCCTGAATTTGGTTATTATTGTCTGTGAAGTATAAAACAATTCTCCGCACCTGACATATTCTTCTGACTCGAGACACTGCGAGATAAACTAAGTTTGACCATTCGATACAATCATCGACGAACCAAACATTTTTATCAGAGATGGTAAATCCTTGTGATGAATGAATTGTCACTGCGTATCCTAGCGTCCATGGATTTTTTCCATAGTTAACGCGCTCTCAACAACACTGACATGAACTAAAATAATATAATTTAATATAAGATTTTGTTTCTCTGACGATCCTGGTATATCAACGGCGATATTCTGTCGTCTGTCTGCTCGTCGATAACACAAGGTACAGGGTAGATTTGAAAAAATGTATTTATGTAACATAAATAATTGTTGTAGAAGTCTATCACGAACTCTCTTTGTACTTGCCACTATCAAATCATTTGGTCTCCATAAATTCCGCAAATTGTTAATAGCAGTTTCTGAAATTACTTCACGCAATATTTCACACTGAATTTTATTCGTTTGTAGTCTGATTAATTTCTTAAACTCTCTTAATTCTGGAACAAGTGCTATATGATGATTAGTTATTTCTTCATAATAATCTACAAACTTTTTCAGCCATTTATGTGGAGACAAACCAACAAAAGGCGGTGGTTGGCCATGATCGCCATACATTATTAAAGCAGTATTTTGTGTCAATAACCAATCAAGAAATATTAAATTCCGAAATAATTCAATCACACGAGTTGTTTAAACACAACCACCAGGTCCATTGAGATAAACAAAATCTTAGTTATGATAACATGGTCGCATGAAGATGGTGCTGATGACAATATGGCATTTGACTTTTTGAGTAATAAAAATCATTAATTTCAACGTCGGAGGATTCAAAATAATTAAGTATATATTCTTGTTTTATTCTCCATTCACCCCATGATGCATAAGTGCCGATGTATAGTTGTTATAGCAATCCTGTATTTTTTAATTAATATAAAATGAATCCTTAGCGACTCTGACGGCAAATTCAGAAACTCTATTAAATCGATTGTAGATGTATTTCCATCACATTTATGTCAATATCATAACCGTTTCATTCTCTTTCTTTTGAAAGTAAATTATCCCTGCCTTGAGTTATCAATTTTCCGTTTGTAATTCTTTCGTGCTCTCTCTCTCTCTCTCTCTGTATATATATATATATATATATATATATATATATATATATATATATATATATATATATATATATATATATATATATATATATATATATATATATATATATATATATATATATATATATATATATATATATATATATATATATATATATATATATATATATATATATATATGTATATGTGTGTGTGTGTGTGTGTGTGCGTGTGATTTTGTATTTTCTGAGTTTGTTCCATATTTATAGGTTACTGCATTTGTATGGGAAACTATGAACGAGTTTTTTGGATGGAGTACTGCACGATCTTGGGAGTGCAGAATATCCATCCGACAAAACGAGTTCATATTTTCCCTGCACGACCTTGGGAGTGCAGTATATCCATCCGACAAAACGATTTCATATTTTCCCATAAAAATGCAGTAACCGTTTTATTATATGCTAATTTTCTTATTCTACTGAAGGCTTAATTATATAAACAAAATACACGACAAGAAACAACGTAAATGAATGTATGCCGTATTCCAAACTAAATACACAAGCGCAGATTTATCATTACAGAGCAACATTATTAATGCGCACACAACTCCGCCAGATAAATTTGAACTTAGCCGCGCGCTCGACATAACTTTCGAAAGAAAATGGCGTGTCTAGTTAAAATTGAAATTTGCAGTCATATTGTGAATGAATGCGCATTGCAACAACTTTTCCATTTGATCTGGAATTAATAGATTTTGGTATTTTGTTTCGATTCGACGAAAGTTTGTGATTGTGGACTGGATTCATCTGGGCAAATTGTACATGAAAAACATCAGATTGAAGCGGCGTGGGAGAAGCATGTTTACACCAGGAAGTGTGTTTGTTCTGTCATTGACTATTTGAAATCATAATGTGGGAAAATATAGTTTCATCGAAAAACATGTTTTCATTTCACGTATATCTGAGCCGTCGGATGTCTCTTTTGATTGCGCCACTTCATCCGATTTGTTCTGTTATTACCATAACTGTGTGCTAGTTCAAATCATAATCATGCAGTCGGTTCTAACCATCCGCAATGACTTTTTTTTGCGATCACATTGGTTGCAATTATCAGTAATCTGACACAACATTTCATCTGTTTTGATTAATAACTCTCAGAACTTGGCAATCTCCTTCGGCATCAGTGAACTTTATGTGTCCAGTTGATATCTCGCGCCATCTATCAAACATTTGTACGAAGTGAACAGTTTGTAAGACCTTGCAAGAGAAAAACACTCAGTTTTCACTGGTGTATTTTAATAAGAGATATCGAACATTTGTCCCGATTAAAAATAATTATGTTTTGGACGAATATAAGCATATCAGACGTTTTTACCATTTCTATCTTCTTTTTCAATCTGTTATTCAGTCCATTTGAATTGCGAACAGAATGCAGAGGGTGTTTGCTACGATTACGTATTCATAGTTGCTAACAAAACTGATACCAATATAAAATAGTTAAGCATATTTAAAACTTGATGGAAGAATAACGTATCACTGTGAATAGGGTGGATAACCAATACAAATGTAAATTGCTAGGACCTAAGTCTATAGATACGAAAACAAATGTCAGTCACTTCTTGAAACCAGCAGAAGAAAGAAAAAATCAATAGCTATGCCAAATTGTAAACTTATACATACACTCTTACATCAATATTTAAAAAATACAATTTTATTTTATGCTTTTTAATTTCTACGTTAACTTTACATTATCAGAATCGTTCAATATTGTACGATATTGTACACCTTCTTATTGCACCCCTGCACAGAAGACGTGTGTCCAACAGTGTATTATGAACTACTTTGTAAACAAATCGTGCACATTCGCATAGTAGGCGCAATACATTTTTGGTTGATTAAATTTGTTTCCGAATGAACTAAAGCAGATGTTTGGTGGACTGCAACATACCAACCGTTTTGCTACATTCCACATTAACGTTTTGATACATTGTTTCAGATTTTGCGATAGACACCAGATTTCATAAACTTGCTTGGTACCTACAAATAACATGCAAGCTATGAAGATAAAGTGTCTCCTTTAGCTGACAATAAGAATAGCAAAAAAAATATACTTACAGTTTTACATCCACAATTTCCTCACAATGTACTTTCTTAGTTCTGCAAATCCGAATTACATGAGCCATGTCAGGAGTTCCCAAGCGTCATCACACATTTCGAAACTGTACTGTAATTTCGACTATATTCCAAGTGCAGTTACATCTTCCTAACTGTACTAAAAATAAAAAAAAAACATTAAATTCAATAGCGTCCTTTTGATACTTGCAATTAAAACACTTCATATCATCTCTAGTGAAAACCGTTATTGTAGAGAACCGTCGAAGATGCTTACAAACTCGAGTGCATACGCCTACATGGAAATAATGTAATGGTAGGGCCATCTATTGGGGCCACATTAGTATCACGAAGTGAATATTTTGGTCGAAATTAAGGGAACTATTTTGTATCGAAAGGACATTAGTAAGCTCAATCTTTATGTTAGTTGTGTCGCTGCAAATTATTTTGCAAATGTGCAATTCATATTGCAAAATGACAATGCACTTTCTTGTGCCTGGAAATAGGTTGACAATATTGACACTACTGAAAGGCCTAAACGGTCACATGTCTTAAAATTATTGAAAATGTGTGGCTTATTCTCAAGATCAGACATAAAAGGTCTTCTATAAATCTCACCAAGAACGAATGAAGGCAGTACAGACTGTCTCCACTGCCGACTGCACCAAACCGTAATGCAATATTATTCCCAAGGGAAATAAATAAGTTGGTATGTATATAGACTATATTACAAAATGCTGAAAAGCCTAGGTAAGTTTCATTTTTAGAGTTTGAATTATTCTTTTTTAATATTGTATATTACATATTTATGTCGTCGACGTCGTCATCTGGAGATGTGCCATCTGCAGGACGTCACTGTTGATCCAAGCAAACTTAAAAGTAAGGTAGGGTATGTTTATAAGTATTTAAATAAGTGTTTCAAACCTTAAGTAAATAGGAAAATAATAAGCAAATCACACAACAAGTAACATTATATATGCTCGAGAAATCTATAATCATAGATACAAATATGTGTTGACTTTCTTAATCTTGCGATAATATTTAATTTATTATCTGTAACCAGACCTACATCGACCCTGCAAAGGTTGTACTTCTTGGTGTGGTTGGGTGTAAGGTTTTTACAGTTACTGACTTTAAAGTTGGATAAATGTGGTCTTCTCTACGGTTTCATTCAGAAAACGCAAACAATATAACACAATATATCAGTGATCCTCCTTATATTGGAGGTGATCCTTTTCTATGAAAAGAGAGGTTTCTATTTACTTTCAATAAAAAAGAGAGTACAAAGCAAAGAGAAAAATATTATCTGAATAAATTGCAGCAGATAATGTTCCATATGATGTAACCTCCTTTATAAAAATAATGGCATTATTTATTATTATTATTCACTTGTGGTAGAACTTAGCAGTTTCAACGTGTTACTTGAATAATATGTGCCAAATTAAACGTGAAACTGTTTATTGTGAAACCTTAACTATTACACATGCAAAATGTATGGATTTTGATAATTATGAAGAAATGGGAAATCTACAGTTTGTATCAAAATCACTTTTCAAGGACATTTGGACTATGTTCAAACCAACTTCATTCATCCACCGCTGAAGCATGCGTGCTTTGATCATGATGGGTTCATAGTTGTTTCCAATACAAGTTGCCGTTGATGGCCGTCTGGTTTCTCCTAGCTCATTTTAAGACCACTTGTAGAGCAAGACCAAACAGAACACATTAGTATGACCTTTGAGAAGTGCTAACAAATGGGCTGGGGAAACGTGTGAAATATTTATTACACAAAAATCAATAGGCAATGTAATCATGAGCAATCTATTTTTCTACAAAGCCATCCACTGTAAGAAACCTTCAAAATGTCATTAGGATGACTGGGAGAAACCAAACGTCAATTTATTGCAACTGTTTTATTCAACGTAATCTTGAACATAGCTGGCAAAATGATTTTGTTTTTATAAATCAAATCTGCAAGATGCAATTACAACTTCACATAAACTAAGGAAGGTAAACTCAGAATACTCAGCGATATATACAATAGAAACATGCACTAATGACAATAAAACTAAACAAAGTACTGCTTCTAAATACCTTCTGCTTTCTGCCCAGCGACTACTCCAAGAAAATATAGTTTGCTAATGTTGACTTTCAATATTTACAGGCTTTACTAGTTCGCAAAGATTCTTTATTAGAAAAGGGCGTTAAAGGCAACGTGGACTACATTCAAATGAAATCGTGTAATCAAATAGCTTTTCCACTCAAACGTTAATGTAAAACTTTGCTTGCTTGTTTATTGTCACATTCTAAAGTCGCCATATTAAAGGCAATACTGGATTTCTGTGAGTGTGATAGTGCATAATGTCACCCTCGAGATGTACTGTCAACCGTAGTATTTCGTCAATTGAATTTGTTTTATTTGGGTGACAAAATTACTTATATATTTCTCAGAAATGTAGCATCTGAAATCCTTTTTCCAGAGCATGTGATCCTTATCCCTATATATTATCTGAAGGATATAAAGTTAATTTTCACATACGATAATTAGCATAAGATTGCATAATTTACGCTTTCTAATTATCTATTTAATTATCATCCTAATTATCTCCTTAATGTTGCCTATATATCTCCTATAACAAATCTCTCTAAACCCCAAGCAATACAATATTTATCTCAAGATTCGTGTTTATTTTACAATCTTAAAAAGGAAAAAAGAAAGAAAGAACAAATAGAACGAACCAAACGTTATGAAACTATACAAACTAAATAGAGAAGGAAAGAAAAAACATAAATAAGGTAACAATAATTATTGTTTTTACAACATATGCAATAAACACCATGAAAATATGTATTGTACAGAGAAAGGTCTAATCACCTCGACTGTTTGTCTGAGTACTTTTACACTTGGCTTCCCCCCATATTAATTGATTTAATCAAAGTACGGAATTCGTGTTATATATATATATATATATATATATATATATATATATATATATATATATATATATATATATATATATATAACAACACAAACGCAGAAAATTCATTGCAACTAGTTTTGCGTTTATGATTCTTCAGGCACGAATACATATCTAGTGAAGATATTTGTAAAATAATAAAACCTATCTTGGAAAATAATGTTTTTCAATTTAATAATAGGAATTACATCCATATGATTGGTACAACAATGGGTAGTCATATAGCAACTTCATACGCTTCCCTTTTCATGGGTAAATTAGAATTGTATTTCCTTCGAAACAAAATGTTGAATCCATCTGCTTGGTTCAGATTTTGAGATGACATATTCATGATCTGGAACCATTCTACCGAAGAACTGACAAATTAATCGCCTATCGAGTACACATTTTTCATTTTTAGATGTAAATATAATAACAAATATTGATAACTTTATCTCTACCAATATTCATATCAAGGAAACTAATATTCACCAATGCGTGGAATATTCTTCATGTCATCCCATGTGATGTAAAAACTGTACACCATATAGCGAGGCCAAAAGATACAGACGCATTGTTTCAGATGATTGTCAATTTCAAATTTTGTTGAATCAATTACAAACATATTTCCAAAAAACAAATTATCCAACACATATAATTGATTCTTCGATGAACAAAGCCATTAATGTTACTCAACATGAGCCTTTAAACACAGAAGAATGAAAATAGAGAAAATATTCCTCTCACAATATACTATAATCCTTCATTACCCATTATAGGTCGTATAATTAATAAATAGTATAGGCTACTGAAGTTGTTAAATAATTATTTATGTAAAATCACTTTACATAAATAAAATAAATCTCGCTTATATAAGACCCAAGAATGTGTAAGATTTTCTAATTAGAACTAAACTGACAGAAAAACTGACAATTTTCATCATCTAAATATAATAGTCAACGGTGCTTTCAATGAGCAAACACAGAGAAAGTACCTCTTTCAGTAGATCCAGTATTAAAGATGTATTTTCTCTATGTGATAGCTTTAACAGCATATCAACTGATGTGATTTATTTGATAATCTGTAAAACAACATGTAGCATGAAATATGTTTAAAAAAAAACACTTCAGCAAGTTTCAAAAGAGAACGAATAATCATCGCTTTTATATTAAAAATTATAGAGGTCCTCAGTTTATATATATATATGGCGCATGGAGAAATGAATAGACTCAAAAAAGAAACTTATTGGATTCAAAAGTTAGGTACTTTGTACCCTAATGGCCTTAATGCCAAATGCACTATATAAAATTATTATTTTTTAAAATATTGATATAGTGTATATCCTTTGTAACAATATAGTTAAATGTATGACTTTTTAGTATATATATATATATATATATATATATATATATATATATATATATATATATATATATATATATATATATATATATATATATATATATATATATATATATATATATATATATATATATATATATATATATATATATATATATATATATATATATATATATATATTTATATATATACATACATACATGTCGAAGATGACCCAGATTATCATGTCCTTGAAATGGTAGCTTATAAGGAATTCAAGAAATGTCTACTGATGTGATGCAAAGCATGACCAGGTCGATTTCTAGACTGAGTTATATGTGAGCATCAAAATGATGTGTTTCTTCATGTTGTATGATAGGTACCTGAAAGTATTCATATATATATATATATATATATATATATATATATATATATATATATATATATATATATATATATATTGAGATTGTTGTTTAAAGTACATTGTTTTATAATTCCAATGGTGGTGGGACAAATTTTCCACTTCATTTAGGTGGACTCTATGGGAAGTTTGGAAGTATTTTGATTTGTTTCATCCGAGATTTAAATTAAAAATAGGATAATCGGAAACATTATTTTATACCCTGAAAGTCTCAAAATGAGTAATTCGGACTGTTTTTTTTCATGCATAGGATACTATACAATACCTCAAACAAGCTTTTGGAGATCATGAAAAATGAACATTGTCGTAAACTGCTGATTATTACATTGCATTACCTTAACAGTTCCCAGATAAATTAAGTACGTCCTTGTAGATAAACACGAAGCATTCAATAATGTTCAAACTATTGTGATATATAATATTAAAATAGTAAGTAGCTGGCATATATTTGTGGAAATTATCCAACTTTCTTTATTCGTGGCTATTTTATTCATATCGCTTGTGTTTTTATTTCTTCCCAGTTCGTAAGAGGCTTCGTTAAAAATTCAAATACCGCATATTAATATATATGAAAATTAAACGTACGCGGAAGCGAGTGTGCGCTAACTATGGGGTTTACCTTAGCTCATCCAAAGTTTATCATTCCGTCTACGTAGATAGATATATACATACACGCATCTCGGGATACATACATACATGCATACATACATACATACATACATACATACATACATACATACATACATACATACATACATGCATACATACATGCATACATACATGCATACGTACATACGTACGTACGTACATACATACATACATACATACATACATACATACATACATACATACATACATACGTACGTGCGTATGTACGTACTTACATAGATGCATACATACATACATACATACATACATACATACATACATACATACATACATGTAACAAATGCCTTTAAATGCAAAGTAAATGAAGGAACGCAACAATCGTTTTACCTATATAAGAAAATACCTATTATAAGGCGTTCAAATTTCTCAGTTCCTTTCACACATATATATAAATAATCTTTCAATCTGTACTGGAAATAACACAATATTAAGTAACCAAATATATCAGAAACTTCATCGTTGCTAGGCGGGTAAATAGATATAGACAATTTTACTGTACTCACTTTTCCAATGATGCCCTTTAGTTCCCTTGAAATAATTATTACTATAAATCATAAAATCTATATTTTTACATTTTTTATTTGGGCTAATAATAGGTTAGCTTTCATAATGCTTAGTTTTATAATGGTTACGTGTATTCAGATACATTCATAGTTCCAGCACATCTCTAAAAATATCCGTAAGTTAACGAAATAGTTCTGGAATATGAACTCCAGAAAGTAATAACAAATTGTTTATATTTATTACTGAAACAATACACGTATCAGTACGTACGTATACATGCATGCATTAGTTTTGTGTGCTTTCCATTTATCTGTATGTTTTAAAATTTGCCCGTATCTAGATTTGTGAGCTTTATATCATATTCATCAGAAACACTCCTTACAGTTGATATGAAAGTGAAAGTTGCATTACCTCAGGGATGAAGTAGGTGTTTCTAAATATATATTCAAATACCGAGCAAATAAAAATGTTGAAATATGTTATTCAACATATATATATGTGTGTGTGTGTGTGTGTGTGTGTGTGTGTGTGTGGTGGCAGATAAGAATTTATGATGGATAGATATATGTTGGCATGTACAAAATTATAATGGATAGATCTTTTTTATGTTATATGGCTTCAAGGAATTAAAAATAAATAGTATTTTGATTGTAGTACTGTTTTTTCCCTCTCCAATCTTCCGCATGCGCAGTTATTATAACATAAAACATGTACATTTATTCGTCGCTTTTCGTCACGCGATCAAGAAGGCGGGGCTACGGTGAAAAAGATAATTGGTCAATTTTGGTACTGGCCATCGTGTGTTGGAGTGATCTAAAACAATAGGGCTTTGATTCTTCACTTCTTAGCTGTGACAGTGTCGGAGCAGGAAAAGATAAGTTTAATTATACTAATCTGTACATTACTGATCATGTTTACCACAGTGACTTGTCAAGCTCTAAGGTCAAATCAAACTCGAGACCACGAGAATCACTGTTATACATATATCTTAATGTTTCCTAATGTCTTGTTTCATGTAAATACAAATGAAACGCATTTGCTCCTCTCAAGTAGAATCACACTCGTTTGTTACGTTAGGCTTCTTGTATATGGTAAGGTAAATAAATAGAGCTTTGTATCATGAGCCCTTCGTTGAATCGCATATACTCAAGCTAGATTTTTAAATGACCTCATATCTATATCACTTTGCATTAAACTATTAAAGATACTAACATTTCGTTTGGAACGTTTAAATTGATTGATGAGGATATGAAATTCCTATATATTATAAAAGATTCCTAATGAGAAATAAATGTGGTAGCCATTACAATGACAATGCCAGTATTCGGCATGAAAGAAAGCACTCTGACGATACAAAGATTCTTTGATAGTTGAAATGAAGATCTTGTAAGAAACAAATTTACCTCACATTATCAGAAAGTCTCACGATCTCTGTGATCTTTTTTTAATACGTGGAGATGTAATTGATTAACATGATATCATATCTATACCATTATTCAATAAATGCAACCCACCCCATCCACGGGGTATATTTCTTAATCATGATATTGAATTATTAAAATGTGTTAGGTAGCTTGAGTCTATTTAAAGAGACTTAAAAAGAGAACATTTAGTGTGAAATGGTATAATTATCTTCCATGTATCTATTGCTGCAAAATGTTTGGGGTTTTATGTTCCGCACACTATTTGTTTAAATTATTACATGCGTTTCCTCATCTATTGTTTAACTTGCGCGTATGAGCAGTTTTAGAATAGTGCTGTATACGGAGAGGCAGGTTCGACCCGGAAATTTTCTTGCTCGTTGTTTTCTGTGCCAGTACATTAAGGAAAGGTATTGTACACACACTTAATGGCACTACGCTGCTTGGGTATTAGTACCGTCCACGTTTTCCATGCTTATCAGCAATAACATACCCATCTGAGTATCATGGTCAATAGTCATTGCGTTTCACATGTATTAATGCTAGTTGTGAAATACACTTTCGGTGTTGGAATGTAGCTCAAGTCCATCCTGCAACTGAGTTGATGAATTTGTCCAAGTTCTCGAGAATTTTCGGAAAAGCGTATCGAATGTAATATTAGCAGCTTTAGTGTTATTATGGTTCAGAATTGTCAAGGCATTACTCCAAAACCATAGGTATTAGATTGTTATATCATTTTACGGTCAATCGAGATTTTTCGGGTGATCATGAGACATAATCAAGTAAACACTGAGAACAATGTTCTCCATCAACCCCAAAATGATATAAATGTCCTTTCCTGATAATCTTGTTTGTCACTACAGTCGTTGTGTTACGTGTTTAGGATAAACAGTAACACGCGAAACAGTGAAAACAACAATCTTTGACAAATACTGCAAAAATGGAAAATTAAGAACTTACGGATATAAGAATCAAAAATACCCAAAACACTCCCCAAAAATCCAAGAATTAAATTTTAGAAGTCCTAATAATGAAATGTTCTAATGAATTCATGTTCGAGATATGATTGAATAATCCAAGATGGAAGGCGGTGACGTATGATGTATCCGGTACAGTATTGTTGTATACAGTTCCTTGAGGAACAAGAAATAACACTCCGGTGCTGGAAATCCGAAAAAAAGTATTTAAGAAGAATTCTGTATGAGAACTCTAAATATTTCCAGAGAAATGAATTAATCTTTAAGAATCCAAATAATTCGAATAAAAGTTATAACTCCAACTGACAACAAACGCTTACCATTGTAAAAGCCCAACTCTGATCATTTCTCTAAACTAATGGCTATACAGTAATTTTATTGCGCATAATGGGTGCCCATATGAGGGCAACATGATCGTATTTATATCAAGTACTCTCAAAACATGGCCCTGACGAAAACCAATCATTTTACTCGAAGAATTAAAGTTGTTTACTTTATAAAAAAATGCTTACAAGTGGATGGTTAAGTAACCAACACAGCCTCGATCTCAATTTTATTATTCCCATAAACAAATTAAGAAAACCTTGTTCACGTGACAGTTACTAATTTGAATTAAGGTCGGGAACGAGGTAAGCCTTATTTGTTTACTAAAATGAACAGTCAAGGGCAAACATTTTTCTGGAAAAAAGTATTAGTTCCTCGTAGAACTACATTGTTTTGATATATAATGAAATTAAAAAATAGAAAGATTTTACAACTTGCAAACATTTAAATCAGATATAAATTAAATCAAATATACATAATAAATGGGCAGTGTAAAACAGGGTACATAAAGTTTGATTTTCTTTTGGCTGCATATATCCTCATTAGCAACCACGTTTACGATTTCGGCCTTACTGCCTCGTGGAGGAATCTGACTATATAAGTGTACTTCTGTGTCACGAAGCTGCCTCATGCTCTGACTTGTCTTCTACGGCAGAAATACTAATAGAGCAAGTATACCTGCTTATATTGTTACTCTTGGTATCGTAATTCCACATTGTCGTGCGGATTGCTCAAATTAGTACAGTTTTCATGCAAGGTTTATCTGGGGGATGTTTCCTCACAATCATCCGTGGCAGCACTATACAATAAATACACCGTCTTTATTGTTGTCACTGTCTTCGTAGGATGATACACTATTTTCACTACCTTGCTGGATAACTCAAAGTCTGCGACTCATATATCTTTCAGGACTTCATACAATAACATTATAAAATTTTTTGTCATTTTCTTCGCCAAGTGTTTATTGTGTTTACTCCAACATAATTAAAAAATAATGTAATTATTTATAATTTAGCGAAAACTCGATATGATGCACTCAGGATATACTCTGATTGAATCTTTTCTTTGACGCTATAAACGCACCATTAATCGGATAATGTATTAAATTCCTATATTAGATTCAGACGCGAATTCATTCACAATACTGTAAGTATTATCTCGTGTGGCTTCTAATGGCAGTATACAAAAGTCTACTACAAATCTATAAATGCGCTTACATATATTTCTCAGCGAATTATATCGTAATGGGGTTGTATGAGACCACGCTTAGCTGGCACGGATCTTCTGACACGGCCCTCTAAAGTCAAGTGGTGATACTAACACATAATATATTTGTGCACCTTTATTATTCCGAGATAGAGTAAATGTTTAAGAGGTTAAATTCGGTTTATTTCAAGGTGTGTCAACAGCCTACATAAACGTAACGTGCATATTTGATGAAGGGAGAAATAACTATTTGAAACTAAATTGCTTCCATGTCCTCTGAATCCATTTACAAAACTCTGATCGTGTCACTAAACGTTAGATAGCGAGACAGACACAAAGAGGCATACATACGTACATATATACATACATGGATACATACATACATACATACATACATACATACATACATACATACATACATACATGCATGCATGCATGCATACATACATACATACATACATACATACATACATACATACATACATACATACATACATACATACATACATATGTGTGTGTGTATGTATATCCAGAGAGAGAGAGAGAGAAGTCGATTTTCACAATTCTGATTTATCGTGCAGGTACCAAATGGCATGAGATAAACGATTATTTTGTTTGTAGTGCTTGAGTTGCTCAGCACTTATCCAATAACCAACTTTATTCACGGAAGATTGATAATCCCAGGACCATCAAGGCTACAAACCGGATATGGATCCATTTTTGGAATTCTTGGTGTTTTTTCTTATAGACATCTTTTCTGTTCATCTGTCTGTCATCTTTCTGTCAATCTGTCGGTCTGTATGTATCTTCATTTATACATGCCTATGTATGTATGTATGTATGTATATATGCATGTATGTATGTATGTATGCGTACATGTATGTATGCATGTATGTATGCATGTATGCGTGCATGTATGCGTGCATGTATGTATGCATGCATACATGCATGCATGTATGTATGTATGTATGTATGTATGTATGTATGTATGTATGTATGTACGCATATCTTTGAGAGCAATACAGAAGTGTTGTTAATGATGCATTGGCTAGTTCATTGCTATATGTTGATTTTATGTTGGTGTTCTAAAGTTTAATACATATTGGTTAAAATCTGATAAAATTACGTTTTCTCTTTCAACTTGATTTGTTTTGACCGACGGCTCTATGGACATTTTGTATTGGTTACTTCATCTAAAACGAGGTCATGCTAAACTCTTGTCTAAATATTCTCTTTGATAATCTCTTCGTTGTCTCTTGATGTTTTTCTTGTTTCGTTTGATGGAGAAACACAGTTGGCATGCATACGTTGTTCATAATTCATTATTGTTTATACTTACTTGGTTGATGGATGAGAAACCAGATGAAGTTAATCATAGTTCGCTTACATAATTGTTTATTGTTGGCTTGGTTATATGGGTCTATTTTTCTTTGGTTTTTCATGACGTGCTATTTTGAGCATATTTTGAAATGTTTGCAAAGTTAGCTTTTGTTTCAGGCTTCGCCATTCTTGTTTTAGGATTCTTGCCAGAACTTCTTCGGCTTAGAAATGTTGCACATACAACGCCAGCCCCAGGTGACCCTCATATCGTCTCTTCTTCCATATCTCTTTCACTGCCTTACATGCGCAGACAATGCACACGTGTTCAGTATATGTCAACCACACACAAGTGTCTTTATTGTTATGGTAGAAGTCGTATTAGGAAAGGTAATATATCTGTAAATCCAACACTAAACATAATTTTTGTTTACGTACATCAGTTAATAAACTCTATCAGTAACGTTGGAATCACACAAAATGAGTCAATGTCTCCATGTAATAGGCATATGTTGCAAACACAAATATGCACAAGATATCGCGGATCCAATATAAGGATGAATAAGAATATAAAATGGCATTATATTTTGAGAAATAATGGTACTATTACAGGTTAAGCAAATTTTAACTGGTCCCCTGGTGTAATTAGAATTCGAGTTTTCACACACATCGTCTTAACCGTATTCCCCAATCTCCATGCCATCTCGACTAAGCAAAAAAACCTCAAACACAACCTACGGATCCAAGCCATTGCTATAGGTTTTATTGTTGCTCTGACAAACTATATATTTTGATCTAAGTTAATAACTGTGTTGCTATGCGAATGGTTTTGAGTTATCGATGCTAAATAAAAATATTTTGCACATACTATAGAATGATTTCAAACGTTGAAACGCTGAACGGTCTGATTTACTGACGGGAGTTTGATCTAAAAATCATTTCAAATTATAAACATTTACAATATGCTGGGCAAACATTAATTGATAATATCAGCGATGAGCTTGGAAATGTGGTGAGTATCATCTATTAGATCTGTAGTTAAAACCTTTAACACATTCTACCTGGTCCTTCATCTCATTGTTCTATAAAAAATTAAGTCACGGGTTATGTGGAGAGTATCATCTCTTATATATGTGGTTAAAGCCTGTAACACATTTTACAGAGTTTATCTGATCCTACATTGGATTGTTCTATGAATATTTTCCTCACATATAGCTCTAATTTGGGGGCGTTCAAGCAACCACACGCAAAACTCATTATAAAGTCTTACTTTTCATAATTATTTCTCTTGCTCTATATTTGTATGTGTTTATGTGTTTCTGTTATGTCTCTGTGATCTGTTTTAATAACACATTTAATATCATGCTATTTCTCTTTACAACGAAAAATGCCTAAACTCAGCTAAACTATTTTGATGTACAATCCAGTTTTTAATCTGGCGAATTTGTTCAGAAAGGTACACGCTACGTTGTAACGTTCACGTATGATTCTTGCATTCAGTAATTTCGTAGTGTTAATTGTTACGTTCATATACACACTTTTTCACTCTCCTTAGGTTTGCGGATTTAGTGTAAATATCCTTTATGACACTTTTTAAGAGACTATTTAGTCAGAAACGATCAATCAAGTAAATAATACATTGGTTGATTACCTGTAGTTGTTATTTAATAACTGGTTTAATTTAATCACAGAGAAAACACAACAATGTGTAAAATCAAAACGAATCATTCTTGTTTTGCATGATAGGTTGAGTGTCTATTGTGTAATCGTTTCCTTGTGTTCCAGCAGTGTTTTACATATTTAAGCATATATAAAGTAATGTATACATTAATCATTCATAATAATTCATGAATGCCAACAACAAATTAAGTTAGACTTTAGATCATTCCTTGCATGTCAGCATTGTTGGAAGATTATAGGTTGTATATCTAATGAAATAAACAAAACGTGGCACATACATATACCACGAGTAATCACAGAAGTTCCAGAGCATTCTCGATTTTGTACACGGTGTTGTATCTTCCAGAATAATTGTTCAGTTTTGCACACTATAGAGCTGCAAGTGACAGAACAACTTTTGTGCTTAGCACGCGAATAAAGTCTACTAGATAGACACGAAGTCATGCGTTCTGGTATGGAAATAATATTTTGACGGTCCAGTCTTATCTTCAATATCTGTAATAGAGCGTATGTTCAAATAAAGTAAGTCCAATTGTCTAACAGATTTGTATAATGTAATTAATGACGTATGATATTTTTTTTCAAAAAATATAAATTTGTATTTACACTAACAATCAATGTACCCTATTCTTACCTGGTATATGCACAAATTGGTAACTGAATGGCAAATACATTTAGAAAGACAAATATATTCTATGTAATAAATGACCATTCGTCAGAAAACATATTACATATTTGTTCATCCTTATAATTTAGCATTCCATAATATTGTTTCATGGTTCAGAACAGATCAGGAAATCAAAGGTAGTTTGCAGAATTGATCGATGTGTAAACAATTATAGATCAGTATCCTGTGACCATTTATATCCGATCAAAACATTGAAAACGCGGTTAATTTATTATGATTGAAATTATTAAACATTGGATTAAAATATTCCAGAGCTTAAATATTTCTGATAAGAAGACAACGATTGTTGGAGTGCAAGAATGCGAATCAAACAAGTTCAAGGGTTCATAAATGAACAATTAAGTAAAGAATAAATTGGTTGATTACCTGTAGTTGTTATTTAATAACTTATTTAATTTAGTCACAGTGAGAATACATCAATGTCTAAAGTCAAAACTATTGTGTGTCTGAGAAAAGTTAAGGCAACAATCTCACGTGCAGCTTCCAAATTTGTGAAAAAATGGATTACCATTTCCAGAAATGTGGCACAAAAAGTGACGTTAACTGAGTTACCGTTGCAGCTAATAAATGTTCGATGAGACAATTGTCCCTAACGAAGTATTACCTTGTGTTTTGCAATTGGTTACATTCAGATGTAAAATAGGATTAACATCGCAAATGACTGCTGAAAGAAGGATTTTAATCAGTTTATTATTGATACTTTGATTTTACAGGGCACGTTGACAGACACAATAATTAAATAAATAAATGAAATATATCGACGTGACGTTCTTCCGTTTAGAGCAGAACAAAACGTACTCTAGTTATCACTCAATAATTAAAGAGATAACATTTTCAGCTCGAACGCAGAACGTTGAATCTACCAATGCTTGATTACGTTCTACAAATTAATTAAAAAAGAACTGCGTACGAGCACAATTGACAAGTTCATGTCTAAAGTGTCTCTATCATACGCATATGTTGGAGAAGCTAGTGATGCAAATAGAAGACAACTTATAAAAACACAATTGTATACTTTAAAAATGGAAAAGATTATGAAATTGTAAAACAAATATATTGATGAACGAGATTAAATTACACAGGTTACAAGAAGATACAAAAGCTTCATTCTTGTTTGGCATGATTGGTTGAGATAGGTTTGTATTTTTATTATCTACCTATGTAACATTTTTCTCCAGGATGTCCATCAACTTATTACTTGTACTCAACCGCGTGTGGACGATTCTGTTATCGATACGAGTCCTCAAACTGTAAATCCTGGTCTGCTGCACGCACAGTCTGCCGAGCGGAAGGAGGTGACCTTTTGGAGCCCTCCGAGTGCTACTACCAGTTTTTCAAGGAACAAGCTCTACAAAATGAGGATACAATGATCATCTACAAGCAAATTCGTAATGAAATAGCATAATAAGAATTCATCCGCAGATCAGTGGTACCAAAGATCTTCTTGTATGCAATTGACTATCTAGACAAATCGGGAAGTTCTCGTTAATTATTCTTGTGTCTCTTTCTGAATGATTATGAGCAAATAACGAACGAATTAATTGAATGTGAATCAAATCTGGCAAATTTACAGAGATTCATTTAACGCAGTAATTAGTACATGTTGCTGCTCGTTTGTAACTGTCAGAGTATGTTATAGCATTTTCATTTCTAACAAGGTACTATTGATTTTATTAGACTGAGTCACGATATTTGAGTTTGCTTTACTCGCGTTGTTATAAAAAAGTCAAATCACAAAAGAAGACGGAACAGGACTAGCATGCCATCACTAGGGCAATGGAGTTTTCTCCTCCAGGAAAATTAGTAACTCAGGAATGTGGTATAATAGTACAACCTGCAATTGTTACATGTAAGTGACAAACGTGAGCAATAGTGCTTCTAATGGCCATATGTTACTCTTCTCCACCTTGTGACCTATTAAGGTTGTATCATTTATTAGCAACATAATCAACAGGTACGCGAATACTAAACATAAATGAAGCACGGAATATGTATCTCAAACTTCTAACACTAAAGGAGAAGAAAATACCAAGAAAAGGAAGGCCAAATTACATACAAACCAGCTAGAAATAGCAGATATACAAAAAAGCGAACAGCAGAAGGTACGGTTTGTCAGCCATTGTTAAGATTGGACATCTAAAAGTTATAGAAAGTGCTTATCTGAAATATTTTGGGAGTAAACTTCATCTTCTTCGTATGTACAGTAATTCTAGTCGTACAATACATTTTCTTGCATCCTTTCATTAATCCGTTTACCTTGACCATAGGGTATGTTGTGTGTATTTATTACGCATTCAAAATTAAATTGATGAGAGATGGGCGTCAATAACGGTAAAGCGAATACCTTTAAGGAAAAATATTGTTTATCAGTAACCTCATGTAGGTAGATATTTAAAGGATATTTTGATCATTTGTATTTAGTGTTAGCCTATAATTTTCTCCCTACAGTGATTTCGCAGTCTGATGACAAAAAGAACTCCTAAATAACATTCCCATTTAGCTGAAACGTGTCATTCTCGTAATTTAACTGGACAAAAGTTTAGTAATTAGGTATAATATAAAAAGATATTGAAAAGACAGAACGTACAATGAATATTTCTCCTTTTCTCCTTTCAGGAAGTTGCCCTCCATATTTCTGGTTAGGAGGTAGTTCAACAACTCCTGGGTCCAACTATGTAACAGTGAGAGGAGCTCCAATTTCAAACACTTCCTCCTTTTGGGCTCCTGGTGAACCTGACGGTTTTGACGGAACAGAGAGTTGTTTAGAAATGGATAAAGAGTCTAATTATCTGTTGAACGGCTATGTCTGTAGCGACCAAGAAAGTTTTATTTGTCAAATACTGATATAACTGATGGAATTGTGGGAAACATATCGATAGGTGTTTCTATGAAATGTGAAGAATAAAAACATAATTCTACTTTGATTGTTTTCGTTGTAAACGAAATGATGTGTATTAATATTTAAGTGTGTGAATTGTATGCGTTTGTAAATAAATATATATACATACACATGAGAAATTTGTTAAGATATAAGGAAGGTTGTTAACTATCTGATGAACGACTTTCTCTCTAGCGATACTCAATAACTGTAGGAACTGTGGGAAACAGATCGAAACATGTTTGAGAGAAATGTGAAGAATAAAAACATAATTCTACTTTGATTGTTTTCGTTGTAAACGGAATGATGTGTGAATTGTATGCGCTTATATAGAAATATATATATATAGATATATATATATATATATATATATATATATATATATATATATATATATATATATATATATATATATATATATATATATATATATACAGAAAGACATCAGAAATGTGTTAAGATATCAGAAAAGTTGTTTAACTATTTGATGAACGACTTTCTCTCTAGCTATACTCAATAACTGTAGGAAGTGTGGGAACAAATCGATACAAATTTATAAGAGAAATATGGAGAATATAAAGCATAATTTTACTTTCATGGCTTTTGTTGTTAATGTGTGAATTTTGTGTGCACATACAGAAAAAAACATATGTATGGATGTGAATATGTATTCATTAATGGATCGATGGATCGATGAATGGATAAATGTATTAATGGACCGAGAAACGTGAAATAAAGAAATGGATGTTAACATAGGCCCATGTATGTATGTATGGATAGATGAACGGATTATAAAATGTTTGCCTTTAAAGACTGTCATCAATATCTGTAATATGATCTTGTCTTTAATGACCTCCAATGACTTCCAGGAAAATGAAATTACACAGAGAACTTCTACTGAGGATCCGCAGGCATGACTAGAAATCATATAGCTTCATTCAAATGTATTGTGACCACATCATCACCTCGCGTTTTGAGTTGCATGTGCAAATAACATGGAGGCAAAAGTATATTAATTTGAATAGTTGATGCATGTACTATTTATTTGTATTGATAAATAACATAAATCGTCTTAATTGTTTCCTGTATCAAGTCCTCCTTTTACACAATACAGGTGACTGCACGTTTGATGTAGGTAAAAATCATCTGTAGAAATGTAAAAATGCGAACTTTGATATTTTATCAACAATCTAATAATATCATGCATATTAAAAACTAAATTTATTTTGGTTCACCGTTAACAGTCGTTAAAAGTTTGGTCCAATCTATAAACTAATGCATGAAATAATATGTAAAATTTTGCAAAACTCTCACTCTCCTGGTAATGGCACACTGAATATTTCCAATTTATTATTTTCATGGAACATTGTCTCTAGCATCACTTGATCAGAAATAGCAAATGAGTCATAACGGTGTTTTTTTTTTTCCGGATTATTGTTACTAATCTAATTATTAAAACTATTACCCCACATAACTTTGTCCTCACATAACAATGTATGAAAGACATCCCGCGTATTGTAAGTTGTGAAAGTTACCAAAAAGCCCAAGAAAGAAAATTGTATTATGGTGTAAAAGGCTGTGACTTTGATCAGTAACCAACAAAACCGCTATTATAAAAGTTCTATTGTTAATGACTCAATTTCAAAATCATAAACGTGACGAAAGTGGTTTGCCGAAGTCCTTATTCACACCGAATTATCCAAAGGTTACTGCTGATCAGATTCCGCACATATCTTATATGATCACACAAGCCTTTTGTATTTCACGGCTTTTCAAACTGTTTTATTCGCATTAGTTGCTCTTCTTTGATTGTATTATCGAGTATGTAACGGTGAACATTTTTTTTTTCCTTTTATTAATAATATGATCACGTGTAGTATACCTGCTCTTTATGCCGTCCATGATTAGGTATATTATCCACACTTAATTCAATCATAATACGTTTATTGATTCAGGTGTCATATCATTATATAAAATCTCTGAGGAATATTTATGTTTCTGGTGATTGTACGTTTTCGGTGCCTAGCGCCATAGTGGTGGTGATTACAGCAATGATAAACAATGACACGATCTTTCTTGTCTTTGACTAGAGACTGTTTTCTGAACAGGTGTATCATTAAATAACAGGCGAAATAATTTTACTCATTTTGGTTGAATGAATGGTGATTAAAGACACTGAACTTCCACTGTCGTCAGCGGTGAAATCGACTTTCTCGTTGTAGAAACTATCACTGAACATTTTTATGCCAGGTGGTGTAGTCAGCAGCTAAGCGTTTTTAGGTGCTAATGCGATGATTCCATGATCGAGTAGAGTTCGTATTGATACGTTAGCGTGGTTTAAAGATTTTATTTATTTATGGCCCATTCGTAAATTATATTAGAACATTTGAGGGACTGGGTAGACTTCTTGAAGTAGATATTTACTGACACGTGGAAGATAATTAATATCAGTGTAGGCATTACTGGTCGCCCGATTCACAACCCAATCCGCAAAGTCTGCACCTTTACAACAGCGGTCAGAATCCATTACTTATATCTAATGAAATGTCTGATTTTAAACATGAAATCGAAGATGTTGAGTCCTTTAGCCTTAGGTTTATTTCCGACAACTAGTGGATATGGTACAGCATATGTGAAAATGTCTTTGTGTTGCTCTTTACGTTTACAACAGTGACGTCATCTGATGTTGTGGTCCAGCTTTCTAAAGAAATTGACTCACTCACGGATGTCGCCGCTTAACATCAGATTAATTCATACATATATGAAAAAAGGAAGGTTTCTAAGTTCGAGGGAGAAACTACCAGTCTCATAATGTGATAAAACGTCGGTATTATTTGATTTTAAGGGAATCAGAAGTTGTTTAGGACCAGTATCTGTATAGAGTCAGAATTATTTAGACGACTTGGCATATAAGACTTTTTGTACGTAACTGCATCATTGGAACTTCACAATTGCAGTACTGAGCTTCCGGCGCTTCCATATTGTGATTCATAATCTCGCACGAGTAGTATTGATAATTTCACTTGTTTCGATTTTGCAGTGTGTCCATGGTGAACTGATATATTTTTCATCTGAGCCATTACCTTTATATCATGTTTTATATAAATACATTTTGTATTTCAGAAACCGTTTCTCATTGCTAGATTTGCAATCGTTACATCAGACAAATGTTCTTGAGAGGGTTCGTTAGCGGTTTAATTGACGTGGATAGGATGTCTAATTTGATGTTAGTGTAATACCTTGGTTTCTTAGCGCCTTTAGAACTGCTAGGAAGAAAGTTTTTCGTTATCTGTATGCAACATCGGAGTTAGAACCTGTGCAACTTGGCACTATTGACCGACATACTCCAGCAATGTCTTTAAAATATCAGAGTGGAATTGTTTTCCAGGATAACGATTACGTTAAAATTTGGCGTTTCCGGTCACACCATAGGAAACTCGTCCACGGATGGAAACGCCAGCCGAACATTTGTCTTAGATGATCTGTAAATCTTTCCTGGGAATACAGAACTGCCAGCATTATTATATCATAATTTGATTGACAATCGCGAGGTTCCATTAAGCAGAGTGGTAATACCATCAGGGACTATCCATCGTTTCGTTTCAAACTCACCTTGGTTCATCCATATGCCCCCATGCGCAAGATTGAGCGACCGAATTGTATTTGCCGTGTGTCAATTGACATCACTTACAAAAATGTCCACATTGATCGCATGCCCAAAGGTCCTTCACATAATCATATATAGGACTCCTTTCTCCTTTTGTCATGTGTTCTTTATATGTTCTTTGGTTCCTCGACAAAAGAGTTCATTTTCGGGAACAGTCCTCATTATTCCTCGATAGGTTTGTTAGAGCATTTTCCTACGATATTCCTGTTGGCATTATGAATCGATGGATGGGTTTTCGGATTCTCTCTGTTGTTACATTCATTTTTGAGTGTTAAAAAGGTTTCATTTTGCAAAATTAAAAATGTCACATGCGACTGGTCCAGCACTGACGCGCTAACGTGCATAATGCTTTTATTCGGTTTCTCTTTAACATTTTGGTTATGTAAAGCAAAGTGCCGTCAAAGATGTCCCTTGATTCAAATACTGGGTCAGTGGCCTTTTAATCTAGAACTTGTCACGGTCCTGCACATTGTTGAATTCCAAATTTTAGGATCCGTTCACATATTTATCTGGATATAAGGTGACAAGGAGCCATCCAAGAGTTATGGCAAAATCCAATCACTAGATGAATTTGATCTATATGCAATTTAACTGGCTGATGCGACTGTAGTTTCCATTCGCTCACTACAACTTTCAACAATCACAAGCTCTCTCCTTTGGTAGCAAACCTGGTCAGATCTACATCAGTGCCACTTCGTCGAGCGGTTGAAGGTCCGTAAATGTCCGTAAATGTCAGTAAGGATTGCATATACTACTAAGCGTACATTGTGAGTGACCATGTAAACTAAATAAGCTTCCCGCGAATGGCGTCATCGTTTTTGCAACAAGATATTTGGGAGGTGAATCCAAATATGCACAGGCGCTAATGACTGATACGACTGCAGTTGCAATACGCGCACTACAAAAGTGTTGCTAGTTCTATGATTCGGGGCAAGCTTGGTGCATTCGGTAAACTTACATTCGGAATAGTCCACGTTCGCACACTGATAAGTGGACAAAATAAAACCGATTCCAATAAATGTGGATGACAATTTCAAGTTTTTTTCCTTTGAAATTCTTGTGCATCCTTGGAAAAGATAATACAAAATTGTATTAATGTATCATATGGATGGACCAATGTAGTATAATTGTCTTTTCTAGCCATATTTCCCCATCTTGTCTCCTACGAATATTTAAACATATTTATTATCGGGCATGGAATAAATGGATGAATAGGTTTTAAATAGATGAGTATAATGTTAATTATGCATGAGAAATGAAAGAAAGAGTATACATATTGACAACATGATAAAAGAAGTATTTTAGAAAAGAAAATGATGTTTATAGTGCAATGTTTTTTCGAGTTAATTATATTGGTAGATCTTTTTACATGTGTAACAGTAAAATATGAATTGCTAGAAAAGATACAGAAAAAGAAGAACTGCGTAAATATATGTGTAGATATCATAAATCTGATTGGTATTATAGCTAAGTAAATATTGCCATAAGACATAAGAATCAATACAACATTTACACAGAAACCGCAAACAGACTATAGCTCTATTATTATCTTTTTAGCATTGTATGGCATTCACAGAAAGTTGGATTCTGCATACAATATAATACACAATGAAAAAATAATTTGGTTAAGTGTATGTTAAACTGAATTTGTCTCAGACATTTAAATAATCAAGACAAAAAGACAGGTGCAGAACTAATACTGACTGGTATGACGTAACACAATCTAAAAACGTCATTAACTAGGGATATTAAATGCTAGACACAGACTTTGGACGGGAATTAAGTGCCAATAAAAGATGGATGTTGGGTAAAATATATTACGTCATGTTGCATATGTATAGATACCAGCCTATGAGAGGAAGATGATATATAGAAGTTTGCAGTTCTCCTCGGTGATTCTTATACAGTTTTATCTTTTCGCAATGTTTCTTGATTTGTCACTTTCGGATCAATGCTTCTATTAGAGTGGTTCTTACTGTAAATGTCAGAATGATTTGTATTGATCCTTTCTATAATAGAGATGCAAATATAATCATGAACTAGATATACAATTATATGTTTGGCAGTGCCATTCAATTTCGTTTTGGTTTTTGTTGATATCCTCTTTGGACATTCTCATTGTGTCCCACAACCTAATATTACTTACATCCATTACATTGCAAAGTGTGATACTAGCTTTATCAGTTCCTTCATTTAGTGCGATCTTCTCCATATCCGAATGTACAATGAAACTACAAATGTTGATGACTTTTGCAATTAATTAAAGTTATGAAAATCGTTTCTAATCCGTTGTATCCTTCTAATTCACACCAAACTCTAAAACGCATCGCATTCCGTGAAAGTTTATATCCTTTCAACGTCTTCATTTTTATATCGTTATTGCATCTGTTTATAGAGACTATTTGAAATTGATTGTAATTGCCATTAAACATGTATTAAATATAGTATACAATTAAACTATTTTGAGGAAGTAGAAACTCTAGCATAGATGTAGGTAATAGCCAAACGACAAGATTTATATTTATTTATATAATAATGGAAAAAGGTATGAATTGACATGATTCTAAGACTCATAAAATGCGTCAGACTGAGCAAATACTTATTTTGGTTCTTTTGAATCATAATAATTTAGAGTTCTAGTTGATTGTGTGCACTTTGTAATTATCTGATGCAGTGAATACAGCTTTGGAACAGTATTTCAAATATGTTTGTACGTTGCTGTTGCTCACAGCGATACCGACCGCTCCAGTGGCCTTGTGTTTAGAGCATCCGCCGCGGATGCGGGAGGTCGAGGGGTCAATCCCCGGCCAAGTCATACCCAAAGATTTACAAAAATGGCACTAACAGCGGCCTAACTTGGCGCTCATCATTAAGAGGTTAGTATTATGATTGGTCGGTCTGGTGTCATGATATTGTGACTGAGTCTGACATCATGCTACATGTCTGCGGCATGATGTCCCAGTGCTAGACATCATTATAAACTGCCGCACTTCAGACATCGTAGGGATATGACTGAATATTTTTTAAAGCTACATTAAAATCTAAATCTCTCCCACAAACAACACACACACACACACACACACACACACACACCGATACCTTCCTGGATATCTATGTCCGTAAGCTTTTCCATTAATTCATTTCCCTCGTCGAAGAAATTATTTTCAGATCTCTATTGTCTTTGCTTTTCTGTGGTCTATATCCATATTAGTCTTCCCATTGGTCCATATGTTAAACTTATGGACCAACACATTTTGTTTCTGTGATTCACCTTGTTCCCACCTATTGCATTACTTATCCTGTCAGTGAAAGTATTTTACTTACTAATCTCAAACATTCACTGACTTATCGTGTTTTATAACTTTATTTAAAATCAACTATTCTTTAGTAAAAAACCAACGTAAAACTAAGCCAAAAACGTAACTCGTTCCAATGGTTGCTGCAGCATCTATGCAGCTACCAGATGCAACATCGATCACAACTAAAATGTCATGTGACATCGACTAGGTTAATACTTGGATATGTTTTGTACTTGTCTAACATCTCCGTTTCATTTTTTCCAATTATTTGAGTACACTTAACGCTAGTATCACCTTTCTTAACACTGCATATGAAGATTATATGTTTCCAAACTTTTAGGACAGAAAACAATATAAGCATGCATCAACATCAACAGTTAACGTCATAAGGCAGAAACTCGGTGTAAATTGCGGAGAAAAATAAAATGCAAAGAATTGACACAGTAAACCATTTGAGCAGCAGGTATTAGATGGGAATATTGCATTGGGTTATTGATATAGTGTATGAACGTAGATACTGAATTGTGTGATAAAGATAATGACAGATTATATTTGAATAGCAGAATGGAATCAAACAAAAAACAGGACGAAGCTCTATCACAGCGATAATTATTAAATGAGCGCTGGAAGCTTGGCACCATTGAACAACTTAATTTAAAAGTTATTCGAAAATTGCAATTATGGTAGATGAAAAATATATTCATTAGAAAGAAAGGTTTCATAATGTCCAATGCAATTGCAGGTAACTAGCTGGAATAATTATAAATATATATTCGTAATTATTGTTTAATGTTACTCATCGGGTCATGTACTGCAAGTCTTTTTATTCCTAAATGAAAGCAGATCCTCCTGTTATTAGGAGTCAAGAGTGGAATGAAGGGATTATATTGACTAAAGTATTTATTGAGTATGATGAATCATCAACTATAGACAAAAAATTGAAAATAAAAAATAATAAACAATAATTAACTAATATGAAATATAATGTTACTGACGAAACTTTGAATAATGAATTAACTATAAACAGAACAAATACTGATGTGATGTCATTTGTCAGTTCTGTTATTTTTTCAAGAAAATGACCGACCTATGTGTAAATGATGTTTATTAAATGTTATTGTAACACAAAAATAAATAATATTCAAATTTTTACACGATGTATGGCTTACGGGTGAAGTGGCTTTCAAACTCCATATGGCAAAGGCCCAATATATAAGACAGCCACTTTACAAAATACTATGCAATAGCTCAATGTCAGAATACTATAGTAGAAAGAATTAACTTCATAATGCAGATATGTAAACAAGGGAGATACCGAATACATAATTTATTAATGTATACAAAAATTGTACTGATCATATTGTTAGAACAATGTTGAAACGTTGTCATATATTTAGTATTAAACAATAATTGCTTGACTAAAATATATTTTCCTGTACCCTTGTAGAATACCACTATGGAGATCGGCCCCTGGAGGAAAGAAAAGTGTTTTGGAGGAAGAAAATTAATCGTCCTTGTTATCACGTGGGAGAAATAGTCTTCTTACAAAAAAAATGAATAAGAAAAGGAAATAGTGTGAGCCTCTTTTTTTCATACACAAACACATCTGCTTTATAAAAATATACATATTTAAGTAGTTCCCACGTGTGACCATTAAATGTGTACTGCCAAACAATACCTGCTTTCTTGCGTATTATTTGTGTCGTCACAGTACAGAGAGGATGAAATTGGATTGAAAATTTAATTTCCACTATATATGTTCTCATTTGTCACTAAACAATAACTTACGCAGAACTATGTGTATATCGCAAATTGGATTTAGTTGCTACATATATGTTATACCTCATACACATTTCCATCAGTCTGATTGGCTCCAAAGAAGAGGTAAACCTTTTGTCTGACTTCCAATTAGTAATGTACAGCCGAGCCTAAAGCAGCATCAGTATATTAACAGCACATAACGAAACATTCCGAATATCGTTATCTCCTTCACAAACCGCTATTACAGCTTATTTATCTCCCCTGTATTATTACTAAAAATGCTAATATCTTTTAGGTAATTCTGACCTGACGAAATTTCATCCTCCCTGGCTACATGTACGTATGTATGTATGTATGTATGGTTTTAACCGCCAATTGATAAATACTTCCACGTGACTCGCATGAACAACTATATTTTATAGGAATTTAGATTTTACAATATACATGTCTGTCAGAGGCTTCCCTTGTTAGTCATTAAACATGATTTTCGTGCTTGAAATCATGACAAATCTATTACTAATAAACAACATTTACATTAACCCTGAGAAGATAATCTTTATGTGTGTGTATGTTTGCGTGTGTTGTGTTTGAATTATTATATCACTACAATAATGAAAAAATAAAAAAGGATGAATTCATAAAGCGGAGATCATGAAATTATAATAAACACAACACAAGTGCAAAACCTATAGTCTATGTTATAAGGAAAGACATATAGAACACCACGAGACTCTCAGGTACTTCCATATCATTGTCCATTTTATATATTTGTTTCGCTTTACGACGTCCGATCTATCATCTATCATTACATTTTAAACTATTCGGAGCACTTGTTGGGAATATTTGTCTGTAGTGCCAAGCAATTACTTTTTTTGTTGGTCTTTTGAATATGGTGGATTGAAGTTCTTACTTTGGTTTACAAGATGTAATATATATATATATATATATATATATATATATATATATATATATATATATATATATATATATAATAACGCAATATGCTAAGTCTGTCCTCCTTTCTCATCATTTGTCAGATTGTATGTCAGTTTCCATGAATGCATATTTATGTTTGTACGTAGTTACGTATATACGTATCAATGTATGTATGTATGTATGTATGTATGTATGTATGTATGTATGTATGTATGTATGTATTATTTAACTGCCAATTGATAATTACTTCCGTATGACTAGTCTGAAATACTATAGGCGGTAGGAAATTAGTTTTTGCTTTGAAACAGTTGGTTTTATTGGGTATGGTACATTTAATGTATTTATGATATAAACGTCGATCAGAGGCTTGCCTTGTTGGTAATTAAGCGTGATTTTCGAACTTGAAATCATGACAAATTTATGACTACTAAACAGCGGTTATATTAACAGTGAGAATATAATCTCTGTGTGTGTGTGTGTGTGTGTTAATGTGCATGTGTGCATGTGTTGTTTGTGACTTTGAAGTGAAAATGAAGCTTTCATTTAGCTGCATAGGGCCGTTTGAATGTTGCAAAACAAGCAAGTCAAGAGTTTCCAAATTGTGTCGTTATGAGTATTTGTCACAAAGACTTGCAGTTTCCTTAGTTATTGGTTGTGGGATATTTAAAGGTTAAACATTACAATACAGATTAGGTTAAATTGTTTAAACTTTTGGTAAGTCAAAAATACTTATGTACGTTAAACTTGGCCACTTAGAACTGCCGTACGAAATTGGGAAGAGAAAAGATTTGTAATGAGTTTTGCATTAACCGTTACATTGTGTGAAGAAAATGCATTGAACTTAACGGTAGTTATTGGTAAAAGAAACAACAACAACAGAAAAGGAACCCCGCTAAAGAAAAAACAAGATCCACTAAACACTATTACTTTTACAATGGAATTTCTTTAAAGAACAATACTCTTGACTTACGAATACCAGTCACTTGAGGAGAACGTAAGCTTACATTTATTGCCATTGTAAAGAGTGTTTGCGTTTTCATTGATCAAACGTATCTTAATTGTTCCTCACATCGAAGAGCAAACGGCATTGGCTGTTGACCAACGTGACCTGATATTAAGAACACGTCCGGTAACATTAAGCCATCATACAATTTGAAAAGTAAAGATCTCTTTTTTTGGCCGAATGCTTTCATTGTAACTGGATCAGTTTTATATCGCTTGATGTAAAGGTGAAAATGGATTAACCATTTTAGTGCTATCCTTTCAAATTTAATCGGCGCTATTATTTTATAATATAATCAAATTCATTTTCCTAACCTTTGTCAGAGCACAGTACTAGAGCAAAGTAGATTGAATTATGAATTCATAAAGTGAAGATCACGAAATTGTAATAAGCACAACACAAGCGCCAAACCGATAGCTATATTATAAGGAAAGAAATGAAGATTGCCACCCGACTCCAAGTCACTTACATATTATTGTCCATTTATCTATCTGTTCTGCTTTAAGATGTCCAATATATTATATATCATTACGCTGCAGAACATTCGGTGTACCGGTTGGGAATATTTATCTGTACTTGCAACATGCAATATTATCGATTTATTTTCTGATTACATTTTTAAAAGACACAATTTTGATGCTGTATTTGGTCCCTAAAACATCGTGCCATGCATAACACGCCAGGTTAGACGTCATTCATGGTTCCATTGTTTTGGGTCTGTTCAGATTTGTTCACGAAATAAACTTACAAGATGTTTGTCTATTTCTAGAACAGTATTAATTACGTTCTTTTCCAAATGTAACAAGGTGTTAGCAGAATTATCCAGGTATTACGCTATAACTGATAAGTGAAAAGTGTATGTGTCATCGAAATCTTATTGTACTCCTAGCAATCTGGCACATATTGTTTTAACGGAGTATTATAATTATACAAAATTTTATAAAATCTGTTTTTTCATATTTTTTAAACATTCTAATATGAAATGTTGTTTTCAAATGGCATCAAACTACTTGTCAGCAGCATATACCGAATTTATATATGTTTTTCTTTTTTAATTGCATCAATTCTAGTCATATCAATGTTTCTATAGTAAGTGTTAGCATATCCCTGGATTAGATCTTGCAATGCTTCTCCCAATAGTCCTTCCATGCACATGTTTCATCTATACAGCCATTGTCCTTTAGGCTGAATGCCAACATTATCTGACTGCTCCTGCGAATCGAAGTCATTTGTGTATACCCTTTTGCATGGTTACCTTTCGATTTATTCCTTGTGTTATATTGAGGTAGAGCGTTGAGATAACTATTCCCACAATTCCTGCATTACCTCCCTTTACTCCTTTGATGTTATGTATGACTGACACATCAATACCTTTCTGATCCTTTTTTCTATACTTGAATAATATTAATTTGGAGTCATCATATAGAAAAAGAAACAACAAAGGTGATATCAAATGACGTGTTGTAATCAACTCTATTTTTGTAGAGAAATGATTTATATAGGTTGCCTATAGCTGGATATTTGTACTGCTAATACTGTCGTTATGTTTGGGGTTGGGAGTGTGTGATTGTTGATTTGCAATGCAGCATAGAAGAAAATATAAATGTTTTAGTTGTCGTCATTCTCTCTCTTTCTCTCTGCAACATCTAAATACCATTTATTTAGTGATGATATCGAAAAAGTGTTACATTCAGATACTTTGCTCTTTCTCATTAGTTGTTCAAGATTTAGGATGGGTTGTAAGAAACAACGCTTTGACAACGTTCATTTCAACTTGTTTGTAAGCAATAATTCGTGAAGGAGACACTGGAGATGTAAAAGGTCGTCAGTGGTGATTTTGTGCAATGAATGGTGAATTATTTTTCTCAAGCGAGAAACCAAAATAGTTATCATTTAAAATAGTTATAAAGCAATCATCCTTCGAAAAATACATGTCTTGTACGATAGAAATATATTTATTGGTCATAAAATGTGCCCGGAAATGATAAATGAAACAAATATTTAATTGTACCAAAAAATGAAACAGTTCAAGCTCAAACATGTTTTGGAAAAGAAAATACTAAGCAAAACGATCACTTGCATACCCACGGTTATTCTCCATCATTCTTACCCCCCTCTCTCTATATTTTTATCCCCCTCTCTGTATATATATATATATATATATATATATATATATATATATATATATATATATATATATATATATATATATATATATATATATATATATATATATATATATATATATACATATATATATATATATATATATATATATATATATATATATATATTAGAAGGAAATATAAAGGGCTTGGCCCATGATAGATACAACGCCTCTAAGGCATTAAAATGTTAGTGATTTGGTTTAAATATAAAACTTCCGGATAAGTGTACTATTAATTAGTTGAACATATTTCATGTCTTTCCCTACTTCAAACTTTGTAAGATTGTTACCGTGCCTGCAGGGAAGACGTTCAAATAAAATGTATTTATTTTCCTCTCAGACCCATCGCATACGCAAAGGCTATATTTCATTTATTCGTTGTTTCAATCATGTGTTCACATCGGGGAAAGTATAAAGAAATATCGTTGATCAGTTTGGTACCGGACATCGTGTATTGCATTATTTTCAATAAATATAGGATTGCTTGTCTTCTTAGTTAGCTGTGGTAGTGTCGGAGCATACCACTGTGTCTACTTTTGCTACCCTGCATATTACTAAATATTTGTTGACCACATTGATTTATCGGCCTCATAGGATATCTCTATGATGGTTATAATTTATATTGTATTTATCTCTCATATATATGAATGATTTCACATCGTTGTAGTAAAACATTCTCATCTTATAAATATGAAGGAAAACTCATGACCTGTCTATTGTCAATGGACGAAGACCTTTACGTCTGCTTCTGAAATTACATTGATGGATGTTAGACTTTACTGTGAATTGCAGAATACGTGTGACTGTTCTTGTTTGTGGTTTTTTTGGACTTCAACATTCAAGTTTCTTCAGGTAGCTTCGATATGTTAAAAGCATTTCAACTAATTCAAAGAGTACTTACTCAGATGAAAGATAGTTTAATAACAATTTTAAAAATCATGCGAAACAACACAGAGGGTAAACAGACCACATTTTTAAGGGTCCAAATGCCGAAATAAACCTTCGTAAAAAAGATTAAATCGAGTAAATAACAAAAAATATTGCAAGACGCTGAGGCTTCACTAATTCGGTTAGTTTATTTTTTATTTTATTTTTTCTCGGACTAAAAAATCAGAGATAAGCGCAAATGCATTACGAAACTGAACGTACGTGAGGTCGCGCCTCCTCTGCTGCTCATTTGTTTATCAAGATTTAGGACGAATTGTAGCAAAAAAGCTTTAAGAACTTTCATTTAAACTTGTATGTAAGCAATAATTCATGAAGGATACAGTGGAGATGTATAAAGTCATCAAGGGTGATTTTGTGCAAACGCAGTTCTTATTTCCAACAGTTACATATCAATCATCCTTCGAAAAACATACACGTTTTGCACGAAAGAAACATACTTTTAATATTTTATTGGTCATAAAATGTGCCCGGAAATGATAAACGAAACAAATATTTAATTGCACTTGTTTTTCAGTTCAAACTCAAACATCTTTTGGAAAAGAAAATACTAAGCAACACGTTTACATGCATACCGATGGTTATCTCACTCCATCATTCTTACCCCTTCTCTCTATCTATCTATCTCTCTGTTTGTCTGTCTGTCTCTCGCTGTCTTTGTCTGTCTCTCTCTCTGTCTCTCTGTATATATATATATATATATATATATATATATATATATATATATATATATGAAGGAAATAAAAACGGCTTGGCCCATGTTAGATACGAAGGCTGTAAGGCATTAAAACTTTAGTGATTTGATTTAAATATAAAACTTCCCGATAAGTGTGCTATTGGTCACAGGAATTGCATATGTATTACTCGATATAAAACATTCTTTTGGATTATTCAGCGGAAATAGAAAATGCGCATTGAATTATACTATTTTGGAACTATTGTGAATTATCGAAAGGTGTTTCAGACCAAGCCATGTTGACATCTTAGAACTGAAATATTTTATTATTTTTGGACCCCTGTATAAATGTCTCGGGATTACTTAGGATTCAGTCACAGTTAAAGATAGGATACTGTATATTTTTAGTAAAAGTTCATTTTATTAAAATTGATAATATAATTGTTTGGAAAGGTTTAGAAAACTTGCTGGTTTTGCTGCGTTTTTACTTCGTGTATGACCAGAGAATCGTACCCAGATATATATATATATATATATATATATATATATATATATATATATATATATATATATATATATATATATATATATATATATATATATATATATATATATATATATATATATATATATATATATATATATATATGGGGATGGATCAACAAAAAGGATACATTTCCAGAGAGACAGTACAATTGATAGATGGATTGATGAAATATGTAAACATAAATATATTAAATTTGTTCTCCTTTCTGATTATATTATAGTCTGTATGTCAGCTTCCCTGCATGCATATGTACGTTTTTACGTAGTTACATATGCGTGCATCGATGTATAGATGCATATTTCGATATATACATGAATGTATGTATGGATGTATGTATGTATGCATGCATGTATGTATGTATGTATGTATGTATGTATGTATGTATGTATGTATGTATGTATGTATGTATGTATGTATGTATGTATGCATGTATGTATGTACCTATGTAAGCAGAGACATATTGTTTGTCACAAGGACTTGCAGTTTCATTAATCATTGGTTGTGGGATATTTAAATGCTGGAAATTACAATGCAGACTAACATAAATTGTTTAACGTTTGGTAAGTCAAAAATACTTATATACGTTATACTTGGCCATTGAGAACTGCCGTATGTTTTTGAGAAGACAAAAGAATGAGGTTTGCATTAGCCGATACATTGTTTACAGGGAATGCATTGAACTTAACGATAGTCATTGGTAAATGAAACAATAACAACATAAAAGAACCCCGCTAAAGAAGAAACAAGATCCACTAGACACTATTACTTTTATAATGGAATTTATTTAAAGAAGCATGCTCTTGACTTACGAATACCAGTCACTTGAGAGAATATACCTAAACTTATATATGTTTCTATTGTACATTGTGTTTGTTTGTATGTTAATCGAATGTATCTTCATAGTTCCTTACATCGTAGACCAAACGGCATTAGCTGGTGACAGGTATATATGTTGAACATATCCGGCAACATTAAGCCGTCATATAATTTGTAAAAGGAAATCTCATTTTCTTGGCCGAACGCTTTCATTGTTACTGGATCGTTTTTATTTGCAATATGCAATATTATCAATTTATTTTCTACTTGCATTATCTAAGGCACGCTAGTGATGATGTACTAAAACATGGTGCCAAACATAACACGCCAGGTTTGAAGCCATTCATGGTTCCATTGTTTTTGGTCTGTTCAGATTTGTTCAAGAAATAAGCATACAAGATGTTAGTCTCATTCTAGAACAGTATTAATTACGTTTTTTTCCAAATGCATCAAGGTGTTAGCAGAATTATTCAGTTATTACGCTATTGCCGATCAGGGAAAAGTGCATTTGTCATCGACATCTTATTGTACTCTTAGCAATATGTTACATATTGTTTAAACGGAGTAATATAATTATACAAAATTTCATAAAATCTGTCATTTCATATTTTTTAAACGTTCTAATATGAAATGTTGTTTTCAAATGGTATCAAACTACTTGTCAACAGCATATACCGTTTATTCGTTTCTTAGTTGCATACTTGTCAACAGCATATACCGTTTATTCGTTTCTTAGTTGCATACTTGTCAACAACTCAATCACTTATTATGTTGCCTCAATATTCAATCCTATTACGCCCCAAATGTAAACACCTTGTTAACCTAACATTTCCTGTCTGATTTGGAACATTTTCTCTGTCAGCGTTGGCAAGTACACCTTTGCAGAGATGGATTGATCACTTGAAATCCTAATCGTCTGACGCATTTTTTTGTAGTTTGTATTTTCAATTGTAAACTCTGCTTTATAAAGTACAAATTAATACAGACTTTACAACTGGTTTTCTTTTTTCATTGCACCACTTCGAGTCATATCACTGTATCTATGATAAGTGTCAATATATCCCTGGATGAGCTCTTGCAATGCATCTGCCAATGCTCCTTCCAGGCATGTATTTCACCAATATAGCCATTATCATTTAGGCTGAATGCCAACATAATCTGACTGCTCTTGCGAATCAACGTAACTTGTATACCCTTTTGCATGGCTACCTTTCGATTTATGCCTTCCGTAATATTGAGGAAGAGTGTTGAGTTAACCATTCTGAGAATTCCTGTATTATCTTCATTTACACGTTTGGCGTTATGCATGACTAACACATCAAAACCTTTCTGGTCCTTTTTCTGAAACTTTAATGATATTACTTTGGAGTCATTATATAGACAAAAATGTAAGGTGATATTATATTAGATGTGGTGTCATAAACTCTGTATTTGGTAGAGAAATGATTTATATGAGTCATCGTTCTTGTTTTTGTTGTTTTTACTTCTAAACTTCAATCTGAATTTCCTCAGGTAGCTTCGACATGTCAAATGATTTTCAGCTAATTGAAAAAGCACTCATTCAGTTGAAAGATAGTGAAATAACAATTACAAAAATTCGTGCGAAATCATAATTGCTGTCATCTTGCACCTCTGTTATAATGTTTAAACGTATAGATGAAGATAAGGAGTAGGATTAAAACTGTAAATAATATTATTCCTGTGCTTTGCTTCTGGACTATGTTTAAAGATAGTAATTTTACATTATAATTCTATTACACAATTTGTTGTACATCATGCTTTAGAAATATACTAAATATAGTACTGCTATTTCAATGTTACAATTCATTCGGCGATACATTTTTACTATTTAAACTGAGATAAGGCATGTTGAAACTGGAATTTTGTGTTCATGCCAGGAAATAAATATACAAAGTTGGTATCTGAGTGCACATAGACAGAGGTTTATTAATCGCAAAGCAGAAACTAGCCAATCCAATATCGTTTTGCTAAGGTAAAATAAACACTATTTCACAGTTGGCATACAACTATACAACATTTATAAAGACCATGACAAACTAGGGCAACTCATATTACTTGAAGAATTTAAAAGTTCAATCCATTCTGACGTCAAGACTTATCTTCACGAAGCCAGGTAGAAATTTTGGATGAAACTGCTCGTACAGAGACTGAATATTCCTTGACTCATAGAGTTCCTTTTTTACAATACTTTTTCCTCTCACCAGGTTCCCAGTAAGAACCCGATTCAGTCTAATACGAATGCTTACATATTTCGATTTGGCACAATATATCAGAATCAAACGTCTGATATCAGTAATCCTTATATCTTCCTAAGTGCACTTATTGCAAAACAAATATGGCACAATGCCTAGACTGACTTTGTTATGGAGAATTAGTAACATTTCATGTCGAAAAGTTTTATATTTCCTATTGAGTATTCAGTAGTCATATCTATGTACAATATTAAGGAACACAAAAGATTATCAGGGGTTTTATTATCAGAGTTTTTTTTCTTCTCAGGTTTATTGCATATGCATTATTTGAAGTAGAACATGCGTATTGAACTAGAGTATTTTGGAATATATATATGAAGAGAGATCGAAATAGACGGATATATTTCCAGAGAGACGGTAAAATTTATAGATGGTTGGATGAAATATGTAAAACAATAAAATACATTAAATTTGTCTTTCTTTCTAAAGTTTTGGAGTCCGTATGTCAGCTTCCCTGCATGCATATGTACGTTTTTATGCAGTTACATATGAATGGATCGATGTATTAATGTATATATCGATATATATATATATATATATATATATATATATATATATATATATATATATATATATATATATATATATATATGAATACATGTATGCATGTATGTATGTATGTATGAGGGCCAAGGCACCAGAACCTCTGATCCAATACTGAAAGTATAAAATGGCATTAAACTCTCTGTATGCCACTGAAGCATTTATATACTTTTTTCCTGATCGCACATACAGATAAGCAGACTATAAACATGAAAAGTTATTATAATTGATATTGAATATCTGTATGGATCTGTATATGTCTGATAACTTAATTCAGCTAAAGCAGTGTAATAATGAATGAATTACCTAAAGACGGATGGTATAACAAAAAGACAAAATATTTATATATTGATATGTCCTAGTGTTATGTGACAAAATGGGTAAAAATGATGATCAACGGTTAGTCAGAGTTATAATAAATATCTAGTGTTGCTCCTAACGTATTTTGAGTACACAAATGATTAAGTTATGTTATCGAATTTTGACTGCAGAATTTTAGTAATGACCACCGTTTTCATAAAGCGAATCGACGGCAGGAAAATGTGTTTTTTAGAAAGATGGAAAATGTTTTTGTTTGGTATTTATAGCGATATACCCCTTTCGATTTCGACTGAATTAAGTTGGTGAGGTGGAATATTTCAAACGCCGAATTTAACAGATTCGAAGGGCATATACTCTGTACTCCATTCAGAGGCATCATCAAGTGTAGCAAGCTTTGACCCATTTAATCCTCTTTAGGTTCATAAATTATTTTACGATTCGCTCAATAAACATCTGTGCCGACTCGCTTTTATTTCCTACCTTTTATCTCTTTTCTTAAAAGCATTACGTGTGATTTAATTTTATAAAACTTAACTTTGATGATTGAAATTTTGCGAAATCAAATATTTTGACACAGATGAGAAAATGAAGCTCATTAGTTTGACATGAAAAATAGATCCCTTATTTGTTCTGAGACAAAGGTAAAGAAAAACGTTCTGATGTCAGGGAGAATGATGAAGGTCGTCCGAGTGTCCATAATGTCAGAGAATATAATGCTGGCGGAGTAACAATGTGATGTGTCTGGGGCTCTCACCATATACTGTACCGTCCCTCTCACCATATATTGTACCGTCCGTCTCACAATATATCGAACCGTCCCTCTCATCATATATTGTATCGTCCCGCTCACCATATATTATACAGTTTCTCTCACCATATATTGTACCGTCCCTCTCATCATCTATTGTACCGTCCCTCTCACCATATATTGTACCGTCCGTCTCACGTTATATTGTAACGTCCCTCTCACCGTATAGTGTATCTCACCATATAATGTTCTGTACGCCTCACCATATATTATACCGTCCGTCTCATCATATACTGTACTGTCCCTCTCACCATATATTGCATCACACCATATAGTGTATCTCACTATATATTGTATCTCACCATATACTGTACCGTCCGTCTCACAATATATTCTACCGTCCCTCTCACCATATATGGTACAGTCCCCCTCGCCATATATTGTATCTCACCATACATTGTATCACACCTTATATTGTATTTCACCATTTAATGTACCGTCGCTCTCACCATATATTGTACCGTCCCTCTCACGATATATTGAACCACCCCTCTCACCATACATTGTACCGTCGCTCTCTCCATATATTGTACCGTCCGTCTCACCATGTATTGTACCGTCCCTCTCACCATATATTGCACCGTCCCTCTCACTATATATTCTACAGTCCCTCTCACCATATATTGTACCGATCCTCCCACCACATTTTGTACCGTCCGTCTCATCAAATATTTTACCGTCCCTCTCACCACATATTGTATCTCACCATGTAATGTACTCTCCGTCTCACCATATATTATACCATCCATCTCAGCATACATTGTACCGTCACCCTCAGCATATATTGTACCATCCCTCTCACCATATATAGTACGGTCCCTCTCACCATACATTGCACAGTCCCTCTCACCATATATTGTACCGTCTCTCTCACCACATATTGTATCTCACCATATAATGTACTCTCCGTCTCACCGTATATTATACCATCCGTCTCACCATATATTGTACCGTCCCTCTCACCATATATTTTACCGTCCCTCTCACCATATATTGTACCATCCCTCTCACCACATATTGTATCTCACCATATAATGTACTCTCCGTCTCACCATATATTATACCATCCGTCTCACCATATCTTGTACCGTCCCTCTCAGTATATATTGTACCGTCCGTCTCACCGTGTATTGTACCGTCCATCTCACGATATATTGCACCGTCCCTCTCACCATATATTGTACCGTCAATCTCACCATATATTGTACAGTCCGTCTCACCATATATTGTACCGTCCCTCTCACCATATATTGTTCCGTCCGTCTCACCATATATTGTACCGTCCCTCTCACCACATATTGTATCTCACCATATAATGGACTCTCCGTCTCACCATATATTATACAATATGTCTCACCATGTATTGTACCGTCCGTCTCATCATATATTGTACCGTCACTCTCACCATATATTTTACCGTAACTCTCATCATTATTGTTCCATCCCTCTCACCATATATTGTATCTCACCATATATTGTATCTCACCATATATTGTATCTCACCATTTACTGTACCGTCCGTTTCACCATATATTGTACCGTCTCTCTCACCACATATTGTATCTCGCCATAAAATGTACTCTCCGTATCACCATATATTATACCATACGTCTCACCATATATTGTACCGTCCCACTCACCATATATTGTACCGTCTCTCTCACCAAGTATTGCACCGTCCCTCTCAGCATATATTGTACCATCCCTCTCAACATATATTCTACCGTGCCTCGCACAATACATTGTACCGTCCCTCTCACAATAGATTGTTCCGTCCCTCTCATCATATATTGTATCTCACCCTATAATGTACTGTCCGTCTCACCATATATATTACCGTCCGTCTTACCATATATTGTACCGTCCCTCTCACCATATATTGTACCGTCCCTCTCACCATTTATTGTACCGTCCATCTCACCATATATTGTACAGTCCCTCACACCGTATATTATACCGTCCGTCGCAACATATATTGTACCGTCCCTCACGATATATTGTACAGTCCCTCTCACCATATATTGTACCGTCCCTCTCACTATATATTGCATCTCATCATATAGTGTATCTCACCATATATTGTATCTCACCATATACTGTACCGCCCGCATTACCATATATTGTACCGTCCCTCTCACCATAGATTGCACCGTCCCTCTCACCATATACTGTATCTCACCATATAATGTACTGTCCGTCTCACAATATATTATTCCGTCCGTCTTATCATATACTGTACCGTCTCTCTCACCATATATTGTACCGTTCCTCTCACAATACATTGTACCGTCCCTCTCACCATATATGGTACCGTCGCTCTCACCATATATTGTACCGTCGCTCTCACCATATATTATACAGTCCCTCTCACCATATATTGTACCGTTACTCTCATCATATATTGTACCGTCCCTCTCACCATATATTGTACCGTCCGTCTCACGTTATATTGTACCGTCCCTCTCACCGTATAGTGTATCTCACCATATACTGTACCGTCCGTCTCACCATATATTATACAATCCGTCTCATCATATATTGTACTGTCCCTCTCACCATATATTGCATCACACCATATAGTGTATCTCACTATATATTGTATCTCACCATATACTGAACCGTCCGGCTCACCATATATTGTACCGTCCCTCTCACCATATATTGTGCAGTCCCCCTAGCCATATATTGTATCTCACCATACATAGTATCACACCATATATTGTATCTCACCATTTACTGTACCGTCCCTCTCACCATATATTGTACCGTCCCTCTCACCTTATAGTGTACCGTCCCTCTCACCATTTATTGTACAGTCTGTCTAACGATGTATTGTACCGTCCCTCTCACCATATATTGAACCACCCCTCTCACCATACATTGTACCGTCGCTCTCTCCATATATTGTACCGTCCGTCTCACCATGTATTGTATCGTCCCTCTCACCATATATTGCACCGTCCCTCTCACTATATATTGCACAGTCCCTCGCACCATATATTGTACCGATCCTCCCACCACATTTTGTACCGTCCGTCTCATCATATATTTTACCGTCCCTCTCACCACATATTGTATCTCACCATGTAATGTACTCTTCGTCTCACCATATATTATACCATCCATCTCAGCATATATTGTACCGTCCCCCTCAGCATATATTGTACTATCCCTCACACCATATATAGTACGGTCCCTCTCATCATACATTGTACAGTCATTCTCACCATATATTGTACCGTCCCTCTCACCACTTATTGTATCTCACCATATAATGTACTCTCCGTCTCACCGTATATTATACCATCCGTCTCACCATATATTGTACCGTCCCTCTCACCATATATGGTACCGTCCCTCTCAGCATATATTGTACCGTCCCTCTCACCACTTATTGTATCTCACCATGTAATGTACTCTCCGTCTCACCATATATTATACCATCCATCTCAGCATATATTGTACCGTCCCCCTCAGCATATATTGTACCGTCCCTCTCACCATATATTGTACGGTCCCTCTCAACATACATTGTACAGTCCCTCTCACCATATATTGTACCGTCCCTCTCACCACATATTGTATCTCACCATATAATGTACTCTCCGTCTCACCGTATATTATACCATCCGTCTCACCATATATTGTACCGTCCCGAACACCATATATTGTACCGTCCCTCTCAGCATATATTGTACAGTCCCTCTGACCATATATTGTACCGTCCCTCTCACCACATATTGTATCTCACCATATAATGTACTCTCCGTCTCACCGTATATTATACCATCCGTCGCAGCATATATTGTACCGTCCCTGTCACCATATATTTCACCGTCCCTCTCACCATATATTGTACCGTCCCTCTCACCAGATATTGTATCTCACCATGTAATGTACTCTCCGTCTCACCATATATTATACCATCCATCTCAGCATATATTGTACCGTCCCCCTCAGCATATATTGTACCGTCCCTCTCACCATATATTGTACGGTCCCTCTCACCACACATTGTACAGTCCCTCTCACCATATATTGTACCGTCCCTCTCGCCACATATTGTATCTCACCATATAATGTTCTCTCCGTTTCACCATATAGTATACCATCCGTCTCACCATATATTGTACCGTCCCTCTCAAAATATATTCTACCGTCCCTCTCAGCATATATTGTACCGTCCGTCTCACCATGTATTGTACCGTCCCTCTCACGATATATTGCACCGTCCCTCTCACCATATATTGTACCGTCCATCTCACCATATATTGTACAGTCCGTCTCACCATATATTGTACCGTCCCTCTCACCACATATTGTATCTCACCATATAATGTACTCTCCGTCTAACCATATATTATACAATCTGTATCACCATGTATTGTACCGTCCCTCTCATCATATATTGTACCGTCCCTCTCACCATATATTTTACCGTAACTCTCACCATATATTGTACCGTCCCTCTCATCATTTATTGTTCCGTCCATCTCACCATATATTGTATCTCACCATATATTGTATCTCACCATATATTGTATCACACCATTTACTGTACCGTCCGTTTCACCATATATTGTACCGTCTCTCTCACCACATATTGTATTTCACCATAAAATGTACTCTCCGTCTCACTATATATTATACCATACGTCTCACCATATATTGTACCGTCCCTCTCACTATATATTGTACCGTCTCTCTCAGCATATATTGTACCGTCCCTCTCAACATATATTGTACCGTGCCTCGCACTATATATTGTACCGTCCCTCTCACAATAGATTGTTAAGTCCCTCTCGGCATATATTGTACGGTCCGTCTCACCATGTATTGTACCGTCCCTCTCACGATATATTGCACCGTCCCTCTCACCATATAATGTACTGTCCGTCTCACCATATATTATACCGTCCGTCTTACCATATATTGTACCGTCCCTCTCACCATATGTTGTACAGTCACTCTCACCATATATTGTACAGTCCGTCTCAGCATATATTGTACCGTCCCTCTCACCATATATTGTACCGTCCCTCTCACCATATATTGTACAGTCCCTCACACCATATATTATACCGTCCGTCGCAACATATATTGTACCGTCCCTCTCACCATATATTGTACAGTCCCTCTCACCATATTTTGTACCGTCCCTCTCACTATATATTGCATCTCATCATGTAGTGTATCTCACCATATATTGTATCTCACCATATACTGTAACGTCCGTGTCACCATATATTGTACCGTCCCTCTCACCATAGATTGTACCGTCCCTCTCACCATATACTGTATCTCACCATATAATGTACTGTCCGTCTCACAATATATTATTCCGTCCGTCTTACCATATACTGTACCGTCCCTCTCACCATATATTGTACCGTTCCTCTCACAATAGATTGTACCGTCCCTCTCACCATATATTGTACCGTCCCTCTCACAATATATTGTACCGTCCCTCTCACCATATATTGTACCGTCCCTCTCACCATATATTATACAGTCTCTCTCACCATATATTGTACCGTCCCTCTCATCATATATTGTACCGTCCCTCTCACCATATATTGTACCGTCGGTCTCACGTTATATTGTACCGTCCCTCTCACCGTATAGTGTATCTCACCATATACTGTACCGTCCGTCTCACCATATATTATACAATCCGTCTCATCATATTTTGTACTGTCCCTCTCACCATATATTGCATCACACCATATAGTGTATCTCACTATATATTGTATCTCACCATATACTGTACCGTTCGTCGCACAATATATTGTACCGTCCCTCTCACCATATATTGTACCGGCCGTCTCACCATATATTGCACCGTCCCTCTCACCATATATTTTACCGTCCGTCTCACCATACATTGTACAGTCCATCTCACCATATATTGTGCAGTCCCCCTAGCCATATATTGTATCTCACCATACATTGTATCACACCATATATTGTATCTCACCATTTACTGTACCGTCCCTCTCACCGTATATTGTACCATCCCTCTCACCATTTATTGTACAGTCCGTCTCAGCATGTATTGTACCGTCCCTCTCACCATATACTGAACCACCCCTCTCACCGTACATTGTACCGTCGCTCTCTCCATATACTGTACCGTCCGTCTCACCATGTATTGTACCGTCCCTCTCACCATATATTGCAAAGTCCCTCTCACTATATATTGTACAGTCCCTCTCACAATATATTGTACCGATCCTCCCACCACATTTTGTACCGTCCGTCTCATCATATATTTTACCGTCCCTCACACCACATATTGTATCTGACCATCTAATGTACTCTCCGTCTCACCATATATTATACCATCCATCTCAGCATATATTGTACCGTCCCCCTCAGCATATATTGTACCATCCCTCACACCATATAATGTACGGTACCTCTCACCATACATTGTACGGTCCCTCTCATCACATATTGTACCGTCCCTCTCACCACATATTGTATCTCACCATATAATGTACTCTCCGTCTCACCATATATTATACCATCCGGCTCACCATATATTCTACCGTCCCTCTCAAAATATATTGTACCGTCCCTCTCAGCATATATTGTACCGTCCCACTCACCATGTATTGTACCGTCCTTCTCACGATATATTGCACCGTCGCTCTCACCATATATTGTACCGTCCATCTCACCATATATTGTAAAGTCCGTCTCACCATATATTGTACCGTCCCTCTCACCATATATTGTATCTCACCACATAATGTACTCTCCGTCTCACCATATATTATACAATCTGTCTCACCATGTATTGTACCGTCCCTCTCACCACATATTGTATCTCACCATATAATGTACTCTCCGTCTCACCATATATTATACAATCTGTCTCACCATGTATTGTACCGTCCCTCTCATCATATATTGTACCGTCCCTCTCACCATATATTTTAACGTAACTCTCACCATGTATTGTAAAGTCCCTCTCATCATTTATTGTTAGGTCCATCTCACCATATATTGTATCTCACCATATATTGTACCTCACCATATATTGTATCACACCATTTACTGTACCGTCCGTTTCACCATATATTGTACCGTATTTCTCACCACATATTGTATCTCACCATAAAATGAACCCTCCGTCTCACCATATATTATACCATACGTCTCACCATATATTGTACCGTCCCTCTCACTATATATTGTACCGTCTCCCTCACCATGTATTGTACCGTCCCACTCAGCATATATTGTACCATCCCTCTCAACATATATTGTACCGTGCCTCGCACTATACATTGTACCGTCCCTCTCACAATATATTGTTCCGTCCCTCTCATCATATATTGTATCTCACCTTATAATGTACTGTCAGTCTCACCATATATTATACCGTCCGTCTTACCATATATTGTACCGTCCCTCTCACAATATATTGTACCGTCCCTCTCACCATATATTGCACCGTCCCTCTCACCATATATCATACAGTCTCTCTCACCATATATTGTACCGTCCCTCTCATCATATATTGTACCGTCCCTCTCAGCATATATTGTACCGTCCGTCTCACGTTATATTGTACCGTCCCTCTCACCGTATAGAGTATCTCACAATATACTGTACCGTCCGTCTCACCATATATTATACAATCCGTCTCGTCATATATTGTACTGTCCCTCTCACCATATATTGCATCACACCATATAGTGTATCTCACTATATATTGTATCTCACCATATACTGTACCGTCCGTCTCACCATATATTGTACCGTCCCTCTCACCATATATTGTGCAGTCCCCCTAGCCATATATTGTATCTCACCATACATTGTATCACACCATATATTGTATCTCACCATTTACTGTACCGTCCATCTCACCATATATTGTACCGTCCCTCTCACCTTATATTGTACCGTCCCTCTCACCATATATTGTACCGTCCATCTCACCATATATTGTAAAGTCCGTCTCACCATATATTGTACCGTCCCTCTCACCATATATTGTATCTCACCACATAATGTACTCTCCGTCTCACCATATATTATACAATCTGTCTCACCATGTATTGTACCGTCCCTCTCACCACATATTGTATCTCACCATATAATGTACTCTCCGTCTCACCATATATTATACAATCTGTCTCACCATGTATTGTACCGTCCCTCTCATCATATATTGTACCGTCCCTCTCACCATATATTTTAACGTAACTCTCACCATGTATTGTAAAGTCCCTCTCATCATTTATTGTTAGGTCCATCTCACCATATATTGTATCTCACCATATATTGTACCTCACCATATATTGTATCACACCATTTACTGTACCGTCCGTTTCACCATATATTGTACCGTATTTCTCACCACATATTGTATCTCACCATAAAATGAACCCTCCGTCTCACCATATATTATACCATACGTCTCACCATATATTGTACCGTCCCTCTCACTATATATTGTACCGTCTCCCTCACCATGTATTGTACCGTCCCTCTCAGCATATATTGTACCATCCCTCTCAACATATATTGTACCGTGCCTCGCACTATACATTGTACCGTCCCTCTCACAATATATTGTTCCGTCCCTCTCATCATATATTGTATCTCACCCTATAATGTACTGTCAGTCTCACCATATATTATACCGTCCGTCTTACCATATATTGTACCGTCCCTCTCACAATATATTGTACCGTCCCTCTCACCATATATTGCACCGTCCCTCTCACCATATATCATACAGTCTCTCTCACCATATATTGTACCGTCCCTCTCATCATATATTGTACCGTCCCTCTCAGCATATATTGTACCGTCCGTCTCACGTTATATTGTACCGTCCCTCTCACCGTATAGAGTATCTCACCATATACTGTACCGTCCGTCTCACCATATATTATACAATCCGTCTCGTCATATATTGTACTGTCCCTCTCACCATATATTGCATCACACCATATAGTGTATCTCACTATATATTGTATCTCACCATATACTGTACCGTCCGTCTCACCATATATTGTACCGTCCCTCTCACCATATATTGTGCAGTCCCCCTAGCCATATATTGTATCTCACCATACATTGTATCACACCATATATTGTATCTCACCATTTACTGTACCGTCCATCTCACCATATATTGTACCGTCCCTCTCACCTTATATTGTACCGTCCCTCTCACCATATATTGCACAGTCCGTCTAACCATGTATTGTACCGTCCCTAACAGCATATATTGAAACCTCCCTCTCACCATACATTGTACCGTCCCTCTCTCCATATATTGTACCGTCCGTCTCACCATCTATTGTACCGTCCCTCTCACCATATATTGCACCGTCCCTCTCAATATATATTGTACAGTCCCTCTCAGCATATATTGTACCGTCCCTCCCACCACATTTTGTACCGTCCGTCTCACCATATATTGTCCCTTCCCTCTCACCACATATTGTATCTCACCATGTAATTTACTCTCCGTCTCACCATATATTATACCATCCGTCTCAGCATATATTGTACCGTCTCTCTCACCCTATATTGTACGGTCCCTCTCACCATATATTGTATAGTCCCTCTCACCATATATTGTACCGTCCCAATCACCATGTATTGTACCGTCCCTCTCGCCATATATTGTACTCTCCGTCTCACCATATATTGTACCGTCCCTCTCAGCACATATTGTATATCACCATATAATGTAATCTCCGTCTCACCGTATATTATACCATCCGTCTCACCATATATTGTACCGTCCCTCTCACCATATATTGTACCGTCCCTCTCACCATATATTGTACCGTCCCTCTCATCACATATTGTATCTCACCATATAATGTACTCTCCGTCTTACCATATGTTATTCCAACCGTCTCACCATATATTGTACCGTCCCTCTCACCATTCATTGCACCGTCCCTCTCACCATATATTGTACCGTCCGTCTCACCATGTATTGTACCGTCCCTCTCACCATATATTGCACCGTCCCTCTCACCATATATTGTACCGTCCCTCTCACCATATATTGTACAGTCCCTCTCACCATATATTGTACGGTCCCTCTCACCATATATTGTTCCGTCAGTCACACGATATATTGTACCATCCCTCTCACCATACATTGTATCTCACCATATAATGTACTCTCTGTCTCACCATATATTATACAATCCGTCTCACCATGTATTGTACCGTCCATCTCATCATATATTGTACCGTCCCTCTCACCATATATTTTACCGTAACTCTCACCATATATTGTACCGTCCCTCTCACCATATATTGTTCCATCACTCTCACCATATATTATATCTCACCATATATTGTATCTCACCATATATTGGATCTCACCATTTACTGTACCGTCCGTTTCACCATATATTGTACCGTCTCTCTCACAACATGTTGTATCTCACCATAAAATGTACTCTCCGTCTCACCATATATTATACCATACGTCTCACCATATATTGTACCGTCCCTCTCACTATATATTGTACCGTCTCCCTCACCACGTATTTTATCGTCCCTCTAAGCATATATTGCACCGTCCCTCTCAACATCCATTGTACCGTGCCTCTCACCATACATTGTACCGCCCGTCTCACAATAGATTGCACCGTTCCTCTCACCATTTATTGTATCTCACCATATAATATACTGTCCGTCTCACAATATATTATACCGTCCGTCTTACCATATATTGTACCGTCCCTCTCACCATATATTGTACCGTCCCTCTCACCATATATTGTACCGTCCCTCTCACCATATATTGTACAGTCCCTCAAGCCATATATTGCATCTCATCACATATTGTATCTCACTATATATTTTATCTCACCATATACTGTACCGTCGGTCTCAGCATATATTGTACCGTCCGTCTCACCATATATTGTACCGTCCCTCTCACCATATATTGTACCGTCCATCTCACCATATATTGTACAGTCCCTCTGACCATATATTGTACCGTGCCACTCACGATATATAGTACAGTCCCTCTCACAATATATTGTATCTCACCATATATTGTATCTCAATATATACTTTATCGTCCGTCTCACCATATATTTTACCGTCTCTCTCACCAGTTGTTGTATCTCACCATAAAATGTACTCTCCGTCTCACCATATATCATACCATACGTCTCTCTATATATTGTACCGTCCCTCTCAGTATATATCGCACAGTCTCTCTTACCATATATTGTACCGTCCGTCTCAGCATATATTGTACAGTCCCTCTCAACATATATTGTACCGTTCCTCTCACCATACATTGTCCCGTCCCTCTCACAATATATTGTACCGTCCCTCTCACCATATATTGTATCTCACCCTATAATGTACTGTCCGTCTCACCATATAATATACCGTCCGTTTTACCATATATTGTACCGTCCCTCTCACCATATATTGTACCGTCCCTCTCACCATATATTGTACAGTCCCTCTCACCATATATTGTACACTCCCTCTCACCATATATTGTACAGTCCCTCACACCATACATTATACCGTCCGTCGCAACATATATTGTACCGTATCTCTCACCATATATTGTACAGTCCCTCTCACCATATTTTGTACCGTCCCTCTCACTATATATTGCATCTCATCATTTAGTGTATCTCACCATATATTGTATCTCACCATATACTGTAACGACCGTGTCACCATATATTGTACCGTCCCTCTCACCATAGAGTGTACCGTCCCTCTCACCATATAGTGTATCTCACCATATAATGTACTGTCCGTCTCACAATATATTATTCCGTCCGTCTTACCATATACTGTACCGTCCCTCTCACCATATATTGTACCGTCCCTCTCACAATAGATTGTACCGTCCCTCTCACCATATATTGTACCGTCCCTCTCACAATATATTGTACCGTCCCTCTCACCATATATTGTACCGTCCCTCTCACCATATATTATACAGTCTCTCTCACCATATATTGTACCGTCCCTCTCATCATATATTGTACCGTCCCTCTCACCATATATTGTACCGTCGGTCTCACGTTATATTGTACCGTCCCTCTCACCGTATAGTGTATCTCACCATATACTGTACCGTCCGTCTCACCATATATTATACAATCCGTCTCATCATATTTTGTACTGTCCCTCTCACCATATATTGCATCACACCATATAGTGTATCTCACTATATATTGTATCTCACCATATACTGTACCGTTCGTCGCACAATATATTGTACCGTCCCTCTCACCATATATTGTACCGGCCGTCTCACCATATATTGCACCGTCCCTCTCACCATATATTTTACCGTCCGTCTCACCATACATTGTACAGTCCATCTCACCATATATTGTGCAGTCCCCCTAGCCATATATTGTATCTCACCATACATTGTATCACACCATATATTGTATCTCACCATTTACTGTGCCGTCCCTCTCACCGTATATTGTACCATCCCTCTCACCATTTATTGTACAGTCCGTCTCAACATGTGTTGTACCGTCCCTCTCACCATATAATGAACCACCCCTCTCACCATACATTGTACCGTCGCTCTCTCCATATACTGTACCGTCCGTCTCACCATGTATTGTACCGTCCCTCTCACCATATATTGCAAAGTCCCTCTCACTATATATTGTACAGTCCCTCTCACAATATATTGTACCGATCCTCCCACCACATTTTGTACCGTCCGTCTCATCATATATTTTACCGTCCCTCTCACCACATATTGTATCTGATCATCTAATGTACTCTCCGTCTCACCATATATTATACCATCCATCTCAGCATATATTGTACCGTCCCCCTCAGCATATATTGTACCATCCCTCACACCATATATTGTACGGTACCTCTCACCATACATTGTACAGTCCCTCTCACCATATATTGTACCGTCCCTCTCACCACATATTGTATCTCACAATATAATGTACTCTCCGTCTCACCATATATTATACCATCCGGCTCACCATATATTGTACCGTCCCTCTCAAAATATATTGTACCGTCCCTCTCAGCATATATTGTACCGTCCGTCTCACCATGTATTGTACCGTCCCTCTCACGATATATTGCACCGTCCCTCTCACCATATATTGTACCGTCCATCTCACCATATATTGTAAAGTCCGTCTCATCATATATTGTACCGTCCCTCTCACCACATATTGTATCTCACCATATAATGTACTCTCCGTCTCACCATATATTATACAATCTGTCTCACCATGTATTGTACCGTCCCTCTCATCATATATTGTACCGTCCCTCTCACCATATATTTTAACGTAACTCTCACCATATATTGTAAAGTCCCTCTCATCATTTATTGTTAGGTCCATCTCACCATATATTGTATCTCACCATATATTGTACCTCACCATATATTGTATCACACCATTTACTGTACCGTCCGTCTCACCATATATTGTACCGTATTTCTCACCACATATTGTATCTCACCATAAAATATACTCTCCGTCTCACCATATATTATACCATACGTCTCACCATATATTGTACCGTCCCTCTCACTATATATTTTACCGTCTCTCTCAACATGTATTGTACCGTCCCTCTCAGCATATATTGTACCATCCCTCTCAACATATATTGTACCGTGCCTCGCACTATGCATTGTACCGTCCCTCTCACAATATATTGTTCCGTCCCTCTCATCATATATTGTATCTCACCCTATAATGTACTGTCAGTCTCACCATATATTATACCGTCCGTCTTACCATATATTGTACCGTCTCTCTCACCATATATTGTACCGTTCCTCTCACCATATATTGTACCGTCCCTCTCACAATATATTGTACCGTCCCTCTCATCATATATTGCACCGTCCCTCTCACCATATATCATACAGTCTCTCTCACCATATATTGTACCGTCCCTCTCATCATATATTGTACCGTCCCTCTCACCATATATTGTACCGTCCGTCTCACGTTATATTGTACCGTCCCTCTCACCGTATAGAGTATCTCACCATATACTGTACCGTGCGTCTCACCATATATTATACAATCCGTCTCGTCATATATTGTACTGTCCCTCTCACCATATATTGCATCACACCATATAGTGTATCTCACTATATATTGTATCTCACCATATACTGTACCGTCCGTCTCACCATATATTGTACCGTCCCTCTCACCATATATTGTGCAGTCCCCCTAGCCATATATTGTATCTCACCATACATTGTATCACACCATATATTGTATCTCACCATTTACTGTACCGTCCCTCTCACCATATATTGTACCGTCCCTCTCACCTTATATTGTACCGTCCCTCTCACCATATATTGCACAGTCCGTCTAACCATGTATTGTACCGTCCCTAACAGCATATATTGAAACCTCCCTCTCACCATACATTGTACCGTCCCTCTGTCCATATATTGTACCGTCCGTCTCACCATCTATTGTACCGTCCCTCTCACCATATATTGCACCGTCCCTCTCAATATATATTGTACAGTCCCTCTCAGCATATATTGTACCGTCCCTCCCACCACATTTTGTACCGTCCGTCTCACCATATATTGTCCCTTCCCTCTCACCACATATTGTATCTCACCATGTAATGTACTCTCCGTCTCACCATATATTATACCATCCGTCTCAGCATATATTGTACCGTCCCTCTCACCCTATATTGTACGGTCCCTCTCACCATATATTGTATAGTCCCTCTCACCATATATTGTACCGTCCCAATCACCATGTATTGTACCGTCCCTCTCACCATATATTGTACTCTCCGTCTCACCATATATTGTACCGTCCCTCTCACCATATATTGTACCGTCCCTCTCACCATATATTGTACCGTCCCTCTCATCACATATTGTATCTCACCATATAATGTACTCTCCGTCTTACTATATGTTATTCCAACCGTCTCACCATATATTGTACCGTCCCTCTCACCATTTATTGCACCGTCCCTCTCACCATATATTTTACCGTCCGTCTCACCATGTATTGTACCGTCCCTCTCACCATATATTGCACCGTCCCTCTCACCATATATTGTACCGTCCCTCTCGCCATATATTGTACAGTCCCTCTCACCATATATTGTACGGTCCCTCTCACCATATATTGTTCCGTCAGTCACACCATATATTGTACCATCCCTCTCACCACACATTGTATCTCACCATATAATGTACTCTCTGTCTCACCATATATTATACAATCCGTCTCACCATGTATTGTACCGTCCATCTCATCATATATTGTACCGTCCCTCTCACCATATATTTTACCGTAACTCTCACCATATATTGTACCGTCCCTCTCACCATATATTGTTCCGTCACTCTCACCATATATTATATCTCACCATATATTGTATCTCACCATATATTGGATCTCACCATTTACTGTACCGTCCGTTTCACCATATATTGTACCGTCTCTCTCACAACATGTTGTATCTCACCATAAAATGTACTCTCCGTCTCACCATATATTATACCATACGTCTCACCATATATTGTACCGTCCCTCTCACTATATATTGTACCGTCTCCCTCACCATGTATTTTATCGTCCCTCTAAGCATATATTGCACCGTCCCTCTCAACATCCATTGTACCGTGCCTCTCACCATACATTGTACCGTCCGTCTCACAATAGATTGTACCGTTCCTCTCACCACATATTGTATCTCACCATGTAATGTACTCTCCGTTTCACCATATATTATACCATCCGTCTCAGCATATATTGTACCGTCCCTCTCACCATATATTGTATCTCACCCTATAATGTACTGTCCGTCTCACCATATAATATACCGTCCGTTTTACCATATATTGTACCGTCCCTCTCACCATATATTGTACAGTCCCTCTCACCATATATTGTACCGTCCCTCTCACCATATATTGTACAGTCCCTCACAAAATATATTATACCGTCGGTCGCAAAATATATTGTACCGTCCGTCTCACCATATATTGTACCGTCCCAATCACCACATACTGTAGAGTCCCTCTCACCATATATTGCATCTCATCGTATAGTGTATCTCACTGTATATTGTATCTCACCATATACTGTACCGTCCGTCTCACCATATATTGGACCGTCCCTCTCACCATAGATTGTACCGTCCCTCTCACCATATACCGTATCTCACCATATAATGTACTGTCCGTCTCACCATATATTATACCGTCCGACTTACCATATATTGTTCCGTCCCTCTCACCATATATTGCACCGTCCCACTCACCATTTATTGTACCGTCCGTCTCACCATGTATTGTACAGTCCCTCTCACCACATATTGTATGACACCATATAATGTACTCTCCGTCTCACCGTATATTTTCCCATCCGTCTCAAGATACATTATACCATCCGTCTCACCATATATTGTACCGTCCCTCTTACAATCTATTGTTGCGTCCCTCTCTCCATATATTGTACCGTCCCTCTCACCATATATTGTACCGTCCCTCTCCCCACATATTGTATCTCACCATATAATGTACACTCCGTCTCACCATATATTATACCATCCGTCTCACCATATATTGTACCGTCACTCTCACCATATATTGTACCGTCCCTCTCACCATATATTGCACCGTCCCTCTCACCATATATTGTACCGTCCGTCTCACCATGTATTGTACCGTCCCTCTCACCATATATTGCACCGTCCCTCTCACCATATATTGTACCGTCCCTCTCACCATATATTGTACAGTCCCTCTCACCATATATTTTACGGTCCCTCTCACCATATATTGTTCCGTCAGTTACACCATATATTATACAATCCGTCTCACCATGTATTGTACCGTCACTCTCACCATATATTGTACCGTCCCTCTCACCATATATTGTACCGTCCGTTTCACCATGTATTGTACCGTCACTCTCACCATATATTGTACCGTCCGTCTCAACATGTATTGTACCGTCTCTCTCACCACTTGTTGTATCTCACCATAAAATGTACTCTCCGTCTCACCATATATTATACCATACGTCTCTCTATATATTATACCGTCCCTCTCACTATATATTGTACCGTCTCTCTTACCATATACTGTACCGTCCCTCTCAGCATATATTGTACAGTCCCTCTCAACATATATTGTACCGTGCCTCTCACCATACATTGTACCATCCCTCTCACAATAGATTGCACAGTCCCTCTCACAATATATTGAATCTCACCCTATAATGTAATGTCCGTCTCACCATATATTGTACCGTCCGTCTCACCATATATTGTACCGTCTCTCTCACCTTATATTGTACCGTCCCTCTCAGCATATATTGTACCGTCCCTCTCAACATATATTGTACCGTCCCTCTCACCATATATTATACAGTCTCTCTCACCATATCTTGTACCGTCCCTCTCATCTTATATTGTACCGTCCCTCTCACCATATATTGTACCGTCCGTTTCACGTTATATTTTACCGTCCCTCTCACCGTATAATGTATCTCACCATATAATGTTCTGTCCGTCTCACCATATATTATACCGTCCGTCTCATCATATATTGTACTCTCCCTCTCACCATATATTGCATCACACCATATAGTGTATCTCACTATATATTGTATCTCACCATATACTGTACAGTTCGTCGCACAATATATTGTACCGTCCCTCTCACCATATATTGTACCGGACGTCTCACCATATATTGCACCGTCCCTCTCACCATATATTTTACCGTCCGTCTCACCATACATTGTACAGTCCATCTCACCATATATTGTACCGTCCCTCTCACCATATATTGTACAGTCCCTCTGACCATATATTGCACCGTCCCACTCACGATATATTGTACAGTCCCTCTCAACATATATTGTATCTCACCATATATTGTATCTCACCATATATTGTATCTCACCATATACTATATCGTCCGTCTCACCATATATTTTACCGTCTCTCTCACCACTTGTTGTTTCTCACTATAAAATGTACTCTCGGTCTCACCATATATTATACCATACGTCTCTCTATATATTGTACCGTCCCTCTCACTATATATTGTACCGTCTCTCTTACCATATATTTTACCGACCCTCTCAGCATATATTGGACAGTCCCTCTCAACATATGTTGTACCGTTCCTCTCACCATACATTGTCCCGTCCCTCTCACAATAGATTGTACCGTCCCTCTCACCATATATTGTATCTCACCCTATAATGTACTGTCCGTCTCACCATATAATATACCTTCCGTTTTACCATATATTGTACCGTCCCTCTCACCATATATTGTACCGTCCCTCTCATCATATATTGTACAGTCCCTCTCACCATATATTGTACCGTCCCTCTCACTATATATTGTACCGTCTCACTCACCATGCATTTTACCGTCCCTCTCCGCATATATTGCACCGTCCCTCTCAACATCCATTGTACCGTGCCTCTCACCATACATTGTACCGTCCGTCTCACAATAGATTGTACCGTTCCTCTCACCATTTATTGTATCTCACCATATAATATACTGTCCGTCTCACAATATATTATACCGTCCGTCTTACCATATATTGTACCGTCCCTCTCACCATATATTGTACCGTCCCTCTCACCATATATTGTACCGTCCCTCTCACCATATATTGTACAGTCCCTCAAGCCATATATTGCATCTCATCATATAGTGTATCTCACTATATATTTTATCTTACCATATACTGTACCGTCTGTCTCACCATATATTGTAGCGTCCGTCTCACCATATATTTTACCGTCCATCTCGCCATACATTGTACCGTCCCTCTCACCATATATTGTACAGTCCCTCTGACCATATATTCCACCGTGCCACTCACGATATATAGTACAGTCCCTCTCACAATATATTGTATCTCACCATATACTATATCGTCCGTCTCAACATATATTTTACCGTCTCTTTCACCAGTTGTTGTATCTCACCATAAAATGTACTCTCCGTCTCACCATATATTATACCATACGTCTCTCTATATATTGTACCGTCCCTCTCACTATATATTGTACCGTCTCTCTTACCATATATTGTACCGTCCCTCTCAGCATATATTGTACAGTCCCTCTCAACATATATTGTACCGTTCCTCTCACCATACATTGTACCGTCCCTCTCAAAATAGATTGTACCGTCCCTCTCACCATATATTGTATCTCACCCTATAATGTACTGTCCATCTCACCATATAATATACCGTCCGTTTTACCATATATTGTACCGTCCCTCTCACCATATATTGTACCGTGCCTCTCACCATATATTGTACAGTCCCTCACAAAATATATTATACCGTCCGTCGCAAAATATATTGTACCGTCCGACTCACCATATATTGTACCGTCCCAATCACCATATATTGTAGAGTCCCTCTCACCATACATTGCATCTCATCGTATAGTGTATCTCACTATATATTGTATCTCACCATATACTGTACCGTCCGTCCCACCATATATTGTACCGTCCCTCTCACCATAGATTGTACCGTCCACTCACCATTTATTGTACCGTCCGTCTCACCATGTATTGCACCGTCCCTCTCACCACATATTGTACCGTCCCTCTCACCATATATTGTACGATCCCTCTCACCATTTATTGTACAGTCCCTCTCACCATATATTGTACCGTCCCTCTCACCGCATATTGTATGTCACCATATAATGTACTCTCCGTCTCACCGTATATTTTACCATCCGTCTCAAGATAAATTATACCATCCGTCTCACCATATATTGTACCGTCCCTCTTACAATCTATTGTTCCGTCCCTCTCTGCATATATTGTACCGTCCCTCTCACCATATATTGTACCGTCCCTCTCCCCACATATTGTATCTCACCATATAATGTACACTCCGTCTCACCATATATTATACCATCCGTCTCACCATATATTGTACCGTCACTCTCACCATATATTGTACCGTCCCTCTCACTATATATTGTACCGTCCGTTTCACCATCTATTGTACCGTACGTCTCACCATATATTGTACCGTCCGTCTCACCATGTATTGTACCGTCCCACTCACCATATATTGTACCGTCCCTCTCACCATATATTGTACAGTCCCTCTCACCATATATTGTATCGTCCCTCTCACCCTATATTGTTCCGTCCGTCTCACCATATACTGTACAGTCCCACTCATCACACTGTGTATCTCACCATATAATGTACTCTCCGTCTCATAATATATATTACAATCCGTCTCACCATGTATTGTACCGTCCCTCTCATCATATATTGTACCGTCCCTCTCGCCATATATTTTATCGTAACTCCAACCATATATTGTACCGTCAGCTCTCACCATCTATTTTCCGTCAATCTCACCATATATTGTATCCCAACATATATTGTATGTCACCATATATTTTATCTCACCATTCACTGTACCGTCCGTTTCACCATATATTGTACCGTCTCTCTCACCACATATTGTATCTCACCATAAAATGTACTCTCCGTCTCACCATATATTATACCTTACGTCTCATCATATATTGTACCGTCCCTCTCCTATATATTGTACCGTCTCTCTCACCATGTATTGTACCGTCCCTCTCAGCATATATTGTACCGTCCCTCTCAACATATATTGTACCGTGCCTCTCACCATACATTGTACCGTCCCTCTCACAATAGATTGTACCGTCCCTCTCACCATATATTGTATCTCACCCCATAATGTACCGTCCTTCTCACATTATATTATACCGTCCGTCTTACCATATATTGTAAAGTCCCTCTCACCATATATTGTACCGTCCCTCTCACCATATATTGTAAATTACCTCTCCCGATATATTGTACATTCCCTCACACCATATATTATAAAGTCCGTCGCAACAAATATTGTACCGTCCATCTCACCATATATTATACCGTCCCTCTCATCATATATTGTACAGTCCCTCTGACCATATATTGTACCGTCATTCTCACCATACATTGCACCTCATGATATAGTTTATCTCATTATATATTGTATCTCACCATATACTGTACCGTCCGTCTCACCATATATTGTATCGTCCCTCTCACCATAGATTGTACCGTCCCTATCTCCATATACTTTATCTCACCATGTAATGTACTGTCCGTCTCACCATATATTATACCGTCCGTCTTACCATATATTGTACCGTCCCTCTCACCATATATTGTACCGTCCATCTCACCGTATATTGTACCGTCCATCTCATCGTATATTGTACCGTCCCTCTCATCATATATTGTACCGTCTCTCTCACCATATATTGTACAGTCCCTCTGACCATATATTGTACCGTCCCCCTCAAGATATATTGTACAGTCCCTCTCATCATATATTATACCGTCCCTCTCACCATATATTGTATCTCACCATATACTGTTTCGTCCGTCTCACCATATATTGTACCGTCTCTCTCACCACATGTTGTATCTCACCATAAAATGTACTCTCCGTCTCACCATATAGTATACCATACGTCTCACCATATATTGTACCGTCCCTCTCACTATATATTGTACCGTCTCACTCACCATATATTGTAACGTCCCTCTCACCATATATTGTACCGTCCATATCACTATATATTGTACCGTCCCTCTCAGCATATATTGTACCGTGCCTCTCACCATACATTGTCCCGTCCCTCTCACAATAGATTGTACCGTCCCTCTCACCATATATTGTATCTCACCCTATAATGTACTGTCCGTCTCACCATATATTTTACAGTCCCTCTCACCATATGTTGTACCGTCCCTCTCACCATATAATGTACAGTCCCTCTCACCATATATTGTACAGTCCCTCTCACCATATATTGTACCGTCCCTCTCACCATATATTGTACAGTCCCTCACAAAATATATTATACCGTCCGTCGCAAAATATATTGTACCGTCCGTCGCAAAATATATTGTACTGTCCCTCTCACCATATATTGTATTGTCCCTCTCACCATATATTGCCTCTCATCATATAGTAAATCTCACTATATATTGTATCTCACCATATACTGTACCGTCCGTCTCACCATATATTGTTCCGTCCCTCTCACCATATATTGTACAGTCCCTCTCACCATATATTGTATGGTCCCTCTCACCATATATTGTTCTGTCCGTCTGACCATATATTGTACCATCCCTCTCACCACACATTGTATCTCACCATATAATGTACTCTCTGTCTCACCATATATTATACAATCCGTCTCACCATGTATTGTACCGTCCCTCTCATCGTATATTGTACCGTCCCTCTCACCATATATTTTACCGTAACTCTCACCATATATTGTACCGTCCCTCTCACCATATATTGTTCCGTCACTCTCACCATATATTCTATCTCACCATATATTGGATCTCACCATATATTGGATCTCACCATTTACTGTACCGTCCGTTTCACCATATATTGTACTGTCTCTCTCACCACACGTTGTATCTCACCATAAAATGTACTCTCCGTCTCACCATATATTATACCATACGTCTCACCATATATTGTACCGCCCCTCTCACTATATATTGTACCGTCTCCCTCACCATGTATTTTACCGTCCCTCTCCGCATATATTGCACCGTCCCTCTCAACATCTATTGTACCGTGCCTCTCAAAATACATTGTACCGTCCCTCTCACAATAGATTGTACCGTTCCTCTCACCATTTATTGTATCTCACCCTATAATATACTGTCCGTCTCACAATATATTATACCGTCCGTCTTACCATATATAGTACCGTCCCTCTCACCATATATTGTACCGTCCCTCTCACCATATATTGTACAGTCCCTCTCACCATATATTGTACCGTCCCTCTCACCATATATTGTACCGTCCCTCTCACCATATATTGTACAGTCCCTCAAGCCATATATTGCATCTCATCATATGGTGTATCTCACTATATATTTTATCTCACCATATACTGTACCGTCCGTCTCACCATATATTGTACCGTCCGTCTCACCATATATTGTACCATCCCTCTCACCATATCTTGTACAGTCCCTCTGACCGTATATTGTACCGCACCACTCACGATATATTGTACAGTGCCTCTCACAATATATTGTATCTCACCATATATTGTATCTCATCATATACTATATCGTCCGTCTCACCATATATTTTACCGTCTCTCTCACCAGTTGTTGTATCTCACCATAAAATGTACTCTCCGTCTCACCATATATTATACCATACGTCTCTCTATATATTGTACCGTCCCTCTCACTATATATTGTACCGTGTCTCTTACCATATATTGTTACGTCCCTCTCAGCATATATTGTACAGTCCCTCTCAACATATATTGTACCGTTCATCTCACCATACATTGTCCCGTCCCTCTGACAATTGTTTGTACCGTCCCTCTCACCATATATTGAATCTCACCCTATAATGTAATGTCCGTCTCATCATATATTGTACCGTCCGTCTCACCATGTATTGTACCGTCTCTCTCACCATACATTGTACCGTCCGTCTCACCATATATTGTACAGTCCCTCTCACCATATATTGTACCGTCCATCTCACCATATATCATACAGTCATCTCACCATATATTGTAGCGTCCCTCTCATCATATATTGTACCGTCCCTCTCACCATATATTGTACCGTCCGTCTCACGTTATCTTTTACCGTCCCTCTCACCGTATCATGTATCTCACCATATAATGTTCTGTCCGTCTCACGATGTATTATACCGTCCGTCTCATCATATATTGTACTGTCCCTCTCACCATATATTGCATCACACAATATAGTGTATCTCACTATATATTGTATCTCACCATATACTGTACCGTCCGTCGCGCCATATATTGTACCGGCCGTCTCACCATATATTGCACCGTCCCTCTCACCATATATTTTACCGTCCCTCTCACCATATATTATACAGTCCATCTCACCATATATTGTACCGTCCATCTCTTCATATATTGTTCCGTCCGTCTCATCATATTTTGTACCGTCCCTCTCACCACATATTGCATCTCACCATATAATGTACTCTGCGTCTCACCATATATTTTACAATCCGTCTCAGCATATATTGTACCGTTCCTCTCATCATATATTGTACCGTCCCTCTCACCATATATTGTACCGTAACTCTCACCATATATTGTACCGTCCCTCTCACCATATATTGCTCCGTCCCTCTCACCATATATTGTATCTCACCATATATTGTTTCTCAACATTTACTGTACCGTCCGTTTCACCATATATTGTACCGTCTCTCTCACCACATATTGTATCTCACCATAAAATGTACTCTCCGTCTCACCATATATTATACCATACGTCTCACCATATATTGTACCGTCCCTCTCATTATATATTTTACCGTCTCTCTCACCATGTATTGTACCGTCCCTCTCAACATATATTGTACCGTCCCTCCCAACATATATTGTACCGTGCCTCTCACCATACATTGTACCGTCCATCTCACAATAGATTCTACCGTCCCTCTCACCATATATTGTATCTCACCCTATAATGTACTGACCGTCTCACCATATATTATACCGTCCGTCTTACCATATATTGTACCGTCCGTCTCAACATATATTGTACCGTCCCTATCACCATATATTTTACAGTCCCTCTCACCATATATTGTACAGTCCCTCACAACATATATTTTACCGTCCGTCGCAACGTATATTGTACCTTCCCTCTCATCATATATTGTACCGTCCCTCTCATCATATATTGTACAGTACCTCTCACCATATATTGTACCGTCCCTCTCAATATATATTGCATCTCATCATATAGTGTATCTCACTACATATTGTATCTCACCATATACTGTACCGCCCGTCTCACCATATATTGTACCGTCCCTCTCACCATATACTGTATCTCACCATATAATGTACTGTCCGTCTCACCATATATTATACCGTCCGTCTTACCATATATTGTACCGTCCCTCTCACCATATATTGTACCGTCCCTCTCAATATATATTGCATCTCATCATATAGTATATCTCACTACATATTGTATCTCACCATATACTGTACCGCCCGTCTCACCATATATTGTACCGTCCCTCTCACCATATACTGTATCTCACCATATAATGTACTGTCCGTCTCACCATATATTATACCGTCCGTCTTACCATATATTGTACCGTCCCTCTCACCATATATTGTACAGTCCCTTTGACCATATATTGTACCGTCCCCTCACACTATATTGTATCGTCCCTCTCAACATATATTATACCGTCCCTCTCACCATATATTGTATCTCACCATATATTGTATCTCACCATATATTGTATCGTCCATCTCAAGATATATTGTACCGTCTATCTCACCACATGTTGTATCTCACCATAAAATGTACTCTCCGTCTCACCATATATTATACCATACGTCTCACCATATATTGTACCGTCCCTCTCACTATATATTGTACCGTCCCTCTCAGCATATATTGTACAGTCCCTCTCAACATATATTGTACCGTGGCTCTCACCATACATTGTACCGTCCCTCTCACAATAGACTGCATCGTCCCTCTCACCATATATTGAATCTCACCCTATAATTTACTGTCCGTCTCACCATATATAATACCGTCCGTCTTACCATATATTGTAGCGTCCCTCTCGCCATATATTGTACAGTCCCTCTCACCATATATTGTACAGTCCCTCAAAAAATATATTATACCGTCCATCGCAACATATATTGTACCGTCCCTCTCACCATATATTGTACAGTCCCTCTCACCAGATATTGTACAGTCCCTCTCACCATATATTACATCTCATCATATAGTGTATCTCACTATATATTGTATCTCACCATATACTGTACCGTACGTCTCACCATATACTGTACCGTCCCTCTCACCATAGATTGTACCGTCCCTCTCACCATATACTGTATCTCACCATATAATGTACTGTCCGTTTCATGATATATTATACCGTCTGTCTTATCATATATTGTACCGTCCCTCTCACCATATATTGCACCGTCCCTCTCACCATATATTGTACCGTCCGTCTCACCATGTATTGTACCGTCCCTCTCACCATATATTGCACCGTCCCTCTCACCATATATTGTACGGTCCCTCTCACCATATATTGTACAGTCCCTCTCGCCATATATTGTACCGTCCCTCTCACCACATATTGTATCTCACCATATAATGTACTATCCGTCTCACCGTATATTATACCATCCGTCTCACCATATATTATACCATCCGTCTCACCATTTATTGTACCGACCCTCTCACCATATATTGTACCGTCCCTCTCAGCATATACTGTACCGTCCCTCTCACCATATATTGTACCGTCCCTCTAACCACATATTGTATCTCACCATATAATGTACTCTCCGTCTCACGATATATTATACCATCCGTCTCACCATATATTGCACCGTCCCTCTCACCATATATTGTACCGTCCCTCTCACCATATATTGTACAGTTCCTCTCATCATATATTGTACCGTCCCTCTCACCATATTTTATACAGTCTCTCTCACCATATATTGTACAGTCCCTCACACCATATATTATACCGTCCGTCGCAACATATATTGTACCGTCCCTCTCATCATATATTGTACCGTCCCTCTCATCATATATCGTACAGTCCCTCTCACCATATATTGTACCGTCAATCTCACCATATATTGCATCTCATCATATAGTGTATCTCACTATATATTGTATCTCACCATATACTGTACCTTCCGTCTCACCATATATTGTACCGTCCCTCTCACCATAGACTGTACCGTCCCTCTAACCATATACTGTATGTCACCATATAATGTACCGTCCGTCTCACCATATATTATACCGTCCGTCTTACCATATATTGTACTTTCCCTCTCACCATATATTGTACCGTCCCTCTCACCATATATTGTAAGGTCCTTCTCACCATATATTGTACCGTCCCTCTCACCATATATTGCACAGTCCCTCAGACCATATATTGTACCGTCCCCTCACGCTATATTGTATCGTCCCTCTCAACATATATTATACCGTCCCTCTCACCATATATTGTATCTCACCATATATTGTATCTCACCATATATTGTATCTCACCATATATTGTATCTCACCATATATTGTATCGTCCATCTCACCATATATTGTACCGTCTATCTCACCACATGTTGTATCTCACCATAAAATGTACTCTCCGTCTCATCATATATTACACCATACGTCTCGCCATATATTGTACCGTCCCTCTCACTATATATTGTACCGTCTCTCTCACGATATCTTGTACCGTACCTCTCAGCATATATTGTACAGTCCTTCTCAACATATATTGTTCCGTGCCTCTCACCATACATTGTACCGTCCCTCTCACAATAGATTGTACCGTCCCCCTCACGATATATTGAATCTCACCCTATAATGTATTGTCCGTCTCACCATATATTATACAGTCCGTCTTACCATATATTGTACCGTCCCTCTCACCATATATTGTACAGTCCCTCTCACCATATATTGTACCGTCCCTCTCACCATATATTGTACAGTCCCTCAAAAAATATATTATACCGTCCGTCGCACCATATATTGTACCGTTCCTCTCACCATATCTTGTACAGTCCCTCTCACCATATATTGCATCCCATCATATAGTGTATCTCACTATATATTGTAACTCACCATATACTGTACAGCCTTCTCACCATATATTGTAGCGTCCCTCTCACCATAGATTGTACCGTCCCTCTCACAATATACTGTATCTCACCATATAATGTACTGTCCGTCTCACCATATATTATACCGTCCGTCTTACCATATATTGTACCGTCCCTCTCACCATATATTGCACCGTCCCTCTCACCATATATTGTACGGTCCCTCTCACCATGTATTGTACAGTCCCTCTCACCATACATTGTACCGTCCCTCTCACCACATATTGTATCTCACCATGTAATGTACTATCCGTCTCACCGTATATTATACCATCCGTCTCACCATATATTATACCATCCGTCTCACCATATATTGTACCGTCCCTCTCAGCATATATTGTACCGTCCTTCTCAGCATATATTGTACCGTCCCTCTCACCACATATTGTACCGTCCCTCTCACCACATATTGTATCTCACCATATAATGTACTCTACGTCTCACGATATATTATACCATCCGCCTCATCATATATAGTACCTTCCCTCTCACAACATGTTGTACCGTCCCTATCACCATATATTGTACCGTCCTTCTCACCATGTATTGTGCCGTCCCTCTCACCATATATTGTACAGTTCCTCTCATCATATATTGTACAGTCCCTCTCACTATATCTTGTTCCGTCCGGCTCACCGTATATTGTACCTTCCCTCTCACCACATATTGTACCTCACCATATAATGTACTCTCCGTCTCATCGTATATTATACCTTCCGTCTCACCACATATTGTACCGTCCCTCTCAGCATATTTTGTACCGTCCCTCTCAGCATATATTGTACCGTCCCTCTCACCATATATTGTACCGTCCCTCTCACTATATATTGTTCCGTCCGTCTCACTATGTATTGCACCGTCCCTCTCACCACATATTGTATCTCACCATATAATATACTCTCCGTCTCAACATGTATGATACAATCCGTCTCACCATGTATTGTACCATCCCTCTCATCATATATTGTACCGTCCCTATCACCATATATTGTACAGTCCCTCTCAACATATATTGTACCGTCGCTCTCACCATATATTGTACATTCCCTCTCATCATATATTGTACCGTCCCTCTCACCATATATTGTACCGTCCCTCTCACCATATATTGTATCTCACCATATATTGTATCTCACCATATACTGTACCGTCCGTCTCACCATATATTGTACCGTCTCTCTCACCACATATTGTATCTCACCATAAAATGTACTCTCCGTCTCACCATATATTATACCATACGTCTCACCATATATTGTACCGTCCCTCTCACCATATATTGTACCGTCTCTCTCACCATATATTATACCGTCCCTCTCAGCATATATTGTACCGTCCCTCTCAACATATATTGTACCGCCCCTCTCACCATACATTGTGCCGTCCCTCTCACAATAGATTGTACCGTCCCTCTCACCATATATTGTATCTCACCCTATAATGTTCTGTCCGTCTCACCCTATATTATACCGTCCGTCTTACCATATATTGTACCGTCCCTCTCACCATATATTGTACCGTCCCTCTCAACATATATTGTACAGTCCCTCACACCATATATTATACCGTCCGGCGCACCATATCTGGTACCGTCCCTCTCATCATATATTGTACCGTCCCGCTCACCATACATTGTACAGTCCCTTTCACCATATATTGTACCGTCCGTCTCACCATATATTGCATCTCATGATATAGTGTATCGCACTATATATTGTATCTCACCATTTACTGAACCGTCCGTCTCACCATATATTGTACCGTCCCTCTCATCATAGATTGTACCGTCCCTCTCACCATATACTATATCTCACCATATAATGTACTGTCCGTCTCACCGTATATTATACCGTCCGTCTTACCATATATTGTACCGTCCCTCTCACCATATATTGTACCGTCCCTCTCTGCATATACTGTGCAGTCCCTCTCACCATATATTGTACCGTCCCTCTCACCATATATTGTACAGTCCCTCTCACCATATATTGTATAGTCCCTCACACCATATATTATACCGTCCGTCGCACCATATATTGTACCGTCCCTCTCATCATATAATGTACCGTCCCTCTCACCATATATTGCATCTCATCATATAGTGTATCTCACTATATATTGTATCTCACCATATACTGTACCGTCCGTCTCACTATATATTCTATCGTCCCTCTCACCATATATTGTACAGTCCCTCTCGGCATATATTGTATCTCACCATATATTGTATCTGACCATATTTTGTATCGCACCATTTACTGTACCGTCCCTCTCAGCATATATTGTACCGTCCCTCTCGCCATATCTTGTACCGTCCCTCTCACAATATATTGTACCGTCCCTCTCGCCATATCTTGTACCGTCCCTCTCACAATATATTGTACCGTCCCTCTCACCATATATTGTACCGTCCGTCTCATCATATATTGTACCGTCCCTCTCACCATATATTGTTCCTTCCCTCTCACCATATATTGTATCTCACCATATATTGTATCTCACCATATAATGTACCGTCCCTCTCATCATATATTGTACCGTCCGTCTCACCATATACTGTATCGTCCCTCTCACCATATATTGTACGACTATGTAAAAGAATACACTCATTCATTTTCACGATCAACCTGTGATGATTGAAGAGCACAGATAGATCACCCTTCTGGGACGAGATTCACTGATTCATACAAAATACACTTACACTTACAAATAGGAACCAAACAGAGATAAATATTGAAAGGTCTTCCATGTAGTTTATCAATATATTGTACTTTTAGAAGAAAGAAATGACGTACATGTAAGGGTGTAGAACGATACAAATGAAACAACTGGAATAAAGCTAACGATCAATTGACCTTAATAACTGTTTAGATGACGAAGTGTCCAATATTTGTAAAAGAGTATTTACCCTGTCTCCGTTGTGGAAAATGGTTGATATTCAGTCTAAATTTTTGGCAAAATGTAGCCTGGGATGTATCAACTCATATCAGCGTAAACTGTAGTTAGCAGTGACTCAAAAACGTAATGTCTTATATCAATCTGCGGACAATGTGTACTATTAATAATGTCCTGCACTGTCGATTGCTAATAATACTATCGTAAATATTATTATCTGGTGGAATTGTTGGTTACACTTGAACACAAGGTAACATCTGCTTAAGATGAAACAGAAAGTAATCGTAAACCAACGCATTATAAAATTTAAAAGACAGATGGATAAATGTAGTATTAAAATTAAAACGTTTTTAAAAATAAGAGAATAAATTAGAAAACTAAACAAGAATTTAAGATGTTAGAAAGACATTAAATGCGTAAATGCTTAAATTTGCAATTGAAGTTACATCCACCTTTAATTCATTGTATAAATTGAAAATATACAAATATAGACTAAAATGGAATCTACATTAACGGGATGTTTGTTTAAACTTGAATTTATTTAGCTACGGTTAATCTATAAAATTTAAACTGATGTTGGTTTAGAAGCAGAGTTTAAGAGTATAGGCCACTTATTGGTCCAAATGTTTGAGCTACATACGAGTAGTGAAAACTTTCACTTACCTGTAAATGCTAGTTAAATCCATTCATATAACCCATGCAATAGTTTCGCAACTTTAAACCTAATGAGCCTCAAATGGTGGAGGTCGTCGGTTCGATCCCCGGCCGAGTCATACCAAAGACTTACAAACATGGTACTAACAGCTGCCTCACTTGGCGTTCAGCATTAAGAGGTTAGTATTAGGACTGGTCGCCTTGGTGTCAGGATAATGTGACTGGGTAGGACATTATCATACATGTCTGCGGCATGATGCCATATTGCTAGACATCACTATAAACTGCCACGGTCAAGACATCGCAGCGATATGACTGACAGATTGTCAAAGCTACGTTGCAAGTCACACACACACACACACACACACACAGAGGTCATGGAGATACATTGGGAAATACATTGCTATCATGTACATGTTTCTTGAATATGATTCTCATTTTCTCTTATACTCATCACCCTACATTTGACAGTTAATTGGGTATATACTACCCAATAAGCCATTTGCCACTTACAATAAATTCAGTCTATAATGTTTTCATGAACAGGTATTTTCATTCAGACGGATAACATATGCGTTGACTCAGTTTGGATTTAAACAAGTACAATATTGGTACTTTCATAAGTTCTAAGTGGGGATGCGAGTGAACTTGCAAGAAGCAGAACTGTATCCCAGGTTCTCCTCCAAGAAGTTAATACAACTGTGAAAACGCGAAATAAACGTTTTTTCTTTAGCGCGTATAATTAATAAAACTGCTTGTATCTGCTAAAATAATCCAACATGATTTTGTTTCTGAAATGGTTGTTATGACGCGTATGATTATTTAGTATATGGCCCCATTTAAAGCATGGTTACTTTAAAAGAAAGGTATAATATTGCAATATAATTTACTTGACAGTTTGCTAATAAGAGTTATAAGGTCGGATGAACCCATGCAGTTTACTGAACATAAATATAATATTGCCTTGAAAACTGATACATACGTCTTGAACAAAAATCGATTGAGAATGAACAAAACTTCTGAGACTTTGCTCAGCCCATCTAGGAAGCTCGCTGTTTTTGATAGCTCTGTGAGAGCATTTTCTAAATAAGGCATATAAATTGCCTGAATAGATATGTTTATCAGGGGGTAATCACTTTATATAGATGTTCTGATAATCGATGTTTATTGGATCCGAAAGTGAAACAAATCGGTAGGCACATATTGATCCTCTTCAATCATACTACTCAGTCTCTAAAACGCGAAGATATAAGATTTCAACTGATTGGCTGGTACAATTATCGGTTAAGGTAAGTGAACATAATAGGATCACTAAGCTGCCGCTGTCAGATCGTATTATAGGATAGATGAAACCGGATTTTAATCATATTGCCAAAGCACAGTTTGCCAAACTGATCATTCTCATGTGTTTAGCAGAGTGAAGCTCCAGACAACGAGAATGCATTGCTTCCATAAAAAGGAGACTTCTAAATGACCCAAGCAATATCCTTCCATACGAGAAGATGCTTGCGTTTGCAGGTTTGTTGAAAGCTCATTCCAATGCAGTCAAAACATACACAACTGAAAACAGGGAACATTTAAAGGAGAATATTAACCTCCCTGCAATTTTAGACTTTGGAAAAAAGCGTACAAAGACGAATGATTGTTTTGATGCTACTGTGACCAAATGCATTTTTTTTCTGCATAATTAAATCTCATCAACTGAGAAGAAAATAAAAACACCCCAGACATCCCATAACAAAGTACAGCGAAATGCATGGGGTTGTGCGAATAATAAATTATGCTTGTGGATTCAGACCTCTGCCGGTATCAGGGAAATGAAAGGCCATTGGACCCACACAAAAGAAGACTGTACTACTAACGACTACCACAGTAAACATTATAACAGACCATCTAAAGCAGAAATAAGGTTTAGTGGAGCATTATTTAGAGCTTTGTTCAAGAGAAAACAAAATAGGATGCACTAAATACGTTTACCATTCATGAGCGTGCTTGATAGTGCGCAAACACCCTAACAAATCAGTAAACCTCTGGATGCACTTGCCCCTGTAAAGATCCCCGGAAAGGATGGCATTCCAGCTGAAGAAACTACATGCGCCAGGGAAACCCTCCTCACAAACTGCATGAACGCATCTGGAGTAAAATCTCTGTACCACAAGATATGAAATAAACCCTTATTGTCACCCTCGACACGAAAAAAGGTGACAGGAGTGATTGTAATAAATATCGCTGTCTATTTCTTCTGAGCATCGTAGGGATGTTCTTTTGGTGAGGTCGTATAGAAGTTCCTTCATGTGCTTACTGAAGTTTCTACCAAGAGTCGTAGTGGTTTAGAGCCACGTTCCACCATCGATATGGTATTATCAATCAGGCAGCTTCACAGAAAGGTGTTGAGAGCACGGGAAACCATCAGTGTCAGTTAGGTAGTTCATGAAATCATGTACTCGGGTCAATAACCACAGACAATATTTATCTTCATCGGGATCTTAATGGACAAATCCTGAAGGCTGCCACCACACTTTCCGGACGAACGAAATGATTATGGGTCCCTAGGAAGCCATAGTCACTCACCAAAGTCCAAGTATGCAAAGCTTGAGTAGTGAATCTTGGAATATGTATCCATAACATGAAAGAAAGCATAACGCACTCCGATGAAATGTCTCAGGTGCATCCTTAACACTACATACTGAGACACAGTATCCAACAGCACAGTCCTTGGCAGAGCAGGAATTGCAAGCATGTACACCACATTTAGGCACAGACACATTGGTTGGGCCACGTGCTAATAATGGAGGAAGGTCGTATCCCAAAGAATATTCTATATATGGAGCAGGAAACAGGGAAAAGATCGATTGGAAGACCTCTTATCCGCTAAAAAGGTACAAGCAAGCGTGATTGAAAGGCACGGTACATCATCAGAACACAAACCTGGGGAGAGGCTGCCACAGACAGGCGTGTGTGGCAATATGAAGTACGGGAGGGAATCGTGAAGTACGAGAACGATCCAAAGCAGACAGTTGAAGTAAAGGCAAAATCAAAAGAAAAGCCTGGCACGAAGAAAATAGACCAACAACATGTCATAAGTGCATTGACATTGATATAGACTGTCACGCACGCATCGGACTTTGTAGACGCAACACATACCGCCAACCAGCTGTCAACATCCATCGAACCAATTCCTGGTCTCCTGAGAATGATTAAAGCCTTATATATACATATGCATGCATGTATGTATGTATGTATGTATGTATCTATGTATGTATCTATGTATGTATCTATGAATGTATGTATGACTGACTGATTGACTGACTTTATTTCCTCTTCAGCAGAGATTACATCAGATTAATCAAATTAAGGATAATACAAGATCATAAAATGTAACAGAAAAGTGACAAAAATACAATAGTAATACTGTGTCAGCTACCGTATTGACAAAACGAATTATCGCAATACCTGCAATTATACAAATCTGCTATCATTTGGCTGAGAATGGCACTGATGTTTTGACAATTGCTTGATGATGATAATATTTCGAAAATGTTAATACGTCTATATTGTTATGTGCTTAACATTAACTTTGAAATAATAACGAAAAGGAAATAGAACAATTATAACAGTGTAATTCTATTTGTAGTCGTTTTTATATTACACATCTATTTATGCATATATATACTTGTTTGCGCGTATGCGTGCGTGCATGCATTTATCTATGACTGACTGTCTAAATGACTTAATTACCTGTTCAACAAAGATTATATCAGGTTACTAAGATACATATTATACACATTGTAAGATTATGAGACACAGTATTGACGAGAACGCAAGTATGATATATACATCGTCAACTAATGCTTTTACAAAATGAGATATATAAATACAGAAAACCATATAGAAATATCTAGGAAATATACATTATAAATATATAAACACAAACATAGATATATACACATATACATACACATACATACACCCATATATACAGACATATACACATACATATATATACATAAACATATACACTGTATACAGCTGTGATACAATACAATTTGCGGATTTGACAAGGAGACGTTGCCTTTTAATTTTTTTTATTTTTAATGTTAATTTACTATTTACTTTTTATATCATATTTGAACATGTTGTGTGATAGTAGGGTATACATTTTTTGGTAGAATGAAGCTATGCTGTTTGCAGTCACCAACATGAGTCAACACTGCTTCTAAGAAGCGTCTCCAACAATATATAGTCTTCTTGATTGAATAAGATACACCCGTCCGTCACTTCTAAAGAGTCAATCACTCTCTCAAAGAAATCGTTTCCTTCCTCAAGTGGCATTTCGCAAACCAAATTAAGATGTTTCGCTCTGTCGTCAGTCTCTTTTCCAAACAGCTTGCATATCATAACTTTACCAACAGGATATAGATTCATTACTTCAGAAAGGCCATAACATTGATGGAAATTTACGCCAAAGAAACCATATATTATATGGTTTTAAGTCCAAATGAATGGTTCTGAAGTCAATTAAATCACCTCTTAGTTTCATGTTTGCTCTCCAGGTAGTTTCTTCGTGGTTTTTATTAATATCAGTAATATGTCGATTTCAAACAATTTTTTCGTCTTGCACATTTTATATTGTATTGACAATTTGTCTTTCTCTCTCTCTCTTTATATATATATATATATATATATATATATATATATATATATATATATATATATATATATATATATATATATATATATATATATATATATATATATATGTATATAGTATAAATGTATTATGACGGAAATTAAAAGGCATGTCCGCAACACAGACTATATAAGCACATGTTTGCTCTCCGGGTACATTCTTCGTGGTTTTTATTAATATCAGTAATATGTCGATTCCAAGCAATTTTTTCGTCTTGCACATTTTAAACTGTATATATATATATATATATATATATATATATATATATATATATATATATATATATATATATATATATATATATAGATAGATAGATAGATAGATAGATAGATAGATAGATAGATAGATAGTATAAACGTATTACGACGAAAATCTAAAGGCATGTAGGTAACACAGACTATATCAGCACAATCGACCCTTACTAAGCAATTAAAAACCCACCTTTCCTTACACTCCTTCCTACATTGCGGTTTTCATTGCAAATACATCCCAAATGACACTAAGAACAGTCAATTACAGTGATGTACAGCCTGAATAATGTACGTGTTAGAAGACATTATTGACTCATATAGGTACAAAATGAAACCTGCAGGCTGCTTGTTAATATTCAAATAATCATGATCATGTTCTCACTCCTTCGTTCATTGTCTGTCTGTCTGTATGTCTGTCTCTGTCCCTCTCTGTCTGCTTGTCTGTCTGTTTCTCTCTCTCTATCTCTCTGTGTATATATATATATATATATATATATATATATATATATATATATATATATATATATATATATATATATATATATATATATAGATATATAGATAGATAGATATATATATATATATATATATATATATAGATATATAGATAGATAGATATATATATATATATATATATATATATATATATATATATATATATATATATATATATATATATATATATATATATATATATATATATATATAAATGCAGAAGGTTGTTATTAAAATATTAAAGACACAATAGTGCAGCTGAGGGTGAATTTTCTTGCAAAAATGTTGGGACATTTATGTATATCAACTGAATAAATACTATTTAAAAGGCATTTCTGGGGTAATATCAAGTACGTAGGGGTTCTCGTTATGAAATACAAGCTCTCTGAAATCTTCGTACGTAGAGTAACGAATCTATCGTCCCCGTGTTGAAATCCCGCTCGGCAGTGATCGGCAGATCCCGAATGAATAACACACATAATTCCGGTGACCGAAATTTGCATAATTATAGGCCACATTGTAAACACTGAAAATGATGACGTAAAACACAACCACGTTACAAGACCGCCCAAAATATCAACAAGGGTAAGTACGATCTTCTTCTGATCTCGTTCTTTTCTTCTTATCCTTTTCGTTTCTAATTTTAATTTTGAGAGGAAACAATGAGATATATGTAGAGCTACTTTTATAGTTATATTTCAAAGTTTTTGTGGTACGAGAATAATTTAAATCGACGTGCTCTGTACAGTATTGCAAAAACCCACAGGTACTCACTCTATTTCTTGCCCAGTAGAATTCGCACTCCCTCACGTACCCACCACTCAGTTTTATAAATGAAAAGCATCAGGTATATTTAGAATGCTTAAAATTGAGTAATTTCATTAATTAATTTATAAATTCTAACCAGATTGTCACCAGTGGACCACTAACACCCGTTTTTCTGACGTTTCAAACAAAGCGGACAAGAATTTGTGTGCTTCTCCAAGTTAATACTTTACATACACAAGGTTTTAAATAAGCTTTTTGTTTTTTTGAATCTGCGACTAGAATATGGAATCCAGTTTCAAAACTCGGGGCCAGATCATAAGAAGTACACACACACAAACGTACAGTCACTTGTCAGCTGAAGTTTGACCACAGCTTTATTCTTGCACATGTTTATTGGGTATTGTGCATACTAAGTAAATAGACACATAGACTTTGCTTTGGTGCCCATTCGAGGAAAGTAGGAGCCCTTTTTAAATTTTGGATCCCCACCCCACCCAACACTTGACCTGATCCAGCCCAAAAACAACTTCCATCAAATCACAACCTCTCATGTATAAATTTCTGATCCAAAGTTAGCACTATATTCCTATAAGTTTGATAAGTAATCATGAATATATTAGTTGTCAAATTATGAAATACATTTACATATTAAAATTCATTAGATAGACTTAAATCAGCTCACTTTCAAGCTCAATTCTAGAACGATCTTTAAGAGGAAGAGGGAGAGGAAGGATGAGGCATGGAGCAAGAAGTTGAAAAACCAAATGGGGGAGAGGAGGAAGACATGCTGTGCAGCCTAAAAACTGAGCTGACCAAGCTCTACACATAGTTCAGACAAGGCAGACAAGAATGCGGGTAATGGTTTATTTATATCTTGCAAAACAAGTATTGATTGATATTGAAAAATGTTTGGTACTAAGTAACTTGGCAAAGACTCTAATATCTATGTCAGTAGTGTTTAGCACAACTTAGAAAATACATACTTGTATTAAAGGATTAGTTATTTTACCAAACAATGTATGTTTAAACAGCTTTATTTTTTGTTGCTACTCAATACCCCACCCCAATATGATTTGATAAAGGAAGACTATGCACAGATACCATAGAAAATACAGAGGCCACCTCATTTATATTGCCACCTTATATAATACCAAAATGGTAAAAGTATTATGGAGACAATCTCATAGAGTACCCCATTGCATGATGAAATACATATAATTGATATGAAACTAAACACAAAACGGTTTTAACATGGGTCACTTAAATGTACAAGCTATAGTGGAAAAAATAGAACAGATTAAGTTAATGTTGTCTTCCGAGGAAAATAATATGTATGTTTTAGGACTCACTGAAACCAAATTAAATGCCAGCCACAATGATAATCTAGTTCACTGTCAAGGCTACAATAAACCATTATGCAGGGACAGTGAGACAGCAGGGGATGTCTTGTATACATTACAAGATGTAAATGCAGAAAATTGGGTTCACATGAAGCTGAGAGTATTTGGGTGGAAATTTCTCAAAATAATGCAGAATCATTCCTAGTTGGTTTCATTTACAGGTCACCTTCCTCCAAAGCAATTTGGAATGATAACTCTTTGAAACAAATATAAAATGTTCTTGCACAGGAGAAAGAAACATATATACTCAGCAGTGTAAATAAGGACCTTCTCAATACTCAAATAAGGAGTAACTGGATGGAATTTATTGAGTCATTAGGCCTAGTCCAGCTAGTAAATGAGCCCACGAGTGTAACAGAAATATCAAGCACTCTTATTGATCACATTTATACCAACCTACCAAACAATGTGGCTTATGTTAATGTGCCAAATGTTGGTCTTAGTGACCACTATCCTACTTTTTTGACAGCAAATATTAAATGCAACAGAAATAGGAAAAATACACACAAAACTATCACTTAAAGATCTTTCCAAAATTGAAGTAAATAACAATTTCAAGATGACCTATATAAAGTTCCATGGAATATTATCCAAAATTTTGATGACATATGTGAAGCTCTAAAAGTGTGGACTAATTTATGAATGTAGTCTCTAAGCATGCACCACTAAAAGTACATTGAGTAAAGTATGAAATCCAACCTAACTGATTTACTACTGAAATTCTAGATGCTATGAAGACAGGAGACCAACTGAAGGCTATGGGAAACCATGCACAATATCAAGTATGGGGAAATAACATGACAAGTATGATTGAAAAGGCTATGAAAAAAGCTTTTGATCAATCAATGCTTGGAAACACAAAGAGCAACACAGACTCCATTTGGAAAGTCTTCAGTGAACTCATTGGGGTAACACACAAAGATAAGACAAATAAAATTCACTCACTTCTGGTAAATGACACAAAAGTCACTGATGACACTGACATTGCAAATGTTTTGAGTGATTTTTTTTCACTAACGTTACCACTAAGTTAAAAGAACCAGTGATAGAAAACAACTATAATGAACTGAACAATCCCTAAGGAGGTATGTTTCTCTACCCCACAGGTATAAAAAGAAACTGCTAAAAAATGTCTCAGTAAACTTGATATCAAGAAAGCTACAGGACTTGATCAGATTGGTCCACCACTCATTAAAACTTCTGCCTCAGCCATTTCAGATAGCATAACATTCATAATCAATTTAAATATTGCAACCTCATCTGTCCCCAAAATATGGAAAACTGCAAAAGTAATGCCTATGCACAAATCTGGTTCTAAGAATGATGCTGATAACTACCAGCCAATTTCATTACAACCAAAACTTGTCAAAATTGATTGAAAAACATGTCCATGACTCGTTCATGTCATATTTAACGAAACAGTTGCTGTTACACCATATTCAATCAGGCTTTAGACAGAAACATTCACGTGAGACTGACTTGATCTATTTAACTGATAAATGGCTTCAACCACTTGATCAAAGTTGAATAATAGGATCTCTATTTGTAGATTTCAGGAAAGTTTATCGGTTGGTGTACATGACATTCTTTTAAGAAACTGAAAATCAATCAATGTGATGAAAGCACAATTAGATAGTTTACTTCAAACTTAAGTGAGAGAACACAACATGTTTATATAAATAATGTTCTGTCAGAACCTGGAACAATTAGATATGGAGTACCACAAGGTTCAATTGGTAACAAAAAGTCAATGCAATCTTACTTTGGAGTTCAGCAATTAGAAATGACTAGATCGCATTTTTTTTTTTAAAATTAGACATGTACAGAATTCATATAGCCATTTAAGTCTTGTGAAATAAATACTACACTTTTATTCTTCTGTTTTAAATATGATGCATGCCTTAATGTGTATTTCTAAAGCCCCAAAATATGTTAAGATAATACTATATATGCAGTATCATGATAAAAATAAGGACTTAATAATCCTAAATTGTTTTATTCATCCAGAATTTAGACTGACATTAAGGCTTGCAAGAAACTTTTTTTTTCATATCCGATCTAACATTTTTGGGTAAGAATTTTAATTGCCCAGTCTGCTTGGCATTCCAGGTTTCCACCTTTGAACTGGTGATTACTGCAAATGATGTCTGTATAACAAATTTACTCGATTAATTGGCAATTTTGAAATTTCTTTAATTCTTTCATAACTTTTATATATTCCTTGGGCGTGTTATCGCCAAAGCTTAAAATTTTTATGTACAAAATGTATATCACAAAAGGTATGAATAACTTGACAGGTATGTTGGCTACATTACAGAAAATCTCCTTCTGTATACAGGATATGTGTAGCACATGCCTATGTACAACTTGCACTTTGTACCAATAAAATCAAATTAATGCATCAATTTACAAAGAGAATTAAAACGTTGATAATTACTCTTACAATACAACATTTACAATGAATTCCATTTCCAAGGTGAACTCTCAAAGATTGATAATTGATGTACATAATGATTGTTGTAAATGTTATTTCTTTGCAACCACTGTGAAAGAATTTTAAAATTGTAAGCCATCCAAAAATAGACATGCATACATGTGCAAATGATAAGGACTTTGTTTTTATTTACAATTGATACTCAGTAGATTCTTTTCATTACCTGATTTCAATGTGGGTACCTCACTATACTAAACAAATCTAAGCTGCAATCAGCCATTCCTATTTGATCCAAATGCAGGAGTCTCTGACTTCTAGAAATGCTCCCCAAAAACTTTGAGCTGTCCATCTTAACATAAACTATCAGTTCTAGTTGCGATGGAACTCTCAGTGTTCATGTCAAAATAAAAACCATGTGCAGTTTTGATCCATGTGTATTTCACAGTGGAATTTGCTGATCGAAGATGAATAACATTTTAATAAGCGCATTATTTCTTAAAATATATTTTCTTACATTTTAGAAATAGCATATTACAATCAGCATAATTGTTCAGATTTTTCAAGATCTAATCCTTGATGAGGCTGTACTTGCCTTGTCCAGGATGTACAGACGAAATGTTCTTGTCCTCAACGATAAAGTTGACTTGATGAGTGCCAACAGTCATGCTACTTATAGGCAGTTCATACTAAGGCATCATGGAAGGCTGGGGTCTGGACAGAGACATGTAATTCCCTCTTGCTGTTTCTGGCAGATACATGACAAATATCCAGATGGACAATACACTGGCTTCATCCCCTCTAGACTCGCATGAATTTAAACACCTTCTTACATGTATGGGTTTGTATATAAATGAATACAATTGATTGTATTCATTGTTTTCTTATAAATGCACATAATATTGCATCAAACAATAATGCTTTCAGATTTTTTTAACACCAGTCTATTTCTGCCTATAAACAGTGTGGGCAGGAAGATCATAAATAATCAATATAAAAAGTTTTCAGCAACTGCAGATACAATATTATACATTATTTTATTTTCAACTACTGATATTTCAGGATATTATATAAAGTGTAACCTGCCTTAGATGACACCTCCATATGTCAGACACTGTTTCATATTTTACATAACTAAAATCGAGAGATCTCCTTCACCACACCAACACTAGAGTTGATGGTGGTTCTTGAGGTGCCAGGCTTCTACAAATTCTCCTGGGATCATCTTCCTTTAGTTCTCTTCTCCTCTGCATAACCTGCTTTCCCTCAAGTTGACAGATGAGGGCTTTCTTTATAAGCTTCCTGATGTGGGGATGTTTTCTTTTCCTTGCAAAGGTAGACGGACCATCTGCCGCTTTTTTGTTGTAACATTAATGCCTGTTTTAAAGAAAATGTTATTTTCTTAACATGTGTGATAAGCATCCCCATGCTAACCCATACTAACTTTTTATCCAATATTAGAGCCTCATGATCAGTTCCCAAGAAGGAGTTGTTGAGGGTTTTTTTTTTGTTCTTATTTGTTCTATCCACAAAATACTATGTGAGACAGGATGCATTTTTGCCCATTCCTTCAGAAAGCAACATGTTTTCATGAACAGGTATTAGCTAGTAATCATCACGATGATAGCGTCTACCCCAAACGTCCTGAGGATAGTCCATAAACCCTATATATCCTTAATAAAGTGTGTCAGTCCCCCGGGAAAGTGCTATACATATCACTGGATCTAATTATTAGACTTGCATTGCTCAAATCAACATAAATATCCACTAGAATGATAACAATACTAATTACAAGATCTGTATGCATGAAAATATTAAGATTCCTTACCACAAATATAAATGTGTGCCAATTGTTGCAAAATGACTTGTATCTAATGCAAAGTTTTCATGACTTGTACATGTGAATAATACTCCATTCGTCTGATCTCCAGGCAGGGATCATAATGCACAATCAATATATAAAATTATTTATAATGTCCTGCACAGAAACAAGCTTACACTTTCTCCTCTTCTTTGTTTCTCATTACACCTCAGCCACTATGGACATTGTGATCCAAAGCAGCTAGCTCATTCCTAATCCTGTACACAGGAGGGATGTACGAAAATCTCTTGGCACTGTACATCATGATCTACTGATGAAAAACTTCAAGCTCAGCAGTGCTTCTGCAATTATCAAAAACATGTATTCTGTAACATGTGTTATTTGTAATCTGCTAACAGATTAATACAGTTATTAAATAATCATTACTGTTGGTAATTTTTGGATACATAAAATCTTTACTGAAGTGTTTATTGATAGAGTGTCATGGAATTGTTTATACCTGATGTGCATGTATTATACCTGAAATTACCAAAGACATGAGAAGGAGAGTCACTATACATGTATTATATGCACACAGTTTATGAATTCTAACTTATTCAGATCTTCAAATGATAAATATATACAGTAAATTATTATTTAGTTGAGAATAAAAAATATTTAAAGTGGTCTTCACATTTCTCTTTTAATTACCATGCAGTTCTTGCAATCCTGAAATGGCATACCTGAAATTTAAGTAATACTCCACTGTTTAGGAACCTTTGGTCCAAGAGCACCTGTGCCAAGGTTTTCAGCACTTTGGCTTCCTTCTTGGGATCATCTTCATCACGCCAAGGCTTTGTCAGCTCTTCATTCTCCAGATAAGGTTCATGAAGACATTTATGAATGCCTTGGCCATGTGAGAGGATCTACTCATGTGTATTGGTGATGTGATTTAGAACACTCCTCAAGATACTCTGAAAGAATGCCACAATCATTACCTTTAGCACCTAAAGCTGGTCTATTTTGTCATGGTGACCCCATATTGATAAGACAACGTGATTTATATCATAAAGCAAAAGCTACATTGTAGAACTAGCTAATAGTTAGCGTAGCAGGATTCAAATTTTCCTCAGATCATTGTTTTTTCAATATTCCACATTACTCTGACATTTCAAATAAATTACTTTTAATAAACTACATACCTAGAAGATTTGGTGATGAATATATATGGATAAAAAATACATGAAAACAAATCAGAAGATAAGGATTATGCACTGTAATTTTGATAATTTTGATTTCATACAAAAGTATACAACAGTAAATTTTTACATATATGTTTCAAATAAAAGGACTGAAAACTCACAAAAAATTGTCCATAGCTGCTAGCAGTCTTGCATGAAAACCAAAACTGGTTCATGTCTTGGGACCATTGTAATAAAGCCATATTATCCCTTTGTTTGGCAACCTTGAAAAGTAGGTAGATAAAATAAAGTTAAAAATGCATGAAGAGCAATCATCAAAACAGAAACAGCTTTTCAATTCCAAAAGTTTTATAACAGTAAAGAGTGAAAACCAACAAGTCATTTAATTCCCAAGAATACAAATTTAAATTTAAAAAGAACTTACACTATTGTAAATTAAATCCCAAATAAGTTATATCACCAGTCCTAATGAATAAAGTTCTAATGAACTGCCAGTGGTTTCCAAAAACAAACTTCAACCGTTATCTCAGTATTTTGTTTTTAAATTAAATATGTCTAATGTGCATTCATCATGAGCTAAGTAGCAGCAGAGAGACTGTGCACACCAACTATTCCGTCCAACAGAACCTTCTATCGAGAACACTTTTGATAGAGGATCTTATTTCACAAAATAAACCCTCTATTCAGAAAACTATGATAAATAAACCTTCTCTGCTGACTAGAAGAGTTATTTCATGAAAAATAACTAACTATAAAAATACTTCTTGACTCCGGGGTCTACTAGACAAAACATTCGGTGGCTCAGTCTCTCTGCTGCTCAAAATGCAAAGTATTTTCAATCCTTCAGGATTTCTAATTAACAATTGTATCTAATCCAACTCGATACCGTGTCCGAGGATCATGTAAATTTATCGTCACAAATCCGTGTGGTTTTGCCTGAGCACGACTAAAGAAATTTCTGAATTTATTTATGTCCATGTCACCGCTGCACCAAGTCTGATGAATATTTCGTAACGTGTGTGCGTCAACGCCGTTAAATACCGCGAGAATGTTACAGTTATCTCTGATCACTTTTGGTATTTGTGTATATCGTTGAGTTACATAAATCACATCAGTGTTTTTGTGTCGTCCACGTGAAAATATCCTGGCGGGGTTTGATTGTTTGTCCAGCATGATATCATTGTACACAACTAAATTATTAATACTCCCATCAATAGCATCGATACTCGCTTCATCAATATCAGTTATAAAATAAACAACATCTTCTTCACTTATCGATTTTGCACTTTCGTTAAAATCTTTTAATACCTGATAACATCGCTGATCGTCCACTGATGGTGCTATCAAATATAATTTATCCCACTTCATCCACTTCATTATTAAAACAACTGCGTCTTACCCGACCCAGATGGGCCTCTAATAATCATTCGAACAGAATTTGGTAGCACTGAGTTATGTTTGATTGGCTCTCGTCGCTTTGACGCAGAAAAGTCAGTAATCTCCATTAGATATATCATAAAAATAATATGAATTTATATTGTGTGAAATGCCGAACATATACCCCAACTGCGGATATGACAACAATTACAACAAAAAATAATCGACAAGCGCTTACAGGCAAGTGTGAACGATGTGGCACAAAAAAGTTCAAATTTATTTTAAAAAAGGGGAGGTGATATGGCAGCCAATTTAGCCAAGTTACCAGGAACACCGTGGGCTAAATACCCAGGAGAAAAACATCTTCCAGGATATAATTATTGTGGTCCAGGAACCCGACTTGATATCAGACTTGATGCTCAGGATCAGCCCAATCCAGGTGAGTATCCGATAAATGCTATTGATAAGGCGTGTCATGCGCATGATGTAGCTTACCGAAGTAAGGATTTGCAACAGCGCCATCTCGCGGACGTGAAATTAATTCATGCGTTAAATGCCATCACTGATAAATCTTTCAAAGAAAAATTAGCATCCTGGTTGATAAAATCCGCAATGAAAGGCAAATTAGCGCTAAGTACTGGTATATAATGGAGTCGATTTATTATTCCCCAAGCGGATATTGGAGAGGTAGCGCAGCAATTAGTAAACTCGCTGAAGCAGCAAAAGTTACAAAAGTTACTGCTAAAAATTGGATATCCCGACAGGTAATATGGCAAATTTATTTACCGCGCCCTAAACAAATTCACTTTGTACATTTTGATGTTAGTGTGCCAAATGAGGTTCATCAGGCTGATATATTATTTCTGCCACATGATACTATCCGAAGACATACATACAAGTACGCGTTAACTGTAGTTGATGTTGCAAGTAGATACAAAGATGCTGAACCGCTTTCAACTAAAACAGCATCTGAGGTTGCTTCTGCGTTTAAACGAATTTATCAACGAGGTGGTGGACCACAAAGTGGTCTACGTTGGCCAAATCTATTACAAGTTGATCCTGGCAAAGAATTTCAGGGTGCAGTATCATCACTGATGAAACAACATAACGTCACCATCAGACGAGGACATACTGAAATTCATCGCGATCAGGCAATTGTTGAGCGATTCAATCGAGCACTTGCTGAGCTGTTATTTGGATATCAATACGCGAAGGAATTCATTCAGGACAAGAGATAGCGCGAATGGGTTGCAAGATTACCAAGCGTGATAGATGCATTAAATAATGAGATTAACCGAACAAAAAACATGAAACCCATTAATGCAACTACAAAAAGAAAATATACCAACACAACGACGTGATTCTTCAGCGCAGCCGATACTGGGTGATGTTACAGTTAGATATGTATGTGAGCCCGGTGAACTTGAAGGTGGTAAACGAAGAGCAACTGATCCCATTTGGAGTGTTATCACAAACAAGATAGCCACTGTGATAAGATCTACTGGTAGACCAGCAATCTACAGGTTGGATTCAACTGCTCCTCAACGTGGATTCACACGTGAGCAACTACAAGTAATTCCCGAGGACACACGTTTACCACCGCGATCACTTAACTAGCACCCCGACGTCGATTACACTCAAGACAGGTCAACATGATATTATCGCGTGTATGACCACGACTGCTATCTTTTCTGTCTACGGTAAATTGTTTTGAATCATCATTCGAATACTTCCACAGCATTATACAATTGCAACTTGCGCAATGATTATTCTGCTGCCGTTTTAGCTCAATAATAAATTCAACACCAAGGTCGAAATCGCGATTATTTTTTTTTGTCACTCTGTTTGTAACCGGCGAGTTTTCTTTTTATTACATCACCATCGGTGATGCTGTTGTTTTCATTATTAATTTTATCAGCTATTGAATCTTCCAATACAATCCTTCGCAGTTGAGATATTATTCTGACTCTGGACACCGCTAGGTAAACTAAGTTTGACCATTCGATTCGATCATCAACAATCCAGACAGTTGTACCACTGACAGTTAGTCCTTGAGATAAATGAATTGTCATTGCGTATCCTAGCGTCCACGGGGATTTATTCATTTTTAGTGCATCTTTGACAGCATTAATATCAACTAACACAATATCATTCAATACTAAATTATGTTTCCCTGACTCTGTCAGGGTCCCTGACGCAGTCAGGCGCCCTGGTATATCAACATCTATATTTTGTAACCGCGTATCAGCTGGTCTATAACATAACGACGTTGGCAACATTGGAAACTTTTCTTGTTGTAATTGAAATAACTGCTGTTGAAGTGTGTCTCTGACTATCTTTCTACTTGCTACTATCAAATCGTCTGGTTTCCACGAGCTCCAAAAGTCTCTCATCGAAGTTTCAGGAATCATCTCGCGCATAATTTCACATTGAATTTTATTCGGTTGTAATCTGATTAATGTTTTAAATTTCTTTCAACGTTGCATCAAGTGCTCTATGATCATCAGACACTTCTTCGTAATAATCAACAAAATCTTTTAACCAATCATGCGGGGATAATCCGACAAACGGAGGTGGTTGACCGTGATCGCCGCACATTATCACTGCAGTATTTTTCGTTAGCTGCCAATCAAGAAATGTTTTTAATGTTTCCAAGGGCACCGTACATATCTCATCCCATATTATTTTCTCGGGAATATATTTTGTTCCCATTCGATCTGACGTCCACACACCGCCGCTGTATTTGAAAAAACTGTGATAAGTACAATAATTGACTCCTCGTTGTTTCATCTCCCTGGCGAGCCTGTGTGTAGGTGTTAGCACAATCATATCCGATTTTCCAAATAATTCAATCGCTCGAGTTGTTTTACCAGACCCACCCGACCCGTTCAAATACACAGTTTTGTGTCTAGTGATTGGATCATACACAGATGGCAACATTGACTTTGTCGAAGATATTTCTGATAATTTACAATAATCATCCTTAATTGCAACATCAGCGGATTCACAATATTCGTATAACATCTCCGCTTTTAGTCTCCACGAACTCTATGATTCATCGCAAAAATCTTCGACTTTCCTTGTGAAACGAGCCAGTGATTCTGAATATTTTGTATCGATATAAAATGAATCCGTTGCAACTCTAACTGCCATACCAGTATGGTATGGGTCAGGAAATCGATTTATCATTGATAGCAAATTTATAGAAACATAAGCCAGCACTGAAGAACTTAAATGTGTGTACTGAAGCGATTCTCCGTCGATATAACTTACAATTGTGCCCAACTTTTTCTCGTCGGACAAGAACACATCCTCCCGATTGCAAAATATATTTCTCGCAACAGCGTCAGCAATTATAAAATCCAATTCAGCATCATCGATAATCAGTCGCGAGTGATGTAGTTTGTGATCATATGCAGCACCTTGAGTAAATTTACCAATTATTCTTCGTCCGAGATCTTTTGCTGTTTTTTCACTATTACCGAGTTTGATCTTGAGAACTTTAGGAGCCTCACTGACAATGACATCCATCGGGGTATTTGGACTCTCTCGTGCATACTCCCCGATAACTTCATCGAGACTGATACGCTCCGGTGTTGGTAACCAAACTGAGGTCTGCGCTTGATATGATATGATTGCTTCACTGACAGTCAACGATACCAGTATTCGACTGTCAAGCATATATCGCAATAACACTATTGGTACCAGGCGCTTTTCACTGAAGTGTCTGCCAAACCAAACATAACAGCACGGATGAAGTCTCGCGGCGAATTCAAACGAAGTCACACGAGCAAATCCTGTCAAATCAAAGTCGGGTAAACTGCCGTTTATAGCAACTCGTGTCATCGAGTTCGTGGAATGTCCAAATCGCTTAAAGTATTCGCGACACTCGCCCATCCCGAGAAAGTTTCCTGGGTAGCAAGCAATCATATCCACGGAAATCATATCCCGGTAGTCATACCGGGTATTCCACAACCCACCATGTCCATACTCGACACAACTTAATTGTATATCCGAAAGAAACTGACTTCGGGTTGGTCTCCACGAATTTCATTCTCTGGCGGCGTGAGCGGCAACACTTGGAACTGTAAAACAATTAACCAATAACTGCTCAATGTCTTCAGAAACGCTTGCGTTTCTCACGTATTTCTCTGCGAGTTTTTTCATTTGTTGTTGCAACGACTCCGTCCGGTATAATTCCCCGTTGGGTTTTACAAATTGATCATATTCGGAATCTTCGGAACTCCTAAATAACCACACCGACACAGGGTCGGTTTTACTCAGCGTGTAAATAGCATCAAATATGTTTCCGGAATAAAATTTGACAACACGATCTCGTGGAAGTATTGTAACTGCATCAGTCCAGGCATGAGAGTTATGATCAATAATTTCAATCGGTGATCCTGACTTTTTATAATGCTTCGAATTATATAATATTTCCCCGGTTAGTGTTTTTACTGTTATTGAAAATTTTAATTTACTTGATAGACAGCAACATTATTTATTGTTGCCCCAGTATCCTTGACTTGCTCAGCCCATGCTACTAATTTTTCACGTCGCTGATCGGTTAAACCGTTTCCTGGTTTTGCGTTTTTAAAATGTTCCATTACTCGCTCGGCTACACAATTCAGCGTTGAAAATCCTTCGGATTTTGATGACGTCGTAAATGACGTAGTCATTCGCATCGGGGTGAGTTTATCAATTTTTTTTTTTTTTTTTACCGGATAGATTCCATAAACGACTGCGGTTACAGGATACGCTCGAGCGTAATATGGATTATCAATTCCGGACAGTATTCCTGGTTTACAACCACTACATAACAGAATGGTTTTTCCGTTAGCAAGAACAGGGTCGAGTTTGTCACGGATAATCCATTCATCGTCTTCAACGTTGACGATAAATTTTATTCTGAAAAAATATTTCTTACTATGTCCATCGCTTTGATATCCATCAAAGAGATAATCAATGATTGTTTTTGCTCGGGCATCAGTCACTGTAGCATCGATGACTTCGTCGGTGTCAATAAAGTCGGTGTTACGGATAATTTTAAATGACGACCATACATGAGAAGCGCCGTCGTCGCGGCATTCGTTTTTGGCATCCCTGATAATATTAAATAGATCAGTTAGATTCCGCCGTCGTGAGTCTCTGTTTAGCCTGTCAAGATCGAATCTCCCAGTGCCAAATAAACCCTTCATATTATATTTAAGACAAATATTTAAATAAGAAATATTATATGTATATATATATATATATATATATATATATATATATATATATATATATATATATATATATATATATATATACAATGAATAACTGCAAGTGGTCAAAAGTTGGATCTGTAACAGTTATATCTATAAATTTAGATACCAATAAGCCCTGCAGGAAGGAATTCTGCGGTGAACACATACAAAGCATCAAACGAGGAAGCACAGGACCTATCCCATGCCTGAGATGTGGCATTGGTGTCAGGGGTAAAACACAATTATGTGCGGGATGCGGGGCGAAACGATACCGTGAACTCAAGCGATATTACAATAAAAAAAATAATGGAGATGGGCTGAAATCCGAGATTGATTATATGACTAAGTTTTCAGACAAATTATAAATTAAACAAATATATTATTATATAAATGAATCAAGAATTTGTCCCACATCCAACAATCGAGAATTACGAAGCATCTCGCGAGGGAATAGTGAGACATTGTAAATTGAAAAACCCATTTGGTGTTGTTAATAATGCTGGTTATTTAATGTTCACTGTTGGAAAGAAACATTATTTAATCACAAGTTCGTGTTCGAGTGTTTCCGCGGAGAGATCAAAAAAGGTCTTGTAATTGATCACATTGATGGACAGAAACTTAATAATAATTTATCCAATTTAAGAGCTGTAACACAGAGTGAAAATTGCAAAGCTGGTAATACTGGTCGTGGTAATAAGATCGCCAGGAGAGTTATATCTATACATTTAGATACCAATGAAGAGAGAGAATTTCAATCGATGAACTCAGCTGGCAAGTATTTTGATATTTGTATGGCTTCAGTACGAAAAGTCGCAGAAAAAAAATATATAAATCAGCTCTGTCAAAAAAATATAATAATCAGAAGATTATATTTTCTTATGTAGAAGAAGCACAAATAAATGAATTTGTTCCATTGTCTCGTGCAATTGAAAAGATCAGGCTGGCATTGGCAGCCGAGTATAAGATGAGATGAAAAAGATAATAAATAATCGCGTCCGAAAATTGAAACATTGCATGTCCGCTGAAATTCCTTCGGATTTTGAAGTAGATACCTCATCTTGAAATGCTTTGCAGTAAAAAGTTTGAAAACTCCGAAGGATTTTCAAGGAATCTTCAATGGCTGGCTTTTTATTTTTATATATACTATACATCCATTTGATAAGACTATCATCGTTTATTTTTTCAAAACCAGGCTTTAAGATACTGGATTTATTAAACATACTAATTAATGTTTTTTCAGGTAGTTCCTCACTTTTAGTATTTCTAATATCTTTGACAAACCCTTCTTTAAATTTTTTAATCATTTCAACATTTTCTTTTATTGGTTTAGGTGTAAGTGTTTCTTTTACTCCAGCTACTTCAGTACGAATTTCTCTGACCCCTTTAAGCATTTCTTCACCAACAGGAGGATGAGCTGCAGCTATACCAGTTGGAAGTTTTTGTAAAATCTTTTTTGTTTGTTTAGTTCTCCTTGCAATTTTTTTCAGTTTGCTCAGCGGTCTGTTTTAGCGTTGGAAGAATACGGTTTTTTCTTTCCTCTTCTGTAATATCTCCCAATAAAGCTCTTTCAGCGACCACCGCAGCCTTTTCAGGAGCTGTTGTAACGGGTTTAAATAACTGTTCTGTACCCGTAGCAAATTCAACTTGTGCTTGCTGTCGTTGTTGAAGTTTTTCTCTAAAACTATCGCGGACAGGAAGAAATTTTTTAATTGCTTCTAATCGATCTCGCGCTAATCTAACACTATATGCTTCTCCGATATTTGCCATTATTATTGATTTTATAATTTTTTAATTCACAGAAATCCTTTACGATCAGAAATACTTTTTGAGCAGCAGAGAGACTGAGCCACCGAATGTTTTGACTAGTAGACCCCGGAGTCAAGAAGTATTTTTATAGTTAGTTATTTTTTATGAAATAACTCTTCTAGTCAGCAGAGAAGGTTTATTTATCATAGTTTTCTGAATAGAGTTTTTATTTTGTTAAATAAGATCCTCTATCAAAAGTGTTCTCGATAGAAGGTTATGTTGGACGGAATAGTTGGTGGGCTCAGTCTCTCTGCTGCTTAAGTGGATAGATGGGAAGAAGGTGTTAGTAAGAACTGCATGTGGGACATAGGTACATGTATAAATGGGAAACGGTATAAAGAAAGCATATGAGGCATGTAGACACAATTTCAATATACAATCACTGGTCCTCTAAGTATTGAGTGGGGAAAAAAAAAACAGTTGTGATTATTGAGCTAGCCAGCACAGTATACTGGAACTTTTTAGCATAACCAAAACAATAACAGTTAAAAGTATGCCTTTTTCTGTGCATGAAGTGGCACAGTTGAAATACCCAACCCCACTTCTGAGAAGGCGAAATTCAAGGTTTTTTTTCGAACTCAAACTAAGAAAAGCATGAAGTGGGAACTCAACCTGCTGGCAGTTATAATAATGTCCTTTATCTGCATTGCATTTGTTACATCATTGTTTTCAGCAGAATGACAATTGTAAGACAACCCCCCCCACACACACACACAAAAACAATCTGCAAGAAATTTGTCATTTTTACCTTTCTCATTCAATAGCAAATACTTTAGATACTGAAGGTATATTCATTCTCTCAGTATGTTGCAAAAGTACTTGGCCAGGTGTTGATGTGAAGCATGAACATGTACTGGCCATCAGTTCTGTATGCTTGGGTTCATCTTTTGCTTTATAACTTTCTAACTTAAAATATGAATTAAATATTCATTTGTATTATAAGTTATGTTTTAAATCTGTTTCTTTGTGCACTGTGTTAAACACTTAGAACTGAAATACTTCATTTAAGCAAGAATACATAATAATAGATCTAAAAAAACGTTCACATCAATAAAACTAACTTGACTGCAGCTCAAAACTTTAACTGATAACAATCTGCCAACCATGTATTCTGGTAGCACTACAACATCCTTTCCTATCATGACTAGAGATCCTTTTGTAATTGCAGCCAATACAGTGCTTTATAAAAGATTTATTAGTAGCTGAAAGATGTACAATAAAATCTTATTATTTGTTCCATCACGTTTACATTATAAGGTTATTATACTTTTATGCAAGTAATGTGCATGTCACATTAACCTGAGGGGTGTGTGTGTCAGAGAGAGAGAGAGGGGATAGATATGATATAAATAATGATAACGCTTGTAAATGTATCTAAGTTCCCTCGCCGAATTCAAAAAAACCTGTCTCACGAAGATAATTGACAGGTGTACAAAATGACCTTTATGAGCACGCTGTTATAAAAAAAAAAAAAAACATATATTCCACCCCAACATACAATACACAATATGCAGTCACCGAGTGAAATACTGATCAGCCGATCACATCTATTTTGGGCATATTACAAAGCAAGTCATTGTGCAAACATTGCATTAATAAAACAGTGTGCTTTCAAACGTACAGTAGGAACAAGATATTGAAAAATGGAGAACACTTATACACAGACATCACAGTCACTTGATTCTGGGGAAACTAATGTGTATCACCATATAACACAGACATTGGCTTACATGTCCAACAACAACTTCGCCATTTCAGTGTCTGATGCCAGTCCTAACTCTTACATCAATGCTCTCCATCAAACAAACTGGTCCCCAAGACAAATCATTGATAAGTCCTGTTCGGTTTCTCAGACAGTTTTTCGACGTTTCTTCTCGGAAAGCGACAAGCGCGGGCGACCTTAACGTTTTTGACTCTCACGTGTGTCCGCCATTTTTGTTTATAGTAGATATTTAAATTACAACCACGTGACTCATAACCCGCCCACTGGACGAAGATGACGTATACGTTTTTGTGGTCACGTGAGGCTTCGGTTACAGTTCGTGACCTACAAGTTTCAATTAAAGCGGGCCCCCACAAAAAATAATTTTCTCTCGTGTATTTATCAATTGCCCAATTTAATCTTCTCGAACTCTAGGTTATTTTGAATTATTTCAGCTTATAAGTCGACACATTTCACTAGTTACATGATCTGTAACATTCACAAAATTACAGACACTCTGCACTATTGTGCCTTTAACATTTGTCAATATTAATAATCTGTCAGGGATTTTAAAAAATGTTTATCTCTCCCACCTCTCGCATTGCAAAGCTTTTAAAATATAACATTTGCATATTTGCATTTATTGGCTATTATGCATCACGGGATCGGGAAGGCGGGGATATAAAGGGAAATAACTTGTTAATTTTTACCATCCGTCATGTATTGTAGTGACGTACATAAGTAAAGGTTGATTGCTTCTCTTCTTAGTTAGGTGCCTCGGTGTCAGTGCGTTAGACGGTAAGTTTAATTATGTTACCTTGAACTTTATTGAATATTGTTTCTGTCAGTAATTTCTCTATCGTTACAGCAATATCTGCGACATCACGAATTTATTTTGCATCTTGCTTCCAGTTATTTGCATGATTGCAAGTCGTGTTGCAAAAATCTACTTTTTAGTAGCACGGAAGAAAATGCATGTGCTATACGTTGTAAGTATTTAGAGATTGCTAAGAATAATTCTATGGGGATTAAACCGATTGACTAGGTGGCTAAAAACCTGCCACTTTACAAAACCATTTGAATAGGTATATACTATTCTGCCCGATGTACGGAGACATATAGAAAGCAAATAAATATTAACAAATTAAATTCATCTAATGTTTTAGTATATTGCAGTTGCCTTGTTCATATGTAGTGAAGTTTGTTTTCAGTTTTAGACACAAATGCAGTTCTAAAGCTTAGGTGCCCTGTGATCGTTTTGCGTCCATTGATCCTGTTTCTTAGGTTACACCACACATATTCATTTATTTGTGGAACAAATGTTATTTTTTTCTAGGACGTAGAAAGAATAGACTTTCTTACATGGTTTAATTTTTCTATAAACAAATCAGATAATCCATTACAGGATTATAAAATATGGGATAATCCTCACAATCTCTTCATAATGATACTAAAATGTTTGTTTACATTGGGTGAAATTATAATTGGCAACAAATAGTGGAAGTTATGCAATCTGAGGATAAGCATCAAAATATTAAATTCAATAATCAATTTTACAACTGAAATTTAAAAGAAGAGGTGAAAAATTAGTAACATATTTGAATGGAAGAAGTACAATTTTGATTCGGTTACTCAAATTATGTTGTCAAAATAAAATCTATTAAAAAGCATTCAATAATCAATTCAAACTCGATATCGTGAGATGCGTTTTAATTCATTTATCTTCTTTATAAGTATTATTTTATGATTCTCCCTCGGAAGATTCTGATAGCTAGGTATCACTTTGAAAGAAAAACAAATAATGAAGAAAAAAAGGCACCTACATTGCCGTTCTTATTTCACTTAAATACAGATTCATCTTATTTACTCACTCAACTTGAATCCCATACACCTATTACATAAGCTGGAACTTAGTTTGCTATCATATGGCAGGGTAAATTGATATATTATTAATTTCTTCATCCTACATTTCATCACACTTAGTCATGCTAGCTTCTTATCATATGGCAGGATAAATTGATATATTATTAATTTATTCATCCTACATTTCATCACACTTAGTCATGCTAGCTTCTTATCATATGGCAGGGTAAATTGATATATTATTAATTTATTCATCCTACATTTCATCACACTTAGTCATGGTAGCTTATTATAATATGGCAGGGTAAATTGATATAATATTAATTTATTCATCCTACATTTCATCACACTTAATCATGGTAGCTTCTTATGAAATGACTTCATTGCCATATTAACTAGCATTATGCAATTGAAGATAAAGACATTTCTTATGGAACGTGCAAAGATCAATGATAAGATAATGCAATTCAGTGATAAGTACAAATGATCGCATACACCCCCTTTGTGATACAACTTTGGGAAAACTGCACTTCTCCACTGCGCTTATCGAAAATGTCTCCATGATTGCCTCCTACGAGAGCATCGCTGCTGACCAAACATGAAGCCTACTCATCCTACCTTTTTGCCGGAATTCATTTACCATGCCTTTTGTCATCGGTTTGCCTCTTATTGCAAATTATTATTCTATAATATGCTCTGTGAGTATTACGATAAAGTGTCAGGATACTGCTGGAGTTGTGTCAGTTAGTAAGAGCTTATATCATGACTCTGAAGATTAGAAAAAGACAACCATGTACAAATAAAATTATATTTTGCAGCCAACGCATTTTCTTTTAAATAATTCTCTAAATTTGTTTGATAGCCTATGACTACTATAACAATGAAATATCCGGGATATAATCTGCGATTACATAAATTTACATAAAATAACAAATGTCGTTATGGCTCATCAATTTCTACGTCAATACACATATTTGCCAGTATCCGCAGCAAGCTGAAATAAACTAGTTGACACATAATAGAGTTAAAAGGTTGAATTCCTGTAGAAACAGCCATGGAAAGTTTCGCAAACATAACCGATTTTCTGTTCTAATTGTTTGTCTTGTCTATGTTTCGTATTTGCCTTTGTTTTTTTTGTTGTCAGTTTATTGCATTTATCTTAATCAATCCCTGACTCACATGATCCCTTGCTGGATCCAGTGCACTTGAAAGGGTTATTATTCGCCATATGATTTGTATTCTTTATATAAATATATGACTCTTTATCTACATCTATCTAAATATATCTGTATCTATATCTATGTATCTATATATATATATATATATATATATATATATATATATATATATATATATATATATATATATGTGTGTGTGTGTGTGTGTATGTGTGTGTGTCTGTGTGTGTGTGTACAGAGAGAGAGAGAGAGAGAGAGATCGTTTAAAAAATCTCATTTATCATGCAGGTACCAGACGGCATGAGATTAACAATATTTTTGTTGGGAGTAATTGGGTTGCTCATCACTTATCCAATAACCAACTTCATTCACGGAAGATTGATATTCCCAGGACCATCAGGGCTACAGACCGGTTATGGAACTCTTTATGGAATTCTTGGTGTTTATTCTCTCATTCAATACATACATATTTGTCATCTTTTCTGTTTATCTGTCTGTTCATCTGTTGGTATGTGTGTATCTGCATTTATTCATGCTTATGTATGTATGTATGTATGTATGTATGTATGTATGACAAGATAACCGGGTGGCATGTCGGTTTCACAACATAACACCTTTGATGGTCATGCAAATACAATGTTTAATAACGAACGACTTGAATGAGTAATTAATTATGATTAATATGGGCTTGTATATGATACAAATATTGGATCAATTAACACACAATGCACGGACGTAATAATGAAAATGCAAATAAATGACCTTACACAGTACAATGACAAGGGTTGAATGATTCATACTGATTTTATAACGAAACGATTGATTTGTTTTACTCAGTAAAACAAATGTAGTATTGTACACGTATAGTAAAATGTATTCACTTAAATAGTTAAATTAGGTAAATAAAAGGACAGAGACACAAATTATCTTTACAGTCCCAAGAACACACTGGGTGTTACAAACTGCAACAAATTAGGATCAAGATTACCTTTGTGGAGTTCTACACTCAGTCACCAGCTCCGTAGCCGATACCAGTCACACTGGTCAATCAAGCAATCAGCGTCCACCAATCTCGGTCAGCAACGCCCGATCACCTGCTATTCGACGAGCAACACTGTTTGTTCAACTCTACGGTTGCTATGGTTCAGTTTCACAGCTGCTATGGTCGACTTCTATGGTTAACTCTGCAGCTGTTACTACGTCGACTCCGAGCGCTCTGATAACCCGGATCGCTCTGGTCACTCGGGTGAGTCCGACCTCTCCGATCACTCAGGTCAGCCGAAAATAAATCTAACACGGTGTACTATGCATGACACGGGTATATATGATTAAACGTAATGACGTTATATACGGTAAGTTATACAGATTACATAATCGGCATAATAGTTACAAAATAGCAAACAGTTTAAGAAGTAAACCTAGCCGTCCCGGACTATTAAGTACCAGGATTGGGTTCCTCTCCCTTGATGCCCATTGTTTGTTACATTTGAGTGACTCTGCAAAAGTCAGTTTTGTCCTCGTGTTGTGCGATCGTGAATGCTTGTTGTAGTGGTTACCCTTTTGTTGTTATGACCGCTCTATCTAGACTAAATTTTCTTGGTTGTTTTCTTTATCTATACCTATTTATGTAAAATGAAAATTTTGAATGAATATTTTAAGCCGAATGAAAATATATAGTAATGAAATAAATAAGGTGCATATATTTTGATTTCCGAGTGCATGTTTTGCGTTTGATTCATGTTTAAGTTGAGGTATATGCCTTATCATAATGTTGTCAAATTACTTTGTGTTTGAGTAGTGCAATATAGATAAATGTGGCATTAAATTCTAGTATTGTTTTTGTTAATGTCTTTCTTCTTTTGGTTCTGTCATCATTTATTGGACGTAGTGAAGATGGTTGCTGTCTCATTTCTTTCAAAAATCTTTTCGTCTGCATTATGTTCAGTGTGTTTACTTCTGGGGCTCTCTCTCTTCGGGAGCATTCTTTTTATTGTCTTGTCATCTTTCGATGGGTTGGCCTTTCTCTTGATTGACTTTTTTCGTTTGTTTCTTGGATTGTGTTTGAGATTCTGTATCAGTTATCGGTGTTTGAGTCGTTTCTGTTTCCAACTCGCTTGTATGTATTGTTTGCTCTAGTGATGGCGTGATTTGTGTTGATGCTTTATTAGTTAGTTGTGGTGGTGATGGTGACGATGTTGTAAGCGTCTGTAATGTTTGCTCTGCTGGTTTTGATTCTTGTAAAGGTGAAGCTTTATCCATTGGCATAATTGCCATGTCTTTTATTACTGATTGTTTATGTGTTGTATTTAGTTGTGTGTTTGCATCTGTTTCCAGATGTTTTTTGTTGCTCTTGTTTTTGTTGGTTTTTCAGTACCTTTTCCTGTGACCAATGATTCCAGAAGCGGCACACGCCCTTGTCATGTGACAGTTGTAGAACCAGGTCCGCACTAGTATACCATATATTTTAAAGCGTGCAGGTATTTACGGCACATCCCTGATATCCACTGTAGCTATGATTTTACCATTATGAAGACTTGGAATGGTCTTGAAGGAATCCCTCCGGACCTTTGTAATCTTTACACCAGTTCTCACTTGGAAGACCTGATGGAAAACATCAGGGGAAACTTCCTCGGGAACTTTGAAGAATAAATGTCACCATTTTTCTCTCTATTAATTTATTCTCGCCACCCTGGCCACCTTATACTAGGATAAAACCCCTCCCAATCTTGTAGTAGGTATCTAAGTTTATCCCTCTTGCCGCCAATATAGCCAGAATTGTGTTTTCATTGGGCCTCTCTTGGACCGGGATGTCAAAGACACCCAACGCTTGTGTCCACCGGTCTCTGTATGCCTTATAAATCCTGCCTTGTTCTATATCTTCCTCCTCAGTTCTGAAGTATTGTTTGAGGAAGTGTTCCCCTTTAACATGTGGAGGTGAAAGTGTTGTTGTTGTGATGAATTTATCGCGAAAAGGCACGGTAGTTCTAAAACGAACTGTTTTTGAAATGAAATTAAAACTACAGCAGTTTAGCGAATTGGTGATTTAATGTTTGTTGGTGATTTTATGTTAATTCTAAAATTTTGTTTTGTTTGTGAAAGCAGATAGAAGAGAAGTTACCTTCCTTTTATAAACCGCTGACTGGCAAGAGGTTCTGTAACATGTAGATTTAATCTTACGGTGGGGCATTTATACATTTATACACAGAGAATGTCGTCATATATTTTCTGTGCACTGGAAGTATTCGGTTTTTCCCATTGAAAACACTTCGCACTTGCGGCATAGGATAAACCGAACCCACTATTGAGAAATATTGTACAATACACATAAATCACCCCTTGTTATCTTTGTACACAAATAAGGAAACCCGAGTACATGTATTTATTAAATAAAAAAGGTAAAACAATTATGTGACAGTATGTAGGTATATGTATATATGCATGTATATATGTATGTGTATTTATATGTATGTATGTATGTATGTATGTATGTATGTATGTATGTATGTATGTATGTATGTATGTATGTATTTATGTATGTATGTATGTGTGTGTGTATTTGTGTGTGTATGGATATGTATGTATGCACATGTGTATGTATGGCTTTTAGAGCAATAACGAGGTATTTTTGATGATGCATTGGCGAGCTCATTGCTATATGTTAATATTATGTGATGTTCTTATGTTTTTAAAGTTTTCTTAAAATCTGTTAAAATAACATTTGTTCTCTTTCAGTTTGATTCGTTTTGAATAACGGTTCGGTGAAAAGTTTGTTATTGCGTCTAAAACAAGGTCATCCTAAAGTCATTGTCTTAATATTCCCTTTGATAATATCGTCATTATTTGTTGATGTACCTCTTGTTTATTTTGACTTAGACACACATTTGGCATACAAACCTTCTTTATAATCCATTTTTGCTTATAATTAATGTGTTGATGTATGAGAAACCAACGAAGATGATCATATGTTTGCTTACATAATTATGTATTGTTGGCTATGTTTTTGCGTCTATTTTTCTTTGGTGTTTCATGACTTGTGTTATTTTGAACATATTTTAAAGTATTTGCAAAGTTCGCTTTTGTTTCAAGCTTCGCCATCCTTGTTTTAAGAATCTTGACAGAACTTCTTCGGCTTAGAAATGTTATGCCTACAACGCCTTGGCCTACAAATGTTACATCTACAACACCAACCCCAGGTCACCCTCATATCGTCTCTTCTTCCATATATCTTTAACGATCGCACATGCGCAGACAATGCACACGTGTTCAGTATATATCAACCGCACACAAGTTTCTTTATTGTTACGGTTGAAGTCGTATTAGGAAAGGTAATAGGTATTTAAATCCAAAGCTAAATATAATTCTTGCTTACGTACATCAGTTAGTAAACTCCATCAATAACGTTGGAATCACGCAAAATGAGTCAACGTATCCATGTAATATATATGTTTGATGCAAAGACAAATATACACTATATATAGTCTAAATAACTAATCGATGATACCATAAACGGATGAGTGAGAATATAAAATGACATTATATCTTGAAAAATAAAGGTACTATTACAGGGTAAGCAAATTTAACTCGTCCCTTGGTGTAATTAGAATTCGAGTTTTCACACACATCGCCTTGCCCATATTCCTCAATCCCCATACCATCTCGACTAAGCAAACAACCTGAAACACAATCTACGGATCCAATCAATAGATATAGGTATTATTGTTGAGCTGACAAACTATATATTTTGATCTAAGCTAATAACTGTGTTGCTAGGTAAATGGTTATGATTTATCGATGCTAAATATAAAACTAAGCAGATAATATAGAATGATTTCAAACTTTCAAACGCTGTAAGATCTGATTTATTAACAGTAGCTTGCTCTAAAAATCATTTAGTTTCAAATTATAGACCTTTGCAATATGCTGGGCACAAATTAATTAATAATATCAGCGTTGAGTTTGCAAATGTGGAGAGTATCATCTCTTAGATCTGTAGTTAAAGCCTGTAGCACATTGTACAGAGTTTATCGGAACCTTCCTCTGATTGCTCTAATTTGGGGGCGTTAAAGCAACAACACGCAAAACCCATTACAGATGTTCTTACATTTCGTGATCATTTCTCTAACTCTAAACTTGGCACATAAATTTACCATGAGTAGTCACATAAGTTCCAGAGCATGTTCAATTGTGTACAAGGTGTTTTATCTTCCAGAATAAATTTTTCAGTTTTGCACAATATAGAGCTGCAATTGACAGAACAACTTCTGGCTTTAGCATGTGAATAAAGTCTACTAGAAAGACACTAAAGAGTGAATTCTGGTATGGAAATAATATTTTGACGGTCCGGTCTTATCTTCACTATCTTTAATAGAGCGCATATTGATGTAAAGTAAGTCCATTTGTCTAACAGATTTGTGTAATGTAATTAATGACATATGTTTTTTAAACATACATCATCTTCAGGTAAAAAAGCAATCAATATTCTTACTTGGAACATAAATGGATAACTGAATGGCATATAGATTTAGAAAGACAAATATTGTCTACACAGTAAATGACCATTCGTTACAAAAGCTATTACACATTTGTTTATCCTTATACTTTAACATTCGATAATAAGGATTCGCTGGTCCCATTGAACAGATTAGGAAACCAAAAGTAGTTCGCAGAATTGATCGATGTGTAAAAAATTCTAGATCAGTATCATGTGACCGTTTATATCTGATCATAGCGTAGAAAATGTAGAAAACGCGATGAATTCAATAAAATTGGAATTAATGAAAATTAATTTTAAAATAAAATGGAAAACATACATCAGATTAAAAAGACTCCAGAGCTTAAGCATTTATAAAGGAGGACAAAAATTGTTGGCGTGCGAGAAGGCAAATTAAACAAGCTCACAAGTTCAGAAACGAAATATCAAGCAAATAATAATTTGGTTGATTACCTGTAGTTATTTAATAACCTGTTTAATTAATTCAAAGAGAGAATACATAAATGTGTAAAAGGCAAAACGATTGGATGCCACAGACAATTGAAGACATCAAACTCACGCACAATTTCCAAATTTGTGAAAACAATGGAAAACCATTTCCAGAAATGTGGCCCCACAGACGAACGTTCATTGAGTTACCGTTGCCGATAATACATATTCAATGAGAAAAGCAATGCAATCAACCCTAACGAAGTATTACATTGTGTTTGCCAATTGGTTACTTTCAAATGGAACATAGGATACCATTGCAATTGACTTTTGAAAAAAGGTTTGAAATAACTTATTTCAATGTATTTTATTCAGTTTAATATTGATATTATGATTTTATATAGTACATTGACAGGAACAATAATAGAATAAATAAATGAGACCTATTGACCACACGTTCCTGCGTTCAAAGCGAAACAAAACGTATTTTAGTTATCACCCAATAATAAAAGAGATAACATTTTCAGCTCGAACGCAGAATCGATAAATCTACTATTGATTACAGTCTATTAATTAATTAAAAAAGAACAGCGTCTCAGCAAAATGAACAAGTTCTTGTCTAAAGTATCTATTTCATATAGATATGTGGGGGAAGCTAGTGATGCAAATAGAAGCCAACTTATAATAACATAATTCTAATACTTTTAAAATGGAAAAGATTATGAAATTGTAACACAAATACCTTGATATTCGAGATTCAATTACAGAGGTCACAAGAAGATGCAAAAGCTTAATTATTTTTTGCATGTTTGGCTGAGATAGGTTTGTATTTTTCTAATCAACCTATGTAACATTTTTCACCAGGATGTCCATCAACTTATAACATGTACTCAGCCGAGTGTGGGCGATTATGTTATCGATACGAGTCTTCAAACTGTAAATCCTGGTCTGCTGCACGCACAGTCTGCCAAGCGGAAGGAGGTGACCTTTGGGCGCCCACCGAGTGCAACTACGAGTTTTTCAGGGAACAAGCGCAACAAAATTAGGGTAAAATGATCATATAGCATTTTCATTGTTAACAAGGTACTACTGATTTTATTAGATTGAGTCACGAGGTTTGCCTTTGCTTTACTCGCGTTATTATAAAGAAATCAAATCACAAAAGAAGAAGGACAAGGACAACATGCCATCACTAGGGCAATGGAGTTTTCTCCTCCTAGAAAATGAGTAACTCAGGACTGTGGTGTAATAGTCAACCTGCAATTGTTACATGTAAGTGACAAATGTGTGTAATAGTGGTTCTAATAGCCATATGTTACTCCTCTCCACCTTGTGTTCTATTAAGGTTGTATCATTTATTAGCAACATAATCAACAGGTACGCGAATACTAAACCTCAATAAAGTAAGGAAAATGTATCTCAAACTTCTAACACTTAAAGAGAAGAACATACCAAGGTAAAGAAGGCCAAATTACATACAGACCAGCTAGAATTAGCAGATTATACAAAAAGGCGAACAACAAAAAAGGTACTCCTGGTGAGCTATTAATAAGATTAGCCAACTTAAAGTTATTGAAAGTGCATATCTGAACTATTTTGGGAGTAAACCTCATCTACTTCATATGTACAGTAATTCTAGTCATACATTACGTTTTCTTGTATGCTTTGGTTAATCCGTTTACCTTGATCATATGGTACGTTGAGTGTGTTTATTACGTATTCAAAATAAAATTGATGAGAGATTGACCTCAATTCCGGTGAAGCGAAAACGTTTAAGGAAAACCGTTGTTTACGAGTAACCTCAAGCAGCTAGATATTTAAACGATATTATGACGATCTGTAGTTTCTTTTGGCTCATACTTTTCTCCCGCCAGTGATTTCGCAAAGTGAAGCCAAAAAGAATTCCGTACAAACATGAAATGTCAATTTCGTGGAACCGTTTAATTCTCGTAATTTAACTGGATTGATTGATTGATTGATTGCATTTTAGCGGCGCAGCAGCTCTGTTAGGCTATTTAGCTCTATACAGAATGTTATATGTATAATCGTTTATAAATGATACAAAGTATCATATCGACCAGCGATATCAAAACCAAATAGTTGAAATTAAACCGGTAAGATAGCATCGGTGAAAAATAAAGCTTCCCGATCATCAGGGGATATAAATAGTGTATGTTAATGAAGACAGATGAAAATATATTGAAAAAAGGGACGGTATATACATTACATAAATCTCCTCTATGTTATGGCATAACAGTTAAATAAATTTCACAATACAAGTGATTTGTATTGTATCAAAAAGTTCCTTCATGTAAGGTACATTGAATATTACTGATCGCGCGTCGGTTGCAGATCAAAATACTCTTTCGTAAAGTGTTTAACATTCAATGGTTCATTACAAGAAACGCACTCTGGTGGGTCTTCACCTTTTAGTATGTGGTAGTGGTTTATATAAGTAAGATCAATTCGAATTCTTGCATTGACTACATCCTTCCTACTTATGGTTCTGTAGGACGGAATGTATTCTCCTAGGGTTGGCTTGATGGCGTGAAGTTTATTATTCACTGTATCATTCCATGATACCTGCCACTTCTGACGTAAAGTCTCTTTCATGCTACGTTTAAAATCAGTATACAGTATTTTCAAATCAGAAGGTTCTTGAGTTATGGTCATTTTAAAAGCGATCTGCTTTTTCATTACCTTTAATACCAACATGGCTAGGTAACCAACAATATACAATATTGTGGGAGGTACTCAGCATAGTAATTTTGACGAGAACATTGGTCAAAAATGGGTTCTCTAGTTTTCTATTGTGTAGTGACTGACGTACTGCTAGGGAGTCGGAGAAGATGATGCTGTTTAAGCTATGTTTGTGTTCGATATATTGCAGAGCAAGATCTATTGCTCTGATTTCTGCAGAAAGAAACGATGTACCCTTTGGTAAGCAAACTTGTGTGTTTTCCACTAACGAAGGCTGCAGCAGCCTTTTCTTCATCCTCTGATCCATCGGTATAAATTCATTTGTAGTTTCTAAATTTGGCGAGGAGTTCATGATAAGACGAGTGGAAGATGAAACAGCACTTTTGGTTGTTTAATTAGCCAGGGAGGTGTTTCGGAGATGAGCGTTTTCTGAATGTTAGAAAGATCAATTTTTTGTACTGTCAAGGCTGTATGATATTCTAATGCCAAAGGAAGATAAGGCGTTTGGTTTATTTTCGTACAAGGTTTTGTATCTGGGTTGGAAAACAGCCGAAAAAGCGGGTTTCGGAAGGTTTGATCTTAATTTGAAAGTATACTCTGCGGAAAGCAGTTCCCTACGATGTCATAAAAGTGGTATAATTTAACTGGAAAACGTTTAGTAATTAGGTATAATATATAGAGATATTGAAAAGACAGAATGTACAATTAATATTTTTCGTTTTCAGGAAGTTGCGCGTATTATTTCTGGTTAGGGGGTAGTTCAACAACTCCTAGGACCAACTATGTAACAGGAAGAGGAGATCCAATTTCAAACACGTTCTCCTTTTGGAATCCTGTTGAGCCTGACGATACTAGCCCAACACAGAACTGTGCAGAAATGGGGGAATCGTTTCAGTTTCTGAAGGCAGACACTTCCTGTAGCTATGAACAAGGTTGTATTTGTCAAATACTGATATAACGGAAGGAACTGTGGGAACCATATCGCTAAAATGTTGAGGCAAATGTGAAGAATAAAAACATAATTCTACTTTGATTGCTGTTCTTGTAAACGGAATGATGAGTGTTTATATTTATGTGTGAATCTTATGCGTTTATAAAGATATATATATATATATATATATATATATATATATATATATATATATATATATATATATATATATATATATATATATATATATATATATATATATATATATAACAATGCAGGACAAACAGAAAGTTGTTTAGATATGATGAAAGTTGTTAACTATCTGGTGCACAACTTTCTCTGTAGCGATACGCAATAACTGCAGGAATTGTGGGAAACAGATCGATACCAGTTTATGAGAGGAATATGGAGAATAAAAGGCTTAATTTTACTTTGATGGCTTTTGTTGTAAATGTGTAAATCTCATGTGCATATAAAGAATTATATACATGTATGTATGTGAATATGTATTCATGGATGGATCGGTCAAAGGATAAATATAATAATGGACCGATGAAAGTAAAGTAAAAAATGGACGTTAAGATACGCATGTGCGTACGTTTGTATGGATAGATGAACGGATTATAAACTATTTGCCTTTAAAAGACTGTCAGTAATATCTGTAATATGAACTTGTCTTAAATGACCTCCAGGAAAAAGAAATTGCACAGAGAACTTCTACTGAGAATCCACAGGCGTGATTAGAAATCATCATCTGACCTATATAGCTTCATTTAATTTTATTCCGACCACATCATGACCATGAGTTTTTTGTATTTCCTGTGCAGACAACATGCAAACACAAGCAAACCAGTTTGAATAGTTGATGCATGTACTATTTGTTTGTATTGGTAAATAATATAAATCATTTTAATTGTTTCGTGTATCAAGTACTCATTTTACTCAATACAGGTGTCTGCACTTTTGATGTAGGTCAAAATCGTTCGTAGAAATGGTACAAACGAGAACTTTGATTTTTATGATATTAACAACCTGATAATATCCTACATATCAAAAACAAAATTTATTTTGGTTCACCGTTAATAGCTATTGAAAATGTGATCCAATAAGTAAATTAATCCGTGAAAAAAATATGTAAAATTTTACAAAACCCGCTCTCTCCTGGTAATGGCGCGATGCAGATTTCCAGTATATTCTTTTCATGGAACATTGTCTCTAGCATCACTTGAACAGAAATAGCAAATGACTTAAAACAGACTTTTTTGTGATTATTGTTACTGATCTAATTATATAAAGTAATACCCCACATTACTTTGTCCTCACATAACAATGTATGAAAGACAACCCGTGTATTGTAATCTATGAAAGTTACCAAAGGGCGCCCAAGAAAGAAAATTGTATTATGGTGTAAAAGGCTGTAACCTTGAATAGTAACCAACAAAACCGCTATTATACAAGTTCTAGTGTTAATCACTCAATTGTAGAATCATACCAGTCTTTTGCCAAATTCATTATTCACGCAACTTTAACCAAAGCTCCTGCTGCTCAGATTCAACACATATCTTATATGATCACACAAAGATTTCGTATTTCATGGCTTCTTAAACTTTTTTATTCGCATTAATTGTTGTTCTTTAATTGTATTATCGAGTCGGTAACAGTGAACATGTTTTGTTCTTCTATTAAAAACATGATCACATGTAGTATAACTACTCTATATGCCATCCTGATTAGGTACAACACCCGCACTAATTTCAAACCAAATAAGTTTACGGATGCAGGTGTCATACCATTATATAAAATCTCTGAGGAATATTTAAGTTTCTGTTGATTGTACCTTTTCGGTGCCTAGCGGCATGGGGGAGTGGCCGAGTGGTCTAAAGCGCTCACCGTTACGGATCACTGCCATCTCACCTCTGTCTGCGTGAGTTCGAGGCTTGGCTAACGTGGGTACGTGAGAAAGCCTGCCAGTAGCTTCTCGTGGGTCGGTGGTTCTTCCCGGGTTTTCCAGGGTTCTTCATCCACCAATTATACTGGCAGCCATGTATAGCCTATCTTGTGCTGAAAAATGGCGTTAAATCATACAACAACAAAAAGCCTAGCGCCATAGTGGTGGTAATTGCAGCAATGACTAAACAATGAAACGATCTTTCTTGTTTTTGACTACGGACTGTTTTATAAACAAGTGCATCCTTAAATAACTGTCGAAATTTTTGTAATCATTTTGGCTCAATCAATGTTGATGCAAGACAATGAACTCACACTGTCTTCAGTTGTAGAAATCTTCTCTGAGCGTGTTTATACTTGATGATGCAGTCAGCAGCATGGCGTTTTAAGGTGCTATTGCAATGACTCCAAGATCTGGTAGAGTTAATATATATCGTTATAGTGGTTCAAAGATTATCTTTATTTCTGGCCCATTCGTACATTATCTTAGAACATTGTGAGGGTCTGGTTAGACTGGCAGCCATGTAGAGCCTATCGTATGCTGAAAAATGGAGTTAACCCTACAACAACAACAAGACTTCTTAAAGTATGTATTTACTGACACGTGAAAAATAATTAATATCGCCCGATTCACAACCAAATCTGCAAATTCTACACCTTTATAACAGCGCTCAGAATCCATTACTTACATGTAATGAAAATGTCTGATTTTAACACAAAAACAAAGATGCTGAGTCCATTAGCCTTATGTTTATGTCCGGCAACTACTGGTTATGGTACTGCATATGTGAAAATATCTTGAAAACGGGTGTCTGTAATAGCATTTGTTAGTGGAGTAACAATATACAGCTGACCATGTAGCAATCAATATTGTTATTTTACACCAATCGCCTCTATAACCACACACGATAATTACAATAACATCTAGGCTTGTGTTCCATTTAAAGGTGAGAATTGAGTCTATCAAATTAATCCATGTTAATAACTCCAATGTAAATTTACCACTTGTCAAACCATTATCCTTCTCTCTCTCTTCGTTAAATTATATATTATGTTTTACTTGTACTCTTGAAGTCATTAGGCGATCGGTTAATCAACATATTGTTTTCTTGAGGCATTTGCTTTATCAACATAGTGTTTGATAAATACAATCCGTTGTCGACTTTCAACAATCACAAGCTCTCTCCTTTGGTAGCAAGCCTGGCTAGATCCACATCAGTGCCACTTCGTTGAGCAGTTGAGGGTCCGTAAATGTCAGTAAGCATTGCATATATTATTAAGCGTACATTGTGAGTGACCATGTAAATTAAATAAGCTTCCGCGAATGTCGTCATCGCTTTTGCAAAAGATCTTTGGGAGGTGAATCCAAATATGCACAGGCGCTAATGACTGATACGACTGCAGTTGCAATACGCGCACTACAAAAGTGTTGCTAGTTCTGTGATTCGGGACAAGCTTGGTGCATTCGGTAAACTTACATTCGGAATAGTCCACGGTTGCACACTGATAAGTGGACAAAATAAAGCCAATTCTAATAAATGTGGTTAACAATATCAAGCTTTCGTCCTTTGAAATTCTAGAGCATCCTTGGTAAACGTTAATAAAAAAATGTACTAATCTGTTATATGGATGGAGCAATGTGGTATAATTGTCTTTTCTAGCCATATTTCCACATTTTGTCACCTTCGAAAGTTAAACATACTTATGATCGGTTATGGGCTAAATGGATGAATATGTTTTAAACAGGTGATAATTATGCATAAGAAATAACAGAAATGACATACATGTTTACAACATAATAAAAGAACTAATTTAGAGAAGAAAATGATGTTTATATAACAATGTTTTTTTCGGGTTAATTACATTTCTAAATCTTTGTACAAGTGTAACAGTAGAAGATGAATTGCAAGAAAAGATACAGAAAAATAAAAACTGCGTAAATAGTTGTGAAGATATCATGAAATCAGATTGGTATTATAGCTAAGTTAATATTGCCATAAGAAATAATAATCAATAAAACATTTCCACAGAAACCGGAAAAGACTATAGCTATAGTTATTTAGACATTCACAGGAAGCTGGATTCTGCATTCAATATAATACACAATGAAAATAAATAATTTTGGTTCACTGTAAATTAAAGTGAATTTCTATGAAACATTAGAACAATCAGGACAAAAAGAAACAGGTGCAGAACTATTACTGGCTAGGAACTGGTAAGACGAAACACAATCTGAAAATGTCATTAACAAGTGATATTAAATCCTGGACACAAACTTTGGACAGGAATTAAGTGCCAATAAAAGCTGGATGTTTGGTAAAATATATTACATCATAAATCATATTGATAGATACCAACCTGTGAGAGGAAGATGATATCTAGAAGTTTTCAGTTCTACTCGGCGATTCTAAAATAGTTTTATCTTCTCGTATCTTTCTTGCTTGTCGTTAGAGACTTTCTTACTGTAAATGTCAGAATGATTGGTATTGATCCTTTCTATAATACGGATGCAAATATGATCATGAACTACATATACAATTAGAAGTTTGGCAGTGCCATTCAATTTAGTTTTCTTCTTATTGGTACCCTTTTGGAACATTCTCATTATTTCCCAAAACCTAATCTTACTTACATCCATTACAGTGCAAATTATGATACTACCTTCATCGGTTCCCTCACTTAATGCTAACTTCTCCATATCCGAGTTTACAATGAAGCTAAAACTGTTGATGTCTTTTGCTTTTAATGAAAGTTATGAAAATATTTTCTATTGTTGTGTCCTTCTAATTCAATTTCCACACCAAACTCTCAAATGCATCACATTCCGTGAAAGTTTATGTTCTGTCCATGTATTCGTTTTTATATCGTTTTTTTTTTTTTTAATCGTTTTTTTAATATCTTTTTTTATATCGTTCTTGCATCTGCTTTATAGATTATATTTGCAATTGATTGTAATTACCAATAAACATGTATTAAATTTAGTCAACAGTTAGACTACTTTGAGACAGTAGAGACTCTAGCATAAATATTGGTAATAGCCAAACGGGTAAGATTTATTGTTATGTATCTAATAAAGGACAAAAGTATGAATCGATAGGGTTCGAAAACTTATAAAATGCATCGGACTGAGCGGATACCTGTTTTGGTTCTTTTGAATCATAATAAGTTAGAGTTATAGCTGCTAGTGTGCACTGTGTAACTATCTGATGCAGTGACTACAGCATTAGAACTCTATTTCTAACAAGTCAAATAATTTATATATTGCCGTTGCTCACAGCGATACGACCGCTCCGGTGGCCTTGTGTTTACAGCGTCCGACTCAGATGTAGGAGGTCGTCGGGTCGATACCCGGCCAAGTCATACCAAACACTTACAAAAATGGCACTAACAGCTGCCTCGCTTGGCGCACAGCATTAAGAGGTTAGTATTAAGATTGGTCTGTCTGGTGGCAGGATAATAGGACTGGTTGGGACATAACGCTACATGTCTGCGGCATGATGTCCCAATGCTAGATATCACTATAAATTGCCACACTGAAGACATCGTAGCGTTATGAATGAAAAGTTGTTAAAGCTACATAAAAATCCAAATCACATACACATTCACACACACATTCACACACACACACACAGCGATAACTTCCTGGATATTTGTTTATGTAAGCTTTTCCATTAATTCATGTCCATCGTCGAAGAAATTATTTTCAGATCTCTATTGTCTTTGTTTTTCTGTGATCTCTATCACTATTAGTCTTCCCACTGGTCCATATGTTAAACTTATTGACAAAACATACTGGATTTCTGTGACTCGCCATGTTGCCACCTATTGCATCAACATGTAAGCATGCACAATCACCAACAGGCAACGTCATAAGGCAGAAACTGCGGAGAAAATTAGAATGAAAAGAATAGTCACAATAAACCATTTGAGCAGCGGTATTAGAAGGGAATATTGCATTGGATTATTACAATAGATATATTGCAATTGGAGGGATTCATTATTGCCAAAGAAAGAAATAACAGAATATATTCATGCTGCAGAATCGGTTGAACTGATATTAGTATATGAACTTAGATACTGAATCGCGTGACAAAGACAATGACAGATTATATTTGAATAGCGTAATGTAATCAGATCGGGCACAAGGCGAAGCTCTTGCACAGCGTTAAAACTGAATGAGCGCTGGAAGTTTGGCAACACTCAACAAGTCAATTTAAAAGTTATTCGAAAATTGCAGTTATGTGAGATGACAAAGATATTGATTAGAAAGAAAAGTTTGATAATGTCCACTGCAATTACAGGTAATTAGCGAAAATAATTATAAATGTTATATTACTCATCGGGTCATGTTATGCAAGTCTTTATGTTCTTATATGCAACCATATCCTGCTGTTATCCGGAGTCAAGGAACAATGGGGAAAAGAGAGGAAGAGGAAATGAGGAAATAAACATTATAAACATATATAAATATGTCTGGGAGGGGCATCGAAAATTGTCAGATGTAAGCTAGAATAAAACACTGGGGGATTAACTGGGAAAATAAGTGGAAGACATGGGCCGGAATTAAAGTTCTTACAAGTTAAAAGTATAGTATTCAAACTTTTACACGATGTATGGCTTACGGGAGAAGTGGCTTTCAAACTCCATATGGCAAAGGAAATACCCAAATGCCCAAGTCATAAAACAGCCACTTTACAAAATAGTATGCAATAGCTAGATGTGAGAATGCTATAGTAGAAAGAATTAACATCATGATGCAGATATGTAAACAAGGGAAACGTTGTTAGTATTAAACAATAAATGCGTGACTAAAATACTATTTTCCTGTACTGTGGAGGTTGGCCCCTGGAGAAAAGAAAAGTGTTTTGGAGGAATAAAATCAATCGCCCTTGTTATCACCTGAGAGAAATAGTCTTCTTACAAAAACAGAATGAGTAAAGTAATATAACATTCCGAAAATTGTTATCTCCTTCATAAATCGCTCATACAGCTTATTAATCTCCCCTGTATAATTACCAAAAGTGCTAATATGTATGTATGTATGTATGTATGTATGTATGTATGTATGTATGTATGTATGTATGTATGTATGTATGTATGTATGTATGTGTGTGTATGTATGTATGTATGTATGTATGTATGTATGTATGTATGTATGTATGTATGTATGTATATATGTATGTATGTGTGTATGTATGTATGTATGTATGTATGTATGTATGTATGTATGTATGATTTAACTGCCAATTGATAATTACCTCCTTGTGACTAGCCTGAATTACTCTAGGCGGTAGGAAATTAGTTTTTGCTTTGAAACATTTGGTTTTATTAGATATAGTACTTTTCATGCATATATGATATACATGTCAGTCAGAAGCTTGCCTTGTTCATAAGTAAGCGTGATTTTCGAGCTTGAAATCATGACAAATCTATAATTACTAAACAGTGGTTATATTAACCGTGAGAAGATAATCTGTGTGTGTGTGTGTGTGTGTGTGTGTGTGTGTGTGTGTGTGTGTGTGTGCACGTGCTGTGCTTGACGTTGATCTGAAAATGAAGCTATCATCTAGCGGCATAGGGCCATTTGAATATAACAAAACAAGCAAGTCAAAATCAGTTTTCAAACTGTATCGCTGTGAGTATTAGGCAGATATATTGTTTGTCAGAAGGACTTGCAGTTTCCTTATCATTGGTTGTGGGATATTTCAATGTTGAAAATTACAATGCAGATTAGCTTAAATTGTTTTAACTTTCGGTAAGTCAAGAATATTTATATACGTTAACTTGGCCATTCAAAACTGACGTATGAAACTGAGAAGACAAAAGGTTTGTAATGAGTTTTGCATTAACTCATACATTGTGTACATGAAATGCATTAAACTTAACGGTAGTTATTGGTAAAAGAAACAATAACAACAAAAAAGGAACCCCGCTAAAGACAACACAAGATCCACTAAACACTATTACTTTCACAATGGAATTTCTTTAAAACACCATATTAATGACTTACAAATACCAGTCATTTGAGGAGCATCTGAATTTATATGTATTGTCATCGTAAAGAGTGTTTACATTTATGTTGATCAAACGTATCTTCATAGTTCCCCTCATCGAAAAGCAAAAGACATTGGCTGCAGACCAACTTGACTTGATACATACAATTTGTAAAAGGAAATTTCTTTTTTTTTTTGGGATGACCGAATGCTTTCATTGTAACTGGATCATTTTTATATCACTTGATGCAAAGGTTAAAATGGATCTAACATTTTAGTACGATCCTTTCAAATTGAATCGGCGCAATCGTTTTATATAATCAAATTCATTTTCATAACCTTTGTAAGTGAACTATACTAGAGCAAGGTATATTGAATTATGAATTCATAAAGTGAAGATCACGAAATTATAATGAGCACAACACAAGCGCCAAACATATAGATATATTATAAGGAAAGAAATAACGAAGACCACCAGACTCCAAGTCACTTACATATTATTGTCCATTTATATATTTGTTCTGCTTTAATATGTCAAATCTATCATCTATCATTACACTGCGAAACATTCGGTGTACCGGTTGGGTCTATATATCTTTATTTGCAACATGCAATATTATCGATTTATTTTCTGTTTGCATTATTCTGAGACACGATCCTGATACTGTACTAAAACATTGTGCCAAACACAACACGTCATGATTGAAGTCATCCATGGTTCCATTATTTTGTTCAGATTTGTTCAAGAAATAAATTTACAAGATGTTAGTCTCTTTCTAGAACAGTATTAATTACGTTCTTTTACAAATTTGTCAAGGTGTTAGCAGAATTATCGAGTTATTACGCCATTGCCGATAAGTGAAAAGTGTATGTATTGTTTTAAAATTATAATATGAATGATCTCTTTGCTTGGTCTCAAACTCCATCTCAGAAGCATATACCGTTTAATTGTTTCATAATTGCATACTTGTCCACAACTCAATCTCGTATTATGTTCCCTCAATATTCAATCCTATTACGCTCCGGATGTACACAACTTGTTCACCTAACATTACCTGTCTGATTTGGAACATTTTCTCTGTTAACGTTGGCAAGGACACTTTAGCAGAGATTGATTGATAATTTGAAATCCTAATCATCTGACGCATTTTATAGTTTCAATTTTCACAGGTAAAATAAGCTTTATAAAATACAAATTAATACAGACTTTATATATGTTTTTCTTTTTTAATTGCATCAATTCTAGTCATATCACTGTCTCTATGGTAAGTGTTAGTATATCCCTGGATTAGCTCTTGCAATGCATCTGCCTTCTAGGCATATATTTCATCAATATAGCCATTATCATTTAGGCTGAATGCCAACATTATCTGACTGCTCTTGTGAATTTGCATCATTTGTATTTTTTGCATGGCCACCTTTAGATTTATTCCTTGCGTAATATTGATGTAGAGTGTTGAGTTAACCATTCTCACAATTCCAGCATTATCTTCCTTTACTCTTTTTATGTTATGTACGACTGACACATCAATACCTTTCTAATCCTTTTTCTAATACTTTAATATTATTTTTGGAGTCATTATATAGAAAAACAAACTAAGGTAATGCTAATGCGATGTGGTTTGATAAACTCAGTATTTTGTAGAGAAATGATTTATATATTGTACCTATTCACTGGATATTAGTACTTTGCTCTTTCTCATTTGTTGTTCAAGATTAAGGACGGGTTGTAAGAAACAACGCTTTGAGAACATTCATTTCAACTTGTTTGAAAGCAATAATTCGTGAAGGAGACAGTGGACATGTGTAAAGTCATTAGTAGTACTTTTGTAGTGTGTGTGTGTGTGTGTGAAGGAAATAAAAAGGGCTTGGCCCGTGATTGATACAACGGCTGTAAGGTATTAAAATGTTACTGATTTGATTTAAATATAAAACTTCCCGATAAGTGTGCTATTGGCTAGTTGAATATATTTCATGTCTTTTCCTACTTCAAACTCTGTAAAGTTGTTGCCGTGCCTGCAGGGAAGACGTTCAAATAAAACTTATTTATTTTCCTCTCAGACCCATCGCATACGCAAAGGCTACATTTCATTTATTCGTTGTTTCAATCATGAGTCCACATCGGGGAAAGTATAAAGAAAAATCGTTGATCAGTTTGGTACCGGACGTCGTGTATTACTTTATTTTCAATAAATATAGGGTTACTTGTCTTCTTAGTCAGGTGTGATAGTGTCGGAGCAAACCACTGCAGGTCTACTTCTGCTACCCTGCATATTACTAAATATTTGTTGACCACCTTGACTTGTTGGCCTCATAGGATATCTCTATGATGATTATAATTTATATTGTATTTATCTCTCATATATATGAATGATTGCACATCACTCTAGTAAACTGTTCTCTTCTTACAAATATGAAGAAAACTCATGGCCTGTATATTGTCAATCGTCGAAGACCTTTACGTCTGTTTATAAGAAGATTACATTGATGGATGTTAGATTTTACTACAAAGTGCATATTACGTGTTACCGTTCATGTTTTTTTTTCCGACTTCCACATTCGAATTTCTACAGGGAGCTTCGATATGTTAAATGATTTTTAACTAATTGACAGAGTATTCATTCAGATGAAAGATAGTGAAATAACAATTTAAAAAATCGTACGAAGTAGCAGAGATGTTGAACAGGCCACTTTTTTTGTAGAGTCCAAAAGCCGAAATAAGCCTTCGTAAAAAAAAGATTAAATGGCAGAAATAACTAAAAATCACAATATTCTAACACGCAGAGGCTTCTCTAATTGGGTTAGTTTATTTTTTATTTTATTTTTTCTCGGACTGAACAATCAGAGATATGTGCAAATATATTACGAAATTGAACAAGTTGAGGTCACACCCTCTCTGCTGCAATCGTTAAATCATTATCATATCAATAACGGCACCATCTAAAGAATCTTACATTGCTAGATTAGCTCAAGAGAGACTACAAGCAGTCAAGAAATTTCTTCCTGTTCGTTATTCTGTTAGACAAAAACTACAAGAACGTCTAGAAGCAAAAGTTGAATGTGCAGAGGGTAAAGAACAGTGATTTAAACCTGTTACAAAAGTTACTAAAGAGTTGCAACAGCTACTGAAGGTCTTCTTCCAGCAGAAAGAAAAACTGCTGAGCAAACTGAACAGATAGCAAGAAGAACTAATCAAACGAAAAGATTTTACGAGGACCATCCACCCATCGGTAAAGAAATACTCGAGGGCACTGGTAAAGTAGGAAAATAAAGTATTGATATGATTAAAAAATGTAATGAAGATTTTGTCGAAGATATTAAAAATACTAAAAGTGAAGAATTACATAGAAAAATATTAATTGGTATATATAATAAATCTAGAATTTTAAAATCTGGTTAGGAAGGATTAAGTGATGATAAACGTATTAAGTGGATGTACCGCATATATAGAGACATAAAACAAGCCAGATACGATGATTTAGAATACGGATTTCTTGTTGAAGAAGTACACAAATTTTATGAAGAGTTACTGAGACAAACAAAACAACAACAATCTTCTCCACCGCAGGAAAAAAATAGAACGACAAAAACCTATTCCACCTCAGCAAGAAATAAAAGAACAACAATCTGCTCTACCGCAGCAAAAAATAGAACGACAAAAACCAATTCCACCACAGCAAGAGCCTTCATATCAACTTCCTCCACCTCTGCAACAAATAGAAAAACAACAATCTTCTCCACCGGGGCAGAAGTTTACTGGAAAGTTAAAAAAAAAGAATCAAATATTGGCAGACGCGAGACAAACAAAAAGAAGAACTGAGTAAGAGAGAAACTGAGCGTTGAGAGAAATTATCTCTTTTGCAAAGTAAGAAATATCCTGAAAAAGAATTTTATGATAATGAAGTGGTTTTCCTTTGACTACTCAAGGAAGAGGTCTTGTTCCTTGTCCTAACAATGTTCTTTCTGACGTTGAACGGCTAGAAATTCTGACTGGAGGAAAACGTGCAGGAAATAATTCTCCGGAAATTATTAATGAAATATCTGATATTTGTCGAAGATTATTCACTGGCGGTATTATGGAGCGCAGTATTTATCGTTCCGTTATCGATGAAATTGCTGATGATTATTACAGCGACTAAACAATTCACTAGTAGATATGTAAAAATGATCATACACAATCCTCATCGTGGACCGATCATGGCCAGGGTAGTAAATTCACGATTACCAACTTAAGAAGCAGTTTACGGTGTTGGACTCGGCGATGCTGTTAAATGTTTATTTGCGATGATAGCCCCAAAGGCAATACCGATTGCAAAACAACCAGGAATGAAATCTATTGAACTTGTTTGTGAAAAAATTTCTGGCGCAATTGGTAATGTTGCCAGTAAAGCGTTCTCGACAATCAGGGATAGACTGGGACGGTTAATTAGACGAAAACCTCAGCAAGCAAAATTACTCAGTACTGAAGGTATGCAAGCAAATGTCAGTAAAATAATGAATCAAGCCGCAAATAAAAAACTAACGGAACTGGCTGCTAATGAAGTTGTTCCCACAAAGTTAACTAATGAAATCATACCGACAAATACAAGTTTTATTTCAGGAAGTGGTCCTCTTGTTAGACGAGAACAATTATAATAAAATGTTCAAACGTGTATCCGATCCAGCGTTCGTTATAGAAGCACCGGTTCTCAAAGATGAATCGATACGTGATTATCAAATTTGTTCTTATGACGTAAGACAGCCAAACAAGCGTGGTCGAATCGAATTACAAGTTCAAGATACAAGCAGATATTTAATACTGCTGAAGTATTTATTGAGGTAGAAGGAGAGCTTGTAACATGTGTTCCTCTTAATACAGCATAAGGAGCTGATGACATAGTTGGGTTTGTTAGCAATGGTATAATGGCGTTATTTGATAATGCCACTTACATGATTGATGGAATAAATATTGGAACAATTCAAAAAGACAATGTTGCTGCAACAATAATACGTTTAGCAAGACATTCAGATGATTATACTAGATCAGCTGGACCGTCAATGATGTTCGCCAAGGATAACACTGATCATCCTGAAAGTAACCAATATGATATAAGACGACCAAGAAATAATGCAGGCGTTGCTGATATTGATGCTGAAAACATGATTATTAACACCAGACCAAATTACAACTTAGGTTTTGTTTTAGGTAATTTAATGTTGAAAGATGGTCGTTGAAGATTTTCATGGGCTAGTCAATTATCTCATATCTTTGGATTTTGTAGAAATGTCAGAAAAGTTATCTTCGGAGCGAAACATACAGTTGTACTTGTGAGAAAGGGTAACGATAATGATGCTGTTGGGCGACCAGACGCTGTTGCTGAAGGTAAAGTAATTTTATTTAAACTTTCATTATGGATGCCAGTAATGACCCCATCGCTTGCTGAAGAACAAAAATTACTTTTTTTATGGATTCAGGTGGTGAATCATTGCTATCATGGTTGACAATGACCACAAATAGCATTCAGAGTAATATTGCTGGGTTATTTACATTGCATATTTCATCAACAAGGCGTTTCTGCGCCAAGACATATATTTATCGCTTTACAAAATCCTGAACGATTAAATAATCGAGAAGGTAGCCATATGATATTTGACAATTTTAATACTAGTGAGGTTTCTTTACGGATAAATGAACATCAAGAACCATCTGAATATATAACTTTAAATTTTGAAAATAACTACATAGCACGTGCATATCATCGTTTAGGACATGTATGGGACGTGATCAAAATATAGATACCGATCTACAAATATAACAGTTAGATTTTAGAAATCTGTATCCGATCTATTACTTTTCATTGGAACAGCTTGATTTATCTAGGCAATCTGTCGTTGATATACACTTTAGAGCTAAAGTGAATCTAGGTGCTGATGCTAATTACAGAGCAATTGCAGTTATTCTATCAGATAAATCAATGTTACTTGAAGGTGCTGGTGGAAGAATGAGGGCTATTGACGTTCCAGTAGAAACCATGTGATTAAATCACTTATCGTATTATAAAAATGTCGTATAGGCACGTTAATGTCACTCTGACTTCCGGTCAGGTGAAAAAATTGCAACCAAAGCTCGCGAATAAATGCGGAACAAAAATATCACTAAAAAAAGATTAAAAGTCTAATGACGGTCCAAACAAATTATCATTAACCAAGACTCAGCTTAAACATTTTAATAAAGCTTTGGAATCAAAAAGGGAAATTTAACTTCATCTTTCTCCGAACGCTATGAAAGATATGGTTAAAGTTGGTGGTATATTTCCACTTCTTGCAGTTTTACCAGCGTTAATGCCGCTGCAGCCCCAGCTGTAGCAAAATAAGCCGCGTTAGGTGCCGTCAGAACCGCTGCTGGAATGGCATTAAAGAAAGCAGCAGGAAAAGGATGAAAAAAAGAGGGAAAGGTCAAAGATTACCAGGAGCCCCTTTTCGATACGGAAAAGCTCTGAGACTTCCAGGAAAACTTTGTTAGCAAAAAAACAATAGTTTTTACTAATGTTAAATTTTGATTAATTTGATGCGGCTAAAACATTAAATATAATACTTTTTAGAGGATTTTTATGCGTGACCAATTACCAAAACTACCAAAGAATTTTGAAACAGGTATTATTAATCTTGATGATAATTCAGGACCTGGTTCTCACTGGGTGGCATAAGCAATTGATCCACGTGGAATCCTTTATTTCGATTCATATGGACTTCCTCCACCAGTTGAGTTTTTAAAATGCATAAACACAATAAAAACTCAGGAGTTTTCAACGCCAATTTGGTATTCAACATTACCAATACAAACAATAACGGATCCACCAATATGTGGTCATGAAGTAATTAATGTACTTGACGCTATATCAAAGTCTTCCAATGCACCTCATAAAGTCGTTCATGATTATACAAGTAACCGCCTCGTTTTAAACAGATCTTAAATTATAATGGTTGATATTTACGGAAGATCTTCTTCTACCAGTGTTACCACTGGGTGCAACAACAAAAAGATGATATTGATTTGTCAAATTACGCTACTAAAGACGAACTTGCTGATATTATGAACCTTACTGAGGTTGACCGAGATGAAGTTGTTATTTTTCAGGATAAATACGATGTTTTAAAAACGAGCATCATCAAATGGGATGATATAATTCGTAAAGTTCTTGGTGCGGCCACGGATAACATTCCAGTATTTACTGACCATGTTAGAATCAGAGACTCAAATATATCATTTGCATCTATCAGAAATGAAATTGCAAGAAGCGTTGCTAATCGTTTGAAAAATACTGGTGATATAATGACGGGCGAACTTAGCATGAACAGAAATAAAAAAGTTTTAAGAGATCCAACATTTGATGAAGACTCCGCAACAAACAAAATATGTGGACGTTAACTACGTCCAGCACAGCAGATGGTAAATTATCCACTTTGCGGGCCGAGTATGATGTTCACGTAGGTACGTTTACAAATCTCCGTAGAAACTTTAGAAAACTTAATGAAATCGCAGAGGAATTCTTTGGTGCTCCGTTGACTGCTGACGTGAAACTCTCTGATATCAGGGCGAGCATTGAAACGATTAAAAAACACTAGAAGACGTCGTACGTGGAATTCCTGAGATCGTTAACAAAATTAATCTGATTAAAATCCCCCCGGCAGTAACACCGGATCATATTACCAACATGGTATACACAGTATCATCTGGATCTTCAACATAGTCACAGCAAAATAAAACTCTCAAACATACTGCAGAAGTCACTGGTGTGGATAGAATGTCTGTGTTCAGTGCAGCAAATTTTGGGATATGTACAACGTATCCCTGGCAGCATTCAACCGATAAGTTTTCTGGAGTTGTGTCTGTCATATTAAATTAAGGAAACGAAGAAATATTTATTCCTTAAGCAGCTGATAAGAAATTTATCGCAGCATCTTGCGGGTGGTCTCTAGGATTTGTAGCTGAAACACATCAATAGGTTTCTAAGTAAAAGATAATGAGTACCTCAATCGAAGTTCAAATATTTAGGTATAATCACGCACGTGAATGGCAAACAAAATTAAAAGAAACCGTCGAACAATATACAATAAAATTAAAGAAATATCGTAAACGTATAGTTATTGTTGATGTAATTGTTTATTCAGTGTCTGCTGTTGTTGCCGGAACCGACGTGTTATTATCAACGATAACAATGATGGTGCCATTAGCTGTAACAATCTGTATTTCTGCTACAACAACTATTGCCGGTGTTCTCAATATCAATGCAAAAAAATATGTACTTGCACAAATGCAAAATTGCATGATTATATGATAAAGTTACACACACACACACACACACACACACACACACACACACACACACACACACACACACACACACACACACACACACACATTCCACATTATCATCTTTATTATCAAAGAGCCTTAATGATGGAATAATTTCTGATTTTGAGTTTTCAGAAATGATTAAAATTTAACTTGATGGCTCTGCCATCAATGGTACAAAAATCCAATTTAAATAATAATAATAATAATGACATCCTCAGGCGGACTACTTTAACAAACTGTAACAAACCTATACTGACAGTCCTTGATAAACAACGGGAAGTACATGGGAGATGACTGATATTTTCTTGTATAGTAATGAATAAGCCCCTTTCGGCAAACCGAAATTGAAAGCGGAAGTAAATACGTACGATTTGTCGAATTAACATTACAGTATTACGTATTTTTTTATATAGATTATTACATTTTGTGACATTAGGAACACATGACAAGAGAGAATTAACCTCAAAAAATATTTATTTAAGTCATCTATCCCGTTGATTTCTATCTGACAGGATCAAGAGAGTGAACTCTAATCGCATGACGTTTTCTCAACAGAGTTACCTCCCTTAGTATTGCTGAAATTTATAAATACTTCAGATTTAGCGATGTAGAATATAATCCCAAAAAATTAAATAAATAAATAGTAGTTAGTAAATATCTTCATTCAACAATAATGAAAATTTTTTCTATTTATACTTTCTTGAAAACGCATATTTGGTTATATTTTCTGCGACAAAATATAGTGAATTTGGGTGAATATCAAATTATTTTCCAGCTGAATTCATTGATTGAAATATTTTCTCTTCGCCGGTCTCAGTATTTAAAGATTTGATAGCTCTCTTTCCAATATTTTTAAACCAACCAGTACCACCTCCATGCAAAATCATCACTATGTGTGATACCCTTGAAGGTTACTTAAGGAGTTATTTTTGGGATTCGAGTCAATATGATCGATCACAAGACCATCTTGTATCACCCCATGAAAATTCTCGTAAACAAACCAGTGACACTAATATTCTTTCACCCCAGCACGAAATCTTAGATAACCGGTAATATTAGCACAACCAAATGTTTTTTTAGTCGACAGTGTCTAATTGCACCATCACGATTTGCTTTGTAATTCGTTATTACAGGATGCCTCACGAACGCTTGACTGATTTATATAATAACATTATTTGTTTAAATAAAAAATTTTTTAATGATTACTTTGAGAATCTTGTTAGACAATCTTCTACACTTTTTATAGCCTTGTCACTGTCATCATTTATTGCATCATTATATCTTTTGAGCTATATATATTTTTATCAGATATTGTGCACACAACTGTGGTTTTCCTCAAACTCCAACACCACATCATAGGCATCTCTTTGGACCAAGACTTCCATTACGAACTCTTTTCAAAATGATATCTGCAGAATTCCTTAACACAATATTTGTTACATTGAGTTGCAGACACAATCATCAACCACCGGCATTTATCCCTTGCTTTAGACAATGTATATATAATATTTCAATTTAAAAGTTTGTCCTGATTATAATATGAACGAATTCGAGAGATTATCCAAGATAAAGCCTTCTAAAGTTACATTTAATCCTGATAGAACATCTCCTGATTTACCAATAAAAATTCTGGTTGATCCGAAGAATAAAAGTTCGTTTAATAAAATTCACGGCACCAAGAAAGAATTTCTCACAGATGGCGCATCTCACGTATGCTCAAAAGTCAAAATCACCGATGGTGTTGATGCTAAGATGCACGACAAACGAGCGGCAGCTATCATTAATTACATCGACAATCGAAAATATTTTTTCAGAATAATTTTTTTGTACTAGCAGCAACAGATAATTGGATTATCTGTGACAAATATGACCCTGTCCTTCATAATGAAAAAATTGTCATACTGAGCAAAAATTCCAAACCAGTAATGTTGACCGCTATTGACAAACCATATTATGAAAGAGCGTATCCTGTCACAGCAGTTATTTATGGAATTTATCCGATAAATGCAAAAACAAGTCTTGATAATCTGAAACCCATGAAATTTTCAAAAATAAATTGTGTGGCCGAACGAGTAATCGAACATTTTACAAACCGGATGCTTGGAAATGGGTTAACGCATCTCCGTCGTGAAAAAATAAACAAATGGGCTGAATCAGTCAGGGAAAAAGGAACTACAATAAACGATGTTGCCAAGTTCGAAACAAGCACTAAAATTCCCAATAATATTAAAAAAACAATAACAGGAGAAGTATTGTACAAATCGAAACATAAATCGAAAGGTGCTCCGATAAATACCGTTGATCATAATGAGCACGCGCGGAGTAGCGTAGTCTCAATATTTCCACGAGATCGAAAAGTAAGCTTTACCCAAAGAAAGACACTGAAATAAACGTGTTTGATTTTATTCACGAAATAAGTAAAAAACGACCCTGTGTCAGTATGGCTGTTTCAGAGTTTCGATGATGAAAAATATGATCGATTTGTATGACCTAACGGCGAAATATATCGTAAACAATCTCTCCACGAAGAAATGACAAATCTTGTGCAGAATTTTCCAACAGAGAATACTGAGCAATTACTAAATAATTATTTCATAGTTCCGTCAGTTGCAGCTCACTTTGCAAGAGAGAAAAATTCGTGGAAGCCAACAAGATTTGAACTTCTCGAAGACGTACAATTAAGTCGCTGTGAACACGGACACGGTGGATCATGGGATACCAAGTATAATTACGTCATTTCCGTGGATATCGTAGCGGGTTATCTGGGAAGATTTCTTGGCTACGGAGAATGTTCTGGATATTTTAATAGATTTGGACACCCCACAAACAAGATGACGCGAGTATCGATAAATGGACCACTATCTGAATTTGATCTAACAGGCTTCATTCGTGTTGTATCATTCGAGTTTGCTAAAGGTCTTCATCCTATTTTTCATATTTGGTTTGGTAGGCACTTTTCAGGAAAACGCTGGGCACCAATAGTTTTATTACGATATATGTTTGATTGTAAAATACTGATATCGTTGATTGCAAGTGAGGCAATTATATCATATCAAAAGCAGAACGAAGTTTGGTTACCAACACCTGACGATGATAAAACCGCAAAAGATCTCGGTAGAAGAATAATCTTTAAATGTATTCAAGGTGGGGCAAATGATCACAAATGACATAATGCACGATTAATTCTAGATGATGCTGAATATGATTTTATAATTGCTGATGCAACGAAGAGAGGTACATTTGTAAGTCGAGAAAACGCTTATTTATCTGACGTAACACGGTTAGGTATAATTTTTGGTTATATTGATGGTGAGTCAGCTCAGTTTACTCATTTAAGACCTTCAATGCCCGCGTATGTTTCTATAAATTTGTTATCGATGATAAATAGATTCCCTTGTTCTGCGGTCAGAGTTGTTACCGATTAATTTTATATCGAAAAAAATATTCAGAATTACTTACTCGTTTTACAGGTACTGATGCATCATGGGGTGAATGGAGACTAAAACAAGAAATGTTATATAATTATTCCGAATCCGCAGATGTTTCGATTAAAGATGTTTATTACAAAAATAATCAGATATCATAATTATCGTCTGCGACATCTGTGTGTGATCCAGTATCCAGACACAAGATTGTTTATCTAAACAGACCGGGAAGTCATGGTAAGACGACTCGAGCGATCGAATTATTTCGACAGAGTTCGGAGGATATGGTTGTTTAAACACCTACATACAGACTCGCAAGAGAAATGAAACAATGAGGAGTGCAAATCATGTACTGATCACAGCTTGTTTTCGATATAATGTTGACGCATGGACTCCTGATCGAATGGTAGAGAAATATTTTCCAAAACTTATTATTTGGGATGAAATATGTACAGTGTCGCTCGATACATTAAAACTGTTTCTCAAATTGCTGTTAGAATTAAGGACGTTTAATGAATTATTCAGACTATAACAGAATAAAATTCAATGTGAAGTAATGCGTAAAATAATTTCAGAAACTTTCATGAACGACTTACTGCAAACGTGGAGACCAAATGATTTGATAGTGGCAAGTAGAAAGATAATTAGTGATACACTTCATCAGCGGTTATTTGAAAAGCATAAAGAAATATTTTCAGATCTACGTGTACCATTGTGTTATAGACCAGCTGATACACGACGAGATAATATCGACGTTGATATACCAGGACAGACTCAGAAACATAATCTCGTTTTAAATGATGTCGCAATTGATGTCAGTGTTGTTGAGGATGCTCTACACGCTGATAAATAGCAGTGGACACTGAGATACGCAATCACAATTCACTCATCTCAGGGGTTAACCATCTCTGATACTCGAGTTTGGATTGTCGATGATCGTGTGTAGTGGTCAAACGTAGTTTATCTCGCAGTGTCTCGAGTCAGAATAATATCCCAGCTGCGGAGAATTGTCATGGACGCTGCAGAAAAAATCATTCATGTCCTCGTTAATAGTTATATAATAAGAAAAAATTCGTTAGTTATAAACAATGTGGAAAAAAGCATAAACGCGACTTTGATCTAGATGCTGAATTTATCATAGTTCTGAAACAGTGGCAGAATAATCAGTGTGCGAGTTGTAATTGTATAATGTTGTGACAGCATTCGAGTAATAATTCAAAACCATTTTACCGTAGATAGAAAAGATAGTAGCCTAGCTCATACACGTGAAAATACTATGCTGACCTCTCTTGAGTGTAATCGGCGTAGGGGTGCTAGTTAAGTGATTGTGGTGGTAATTGTGTGTCTTCAGGAATTACTTGTAATTATTCGCGTACAAATCGTCGCTGAGTAGCAGTTGAATCTAATCTGTAGATTGCGGGTCTACCCGTGGAACTTACCATGCTAGAATTGTATCTGATGTAAACCTCCAAACAGGATCAGTCGTTCTTTTTTACCACCTTCAAGTTCACCAGGTTCATATAAATATCTTACAGTATCATTACCTATTACTCGCTGCGCTGAAAATTCATGTCGTTTTATTGGTATGTACTTTTTTAATTGTATTAATAGGTTTCATGTTGGTTCTTCGAGTAATTTCATTATTTAATGCAGCTACTACACTTGGTAATCTTGCAACCCATTCGCGAGATCTCGTATCCTGAATTATTTCCTTCGCATACTGAGATCCAAATAACCGCTCAGCAAGTGTTCGATTAAATCGTTCAACAATTGCCTGATCACGATGAATTGCATTATGTCCTCATCGTATTTTGAAATTATGTCGCTTCATCAACGATGATACTGCACCAAGAAATTATTTGCCAGGATCAACCTATAGTAAATTTAGCCATCGTAATGGTCCTCGTTGATAAATTCGTTCCACAGCAGATTCAACTTCAGTTGCTGTTTTAGTTGATAATGGTTCTGCCTCTTTATATCTATTTGTAATGTCAATGACAGTTAATGCGCATTTGTAAGTTAATCGGCTTCACCCAATTTTAATAGTAATATGTGGTAAAAACAAAATATCTGCTTGATGAATTTCATTAGGAACGCTGTCATCGAAATGTGCATGCTGAATTCGTTTAGGCGGTGGTAGTTAAATTTGCCATATTATCTGTCGTGCTAACCACGCTGCAGCGGTAGAACGTGTGATATTTGCTGCATCGGTGAGATTACTAATTGATTAGTTAATTACCAGCCCCTAATGCTAGTTTACCTTTAATCGCGGATCTTACGAACCATTTAGCTAATGATTCTCTGATATTTTTAATTTTGAATGGAATTTAACGAATGAATCAACTTCACATCTGAAATATGTCTGTCTTGTAGGTTTTTGCTTTTATATGCTACATCATGAACTTGACATGTTTTATCAATATCATGTATTGGATATTCACCAGGTTTGGGTTGATCATGGTTATCAAGTCGGATATCAAGTCGGGTGCCAGGACCACAATAATTATATCCTGGAAGATGTTTTTCTCCTGGTTATTTAGCTCAGGGAGTTCCTGGAAATTTTCCTAATGAGGTAGCTATAACACCACCAATTTTCCTCGACTTATCAAGGGAAATAATTTCTTTTTGTAGCACATCGCACACATTTACCTGTAAGTGCACGTTTTTTATTTTTTGTTATTATTGTTCCAAGCATACTCGTAGGGGTGTGTGCTCTACATCGAACACAATATAAATCCATATTATTTATTATATTTATATAACATGGATGTCATTGATTACTCAGCGACACGAAAGCAAGAGCCAGATAAACACCATCCAGCGCTACCGAATTCCATCAGAATGATAACAATAGGTCCATCTGGAAGTTGTAAGACACAATTATTACTTAATTTGATAATAAGATGGCTCAAATGGGATAAAATGTGTTTAGTAGCTTCGTCAGTCGATGATTAAAGATGCTATGAAATACTTAAAGATTTTAATAAAAATGTAAAATTATTGGACGAAGATGGCGATGATATTATTAATGTTATAACTGATATTGATGAAGCGCCGAGTGTTGATGATTTAGATGGATTTATTAATAATTGAGTTGTATACGATGATGTGATGCTGGACAAACAATCAAATCCACTAGAATATTTCTCAAGGCAGACATAAAAATACAGATGTAATTTATGTTACTCAGCAATACACACAAATGCCAACAGATTTTTTGGTAATTTGCTGCTTTATTTCCGAACAAATTTAGATGTGTTTCGCAAAATGTTAAGTGAAAATTTAAAGATGAGAAAAGCGAAATTAAGTATACAATATCAATATCTAAGTTTGATTAAAATGATGCAGCAACGATAAAAACTTGAATGGCACTTAGTAAATCAAACCGTATAGTACTTACGTTTATTTGTGTTGATATTTCTAGACCATAAGCTGATGCAAATTGAGAGATACGTCAGAGTGATTTAGTGTCAACACTTTTTTATACCTGTTTATTTTTTTGACCGAAAAATTATGTATATTTGATTTTTATCTTTAAAATTAAAAATCGATTTTGATTTAAAATTAGTAACTTATTACGACTGCTACTATAACTACCTCAAAAACAGGACCATACACAGAAAATCAGAAAAAGTAGGTGTATAATTTATGAATGTAAGTTTTTACAAAGGGTCATTGATTTAGAGCATTTCCTTTCATGACGTTTTACAATAACAACGAAACACTAACAAGAGAACATTGAATTCGATCAGAAAGACGATAATTTTGTAACGGATGTCATGCTGATTAACTGCAATACATTGATGACTTTTTGGATATTTTTGTTATATGATGATATCTATCGAATTTTTATCAAATATGTATCGAATATGTATCGAATAAAATTGTATTTCAGTTGAAACTAGGTGGAAGTATACAACAAGAAAAGGGAGTAGGTCTTTAGAAATAATGTATTATTGTCAGAAATTATTGTAGAGAAAAGAAGTATATATTTATACGAGCCTGAACAGTTATACACTTTAAACATATTAATTCTATCCAGTTTCAATCCATTAAAAATCTGAATCTGATTTGGTATATATGCAACAAAACGTTCTATTTAAATTGCATAAATTCGCCATTGTTGTATAATTGTTATGACATTGGTACAGTTGTCCCAAATACTAATTCTTTAATTGCCAAAAGTTACTAAAATAAATGTTTTTAGCATACAATATAATATTTTTTAGTTACACTAAAACTGATATTTCTTGAACTGTTTGTCCTTTTCAAACAAATTCATTTCTGGGAAAATGGAGATGTGTTTGCTGTAATTTTGCAAACTTGTTTGCAACTTACGTATGAGGAAATTAACGTATCAAGGGTGCATGTTTATTGAACTGACAGGGATGTGCACTTGATGAAATAATTTTAAGATATTAAGCAACATTTCGAATTTCCTGAATTTCTTTAATAATTTGACTTTGTATTATATATGAAAAACATTCAATATTCTTCGCAAAGTAGGTAAAAAATGAACATATTAAGAAACGCAGAATTTACTTCTCAATTCGTAGAAAATAGAGATCAACTGCGTTTTCAATAAACTTTTTGCTAATGAGAGAAATAACTTATCTGCTATAACGGTACCAACTGTTTTCTATAGACCTCGATGCTAATGTTTTGTGAAATAAATATAATTTCTATCCTACCACAGCATGCATGTCACAAACTGTCATAGAGAACAATGTTTGATTGCCCATTTGACAAGGACAAAACCAGTTACTCCACTGCATTTAAGAGAGATAACTCTGCTGGAACTAGACAGGATAAGAGTTATCTGGTTACAACATACATATTTTCAACCATGTGTGCCACATTTTAAAACAATTATAAAAAGTACAAACTATGACCTAGATGTGAATTAACATAATTTCACATCTTGCCAAGAAGCTCAATTGTTTTAAAATTCTGACAGAAAGTACAACTCTTACATAATGCACCAATCACAGCTAGTGTTGTTGCTTATTTATGGATACAATGTTCCCTACACCTTAAGCTCCGCCCACCTGGACTTGTACAATATGTACTGTTATACCATCTAGTGTGTTCTTTTCTCCACTTTTCTGATGACACTTTATTGTATCACTTGCGCAAATATGGCCGATACGGAAAAGAAGTGATATGCTTTTTCCTTTTTTATCTTAAACAAACACGTTTTTTTTAAAGCAGTGATGATTCTTAACTGATATCTTTAGTAATATCTTTCAAGTAAGTAAATGATTTTAATGCATGCATATAGTTTCATACAAGCCAAATTAACCCTATACACAAACAAGAAAGGCAAATATTATTTACATTAATGTCTTGTTTGCTACAAGCACTTTTCATAAAGTGTTTATAAATGGTCTTGCCATTATTTGAAGCAATTTGACGTGAATTACATCAATATTCAATAATATCAGTTGACACGAATTGAAGTCTTGAACAGCATGAAGGCATTTTTATACAAAACGCACTAATTCATTTTATTTTTAGGTAAGGAAACATATCTGATACACATTTCTAAAATGTATTCATGATTGCCTCAGGCAAGGTCTCAACAAAAACTTCCGTCGCTAATAGTGTAATATACAATCTTGATGGGCACATTTTCATGGGATCACCAAGTGCGAATAGCGTGGAACAGATCGACAAAAGACATTTTCGGGATGCAATTTGCCTACAATTTATTGCCGTTTAAGATTTGCACAAGTAGATTGTGCGGGGCAGTCTATTGTGGATCTTAATAAAGGTTAGACTTTATTGTATTTGCTAAATAGTTGGTTCTTGTTTCCAGATCATGGGAAACTTACGTTTGCTTAAATTATTGGTCTAATTTGCAACACTGATTATGTCAAAGAATTAACGACTGGTTTCAATGTGATCTTTGCAGGGGTTGTTATAAATGATGACGTCGTCGATGTAAGCGTCAAAGTTGCATGTACATGATGTAATCATGTTCATTTAGCGTTGTAAAAAAGAAGACGAACTTTTCATCCTCAACGGCATATCGGTCAAGTACGTCTGGAGTTGCAAATTCCGAAATTTGCATTGTCTTTTATTCTGACCATAATTAGGACGACTACCGAAAATAGGAGTGAGATTCATTAAAGTTTCTCGAATCCATTGTTAAGCAGGATCCATCCCACAAACCTTTTGCCTTCTTATGCGCCTCCTCCTTTCCGACGTTTTGTTTTTATTTTTGGATACGCTCTTTTGAGTGCATATCGAGGAGGAGTTGTGCCATCACGGCAAACAAGATAACGTCATCAACATTATTCAAAAACAAAGATAAAGCAATATGGATGATAGAAATTTGTGCAGGAAGAAATGAAAGGATATAATACATCTTGTTATGGTTGGGAGCCTGTGGCAAATATTGCATCACTTTTATTATGTTAATTATATGTACAAATTGATATTATATAAAATGGAACAAATTGTATGCTATATGTGAACAAATTTTGACAAAAGGGGCTCAAAGATCTATAGAAACAATAAATTACACAGTAGTTATAAGGCTGGAAAATAGTGAAGAAAAAAGATTAAAGAATTTTATTTGAAATAATTTGAGCTATATAAATCGTGTGGACATTAGTTTGGTAGCATGAATTGTGAAAGTAGCGGGGACAATGCATTAATGAACACATTAACAAAATGACCGCTACGCTGAATTTTATCGGATCACTTTACTTTTGTAAACTGATTGGCTGCATCATTCCAGAAAACGAGTTTGTTTAGAAATTATAACTACATTCCGTTCCTTACAGATGTTGACAACTTCACAGTGAGAAAAGATCAAAGAAGCAAACTGTTTTAGCACATAGTTTTATACAAGTCAAAGTTATGCACACAAAGTAACGCACACCTTTCTTATATAAGATTCTTCTTTTCCGGTTGTCATTATCGTAAAGAGTTCACAAATGAAAATGTGAATAACAGAGATGCATGAATATCGAACAAGACTATAAAGACGTTTATAAACTACGTACTCTTTTCTCTTAGTCATAATAAAACGAAAAATGTCGATACCCAGGCCTAAAGTTTATTCCCTCAGTTAAACTTCCAATCAAGTTTCCTTATGCTTGACCATGGGGAAATAAGACATAGTTTTGAATGTTTATCATTGTACTGCTGAATAAACGACGAATGAAAGTCAGTGTCTCAGATTTACTTACAGCTGTTGACATCTCTACTGTGGGATGAATAACAGTGTATGAATTCTTGCAAACGAACAAATATGATTTAGTATAAAGAAACCATAACCATACTAGCAATGTCCTTTTAACTGATACAAAGCTATCTCCGGAGAAATATAGGTACTGCGTACTATAATATTCTAATCAAACATGAGCGGCAGTAAGCATGCGCCAAGAAAGGCATGTAGCTTAGCCCACGGGTAAATGGTTGTAAAGTGCGAATATATATATATATATATATATATATATATATATATATATATATATATATATATATATATAGATAGATAGATAGATAGATATATAGATAGATAGGTAGGTAGATACAACAACCATCGGTGTGATAAACCTCGACACGTAGAGATAGTGAGATGAAGAGGGACACGTCCTCACTGATATATATTCTTCTTTTCAATGTTAAAATGACTAGTGTTCTAATGTTAAAATGACTAGTGTTCTAATGTTAAAATGACTAGTATGCATATAGTGTTCTTTATCTGAATCCAAGCGACGAATTGTTGAAAGTTTCAAAATGAGGGCGTTCGACTTTTATTTTTAAAATCCGAAAATGCAAAACATTAAGAGTAAGGTAGAGAGAGAAAGATATTTAGCGACATAAAACAAGTTGTTTTTTCTTCTGTATTTACAATACCTGTTCGCAGATATTTAAAATGATACACAGTGTTTGATAGCTAATGAATGAATAGTGTTTTATATTTAAATTAATCCACAGTGTTTAATATTTAATTGTACTGTTGTAGTACATTGCTTTATGCATACTGAGTATTGCCCTAGTATTTCACATTAAATAAAGGCAATGTCATTTGGGAGAGAAATAGAGAATATACCCAATACCTAAATTTTTCAATATATATCTAGACATATTCCTAGCTTAACGCAGTAGTTTTAACATGCAATCTAAAATAATTATAGTGAAATGTTTAAATATTACTGAAACAAATATACATGTATGTGTCCAGAATTGAGTCTGATCTGTATGATTTTAATTTTGCTCATCCTGACAGAGCTCGTATGAAATCGTGACAAAACATGTTTAATGTAAAACATACCTTAAAGTACACACGGAAGTACACACGAAAGGGGAAATTTGATAACCTTGACTATATACAAGGTGCATTTAATTACGTCATTTAAATTTTACGGAAATAACAAAAATAAAAAATAAAGAACACTGAGTTAACGAAAATTCACTATTACGTAGGAATTGACGAGGTATGGTCACTATATAGAAACATAAATAGTTTAATTTTCTTTCCGTTGCAAGGCTGTTCGGTCTTTATATGGCACCATGCCTATGTCTACTCTGCAAAGCTTGTGTATAAAGTTTTTTTTTGTTATTCAATACTAACTATAAATATTACTCGATCCAGTCTTCTGCAAGATGTCTGCTGTAGAATCCAAGCGATGTGTCGTAGAAATTCTAACGTAAAGTTAGTCTAAATTAGAAACCAAATAAATATACCTTAATACTTTTTAGAAACTTAATCGTGAAAACGATTGAACTAGTACAAACAAATAAAGTATAGAATACAGAATATTTAAATCTGCTTATATAGTTGCGATTACTATCAACAATTTATGCAAATTGGTGAGACACAGAGGAACGAAAAGTGCTTGGAAGGAAGACAACACGAATTGTTGTTGTTATCACCAGAGATAATCGGTCTTTGTAACAAAAAAAAATGAATTAGCAAAGTAAATATTGTGAGCCTCTTTGCTTCATGCACAAACACACCCGCTTTATCCAGATATACATCTGTAAGTAATTCCCACGTGAATCATTTAACGTGTACTGCCAAACAATGCCTGCTTTCTTGCCTATGTTTTGTGTCGTCACAGTGCAGAAAGGATGAAATTGGATTGAGACTTTTAATGTGCACTAGATGTGTCCTCATTGGTCACTGAATTGTTTTGTTTTTGAAACACAACAATGACTTAGCTGCTACATTTATATTATACATCATATAGATTTCTAGCAGTCTATTGGCTCCAAAGAATAAATAAACCTTCTGTCTGACTTCCATTTAATTAATGTATATACAGCCAAAGTTGAAACCGCATCTGCATCATTAGCATCACATTACATTCCAGAAATCGTTATTTCCTTCACAACCCGATAATACAGCTGATTTATCTCTAACAGTTTCCATAGTTTTCGGATCTTTTCTAGATGCGATTATCCACCGTGTCTAACCTTGACTTCCGATCTCTGGGAAACATAATTTCATTATATCATCTGCAACATGCATGTAGTTTTATAACTATTATATCATAACAGATATGCAGTAATACAATGATTTTCATGGCTAACTTTTGTTAAGTCTGTCTTAACCAAGTGTATTTATTCCAACCCCTTTCATCTACCACTTGACATGGTTTACAAAAAAATATACTCGTCATTACCACATAGTGGAACAATAGGAAAGACAATTTGATCAGTTCCATTAAAAGTATCAAATGTTACAAAGATCAATGAAAGAACCCCATAATAAATATATTTCACTACAAAATTACTCACCACGAATGCTTATTAAAATGGTCTGTGCATGTAGGATTGTAGCCTGGAACGCTGTATTATTGCAGCACTTAATGTTGTTATCGGTACATATTAAGGCGATACTTTTATTGAAGCATTTTAAAACATTATGAAGTTACTCTGACTTTCCCTCTATCTATTCCGATTTTTGTAAAAAATCTGTCAATCCTATCACGTAAATGTAAATAAAACCGTTTATGGCGGCTGTCCCCGATTACCGTACCACGTGAGAATAACTCTATTATAGCAGTGTTTTAAGCATGGTAGCAAGCATGTATTATAATAGACATTAATTTCAACGTACCGATATCATGGAATGTCCACGCTTGCACTGGCTGAATACTTCCACAAACCGATGATCGATTTGAATACACTACTGTCCGGTAAGTCTTAAACTACGATAATAACATAATAAACTCAAATTTTAAAAAAAAATTGCCAGAATTTGTCTGAATTTTAAGTACAATGGGGACAAAGAAATCGGTATAAATGATTGTATTGTTGTTATTACTGTAGTATTACTAATTTTAAAATAGTTTTAAAACTATTTTTGTTTTCATATCTATATAAGATAGATAGGACCATAAGCAACGTTTTGTCAGTTTTATTTTATCTTGGCTACTCTGGAATGCAACTCCAAGCTCAACCGTGTAAGTACGTGTACGTTACGTCCTGTATATGGCCTATAAACATCAAGCTGCATACAATACACTGAGTATATTTAGGAATCAAATTTTGTATACCATGATCAATAGAATCGCATGTACTTTACAAACAAATGATGTTCATTGTTTTTCAACGTATAATTACGAGAAATGCTGACATCTTTTAGGCAGTTTTAATCTGACAGATTTGCATCCACCCCCATCCATCCCCGATACAGCTTTACATATTTGCCTGCGTGTGTAAAAAGCCGATAGACGGCGCGTGTTTAAAATTATTTTGAAAATCCTGTTTATGTATGTATGTATGTATGTATGTATGTATGTATGTATGTATGTATGTATGTATGTATGTATGTATGTATGTCTGTATGTATTTATGTATGATTTTAACTGCCAATTGATAATTACTTCCGTGTGACTCACCTGAATTACCTTAGGCGATAGGAAATTAGATTTGCGATAAACATGTATGTCGGAGGATTCACTTGATCGTCATTAAGCATGATTAAGCATGATTGTCATTTTTGAAATCATGAATAATCTATAACTACTAAACAGCAGCTATATTAACCGTGAGAAGATAATCTCTATGTGTGTATGTGTGCGTGTGTTTGGTGTGGGTGGGGGGTGGGTGGGTGGGTTGTGTGTGGTTTGTGTGTGTGTGTGACTTGGAAGAGAAATTGAAGCTGCATAGGGCCATTTCAATCTAACAAAACAAGCAAGTCAAGAGTTTCCAAATTGTATCGCTATGACTAATAAGCAGAGACATGTTGTTTGTCAGATGGACTTTCAGTTTACTTAAACAGTGGTTGTGGGATATTTCAATTTTGAAAATTACAATCCAGATTAGTCGAAATTGTTTTAACTCTGGTCAGTCAAGATTCTTTATACCTGGCCGTTCAGAGCTGCGGTGAAATAGAAAGGAAAAAAAAAGAAAGAAAAAAGGTTTTATAAAGAGTTTTGTATTGACGAATACATTGCATACAGGGAATCTATTCAGCTTTACGATAATTATTGGTAAAAGAAACAACAACAACAAAACAAACCCTCCAAAATAACAAGAACCACTAACGAATATTACGTTTACAATGCAATTGTTAAAGAATCTTACCCCTGATGTACAAATGCCTGTCATTTGACGAGCAGAATACAATCTGATTTGATATTTTATAGCCATTGTAAAAAGTGTTTGTGTTTATGTTGATAAAACCTTTCTTTATAGATCCTCACATCGAGGACAAACATCATTGACTTCATACAGGAATATATTATTACAAACACGTCCACTTATATTAAGCCGTAATACAATTTGTAAACGGAATTCTCTTTATTTTCATTGTAACTGGAAATTTTTTTTATATCGCTTAATGTAACGTGAAAATGGATTAATCATTTTAGTACGATCCTTTCAAATGGAAACGGTGGATTATGTTCGTGATACCAAGAAATGCATTTTCCTAACTTTTGAGAGAACAATACAAGAGCATGATATATTGAATGATGAATTCGTAAAGTGAATATGATGACATGATCTATTGAATGATGAATTCATAAAGTGAATATGATGATATGATATACTGAATGATGAATTTGTAAAATGAATATGATGACATGATATATTGAATGATGAATTCGTAAAGTGAATAAAATGACATGATATATTGAATGATGAATTCATAAAGTGAATATGACATGATATATTGAATGATGAATTCGTAAAGTGAATAAAATGGCATGATATATTGAATGATGAATTCATAAAGTGAATATGATGACATGATATATTGAATGATAAATTCATAAAGTGAATATAATGACATGATATATTGAATCATGAATTCGTAAAGTGAATATGATGATATGATATCCTAAATGATGAATTCGTAAAGTGAATATGATGTCATGATATATTGAATGATGAATTTGTAACGTGTATATGATGACATGGTAATAAGAAGAACACAAATCTATAGTCTATATTATAAGGAAAGAAATGAAGAATACCACCTGACTCCCAGTCACTTACATATCATTGTCCATTTTATGTATTTGTTCTGCTTTAAGACGTCCAATCTATAGTCCGTCATTACAGTGGCAAAACATTCGGAGTACCTGTTCGGAATGTTTGTAGTACAAAGCAATTACTTTTTTGTGTTGTTCCATTGAATCTTATTCTAATTCTAGGAATTTGTTATACGTTGTTTTAACGAAGTAATATTTTTATAAATAATTTCATATATTCTCTCCTTTAATATATTTGTTTTTATTCTAATATGAAATGTTTATAAATGGGATTCAACTACCTTTCAGCAGCATATACCGTTTATTCGTTTTATAGTTGTATATTTGTCCACAACTCAATGAAGTAATATGTTCCCTCAATATTCAATCATATTATGTCCTAGATGTACACAACTTGTTCACCTAACGTTACCTGTCTGATTTGGAACATTTTCTCTGTTAACGTTGGCAAGTACACTTTTGCAGAGATGGATTGATAATTTGAAATTTCCTTTCGTTCTATTCCTTGTTAGTTTGGTGTCATTCTTTAGAAAACAAAATTAGGTATTATTAAACGAGATGTGCTGGGATAAACTATATAATTTATAAAGAAATTAATCATATATTTTGCCTATAGCTGTATAGTAGTAATTTGATCTGTAACGTAGCTTTAACAATTTCTCAGTCATATCGTTACGATGTCTGCAATGTGATAGTTTCTAGTGATGTCTAGCAATGGGGTATCATGCCGCAGACGAGTAGCAATATGTACCACCCAGTCACATTATCCTTACACCAGGCATACCAGTCCTAACACTAGCCTCTTAATGCTGAGGTTAAATACTTATGACTTGTTTTTCATCCAAAGTAGTTGCTTTTGAATAAGTAGGACAAATAGATGAAGGATACGGGTACTTTCTTCTTTATTTCAGGAGAGCCCTTGAAATATACTAATTTTTCTTAAATGTGTCAAATATATTTAAGTTGCATTAATTGATTATTTTCCTATGATTTTATGTTATATATAGCTGCATTGTGGACTTTGCCTTGTCCAAAATCAAGTACATTGTCTGTTGACTAATAACCTCTGTTTTGGTAAACAATTAATACAAAATCAAATATTTTTTCTTTGTGTATGGTTCAATAGCAGGAAGATTATCAATAGAGGTAAACATGTTTACTTAGGTCTGGGTCTAGAACATCGGTATTGCCCACGGAATAACTTGTTCTACTTTTTTCAAGGTTCTTTATTGCAATGTTAGTAACGCATATTATCGTGTTAAAAACGAGAGTGTTCTAAAGTTGGAACTTCCAATGAATGGACATAGTATTTTCAGAATATGAAAGTGTTTATGAGAGGGGTTTATAATCTTGTTAAGTTGAGCAATTACGCATTCCCGCGATAGAATCTGAAGTTGAAATAGTCTTTTTGTTGTTTTCAGTAGTTCTTTTGGTGGAATTATTCATTGGAATGTTTATTGACACGAAGTTCGCTTAAATAATATTATTGGACAGAAACATTAATTTGGAAGTATACTGAATTATGACAATGTCATCTTTGACTATGTTGTTATGATTAATTGGAATACTGTTAGTATATCATCTCGCTTCAGGCTGTTGGTACATTTGTATATTCTTGGCTACAGGAATATCATCCCCTTCAGCGCATGATCTTATTTTGATCCCATTTGAATTATTTTAGGATTTTATTCGTTACGACTGATGATGATAGAAATTGTTGGACTGTTTGGAATTTAATTTGCAGTAGTGTAAGTACCTTTTAAATTTTCACATTGTAGTATAGGGAAATACATTATTTGTTAAGTATAAGGCCATGGAGTCGTAATAAGTGTTATTCTTTGTAGAGAGACGACAGACGGACAGACACAGAGACAGAGATCGTGTGTCAATTACTTGTGATTTTTTGATTTATGTTAAAATCTCTCCCTTAACATTAAATTTATTAGTTTATCTAAAAGTATTGGTGGACTATATATTTGGTATATCTTTTTATAACTATAGATACGTGTATCTTTACAAAAACCTAGAAACAAAAATATCGTTTATCAGCTTTAAATGTCATTCCATCCCTTCTTAAACTGAAACATTTTCTAGATCCATTAAACCAAATTACAATACTAGTGAGATAAATAAATATAAATACTACACACTGATCTTTGGGAATGTATACGGCCATCTAATGTAATCGGAAATGATAACTTAAGCTTAAATGTCTCTACGTTTACGTTGAGATGCTTCCAAAGAAATTGTGTACGAATTGTTTCTAAATGGGCAATGAAGTATTTATCTTGATTGTCACAGGAAATGATAAGTCATGAATTCAATGATGACTATTTCCTTCGAAAATCAAAAGTCAACTAAATGGCTCTACGCTTCATCTCCATACATTGTGGAAAGAGAGATTCTATGCGTTAAATCTCCAGACGTCATTGTTTCCTTTGACTGGAATGATCGTTTTGATATCCATAACAACGTATATTCAGCCATATGATTAGCAAAATGTGACACTGAATGTTATTTTAATTATGGTCATCTCATTATGATGATGTCCTCTGTGTCTTTTAGTTTCTGTTTTGGTTCAAGGAAATCATGGTCCCCCATCTCCAAAGAGGGTCCGCATTCCAAAGATGGATTGGATTCTACCATAACGTCTAATAGTCTTTAATCTCTTCTCTCAAACTGCTGACTTCTAGCGTATTATCAAATTTTGCATACAAGATGACCTTCACCGTGTAGAGTAGAGCTACTGCAAGCTGAAGCTCCACACAGGTTTGGCTGAATTCAATGGGGTGGAAATGTCCCTCGTCGCTGCTTTCGTCATCAGTGAAATTAAAAGCCCACAATTTGCCACCTCCTGCATACCCGTCGTAATCCAGGGACATGTATGTCTTCAAGCAATTGCTCTTTTCAAAGTTAGCTGTGAAGGGCCTCGACAACAATATCTCGCCATCGAGACTGATCTAGGTCTTGGACATTTTGCAGTGATGCAACTCGGAATGATTTTATTTCATGTCTTCGTTAAAAGCTGTATTAAGGACGATGCCTATGATTAAAAGTTTCGTTAACTGACCTGGACACAGATGATCTTCGATCTTAGATCGGAGTCCAGTTGGAAGGATCAATGTGTTCACTTCCACTGGTCGTATTGATATTTTGCGGTCCTTCTAATCTAAGTGCGACTGATGAAGTTTCCCACTTAATATAACACTTCCGCACGGCGCACATAGCGTTGGGCTTTTTGAAAGATGGCTTTGTACTGGCTACCCTCAGGAGTCATCAAACGAAAGAAACGGAAGGAAGTACTGGTTTGTTTCAGCCTCAGGCTGACGTCCACTCCGTTCAGCACATACTTTCTTGCAAACACATGTCCAAATGCAAAAAGATCCGTCTGTTCTAAATATGGCTTAGTTTGATTGTTTTTCTTGCATCAGCTCTGTCGCGTCGTCATTACCTGTTTGGCTTCCATTCCATACGTCAACATATTTTACAGGTACACTAGTTAAGGGTAAGTACCCATGCTGACCCTTCAATCCTTCGTTTAACTGTATAGGGCATTTATTATACTTGAAAAAGGACTTGCTGCTTTTGATGACTTCGTTGTGGAGGCTTAGTGGTGAATCAACCCAACAACACATACAATTCACGACAAAAATATTGTCATCCAACAAATACAAGTACTTGATCTTCACAAGTTTGTTATATTTTGGTCATGCATTGCTAAATAGTCCGACGAATATGGAAGCAAGTGTTTCCACCAAACGTTGAAAGCAGCAGGGGGGCCGAACAGACCTAAGGATCCAGACAAAAAATAAAACCTTCTATGAAAAAATGTCTCGTAGAAAGGTTTATTTTAACAAATAAACGCTTCCTGGGAGAATTTCATTTTTATTGGGATCCAACCAATAAATAAACCCTTAGTTCGAGATGATAGCTGCAGACGAATATGTATACTTAATTTATTTATTTATTGTTTACGCTTTTCTGTCACGATACTGTCAAGGACCCCCTGCTGCTGTCGTGTTTAATTAAAATATTCTATCTCGATTTTAAGATACAAATTAAAAATAATAATTAATGGATGTAGGAGAAGCATTAAGAACAAGAATAGCACGAGAGCGATTAAAAGCTATAGAAGAATATTTACCAGTGCGAGAATCAGTTAAACGAAAAATGCGAGCAGCTCAAGATGCAAAAGAAGGTTTTACTGAGTTCGCAACTGAGTTATTCAAACCAATAACTGAAACAGCTGAAAAAGTTCTTTTAGGTGATATAAAAGATCCCGAGGAGAGAAAACATGGAATCCTTCCTGTGTTAAAAAGAATTGAAGAACAGACTCGACCTCAACCTGTTGCTGAACCTGTTGCACTTGCACCTGTACCTGGACCTTCTAAAGTCAAGAAAATCTAGAATTAGATATACACCTAGAGCTGGTGTCACAGTTAAAGAAACAAATGAACCTGATGATGAAGTACCCGCAGAATTTGAATATATTCCATACAGAAAAAGATTTACCGATCAAGGTTTAAACGATATGATGTTGGGCGAACCATTAGATGATGTTGAGGAGGCGTCTGGCTTTGGTGTGACTACAAATGAAAAATTTTCTTCTAGAAATATATATTTATATCCTGAGCATCGTGTTACCAGTCGAAAAACGTGGAGAGATATGGTATTCAAAGCAAGACAAAATATTAATCGAATAAATACTAGTGATGAGATATATCGTGCATTTATTGAAGGATTTGATGCTCAGTCAGCAGCTCAAAAAGAAGAAACAGGATATCGAAAACAACAAGAAGCAGAACAAAAGGAGCAAAAGAAAAGATTAAAAGAGCTTGAGAAAAACAACTAAAAGCAGAGAAGGAGTTGAAGGAACAACCCTAACCACAACCTCCGTCTCCACAAAAACAACAACCCCAACCTGCTCAAATACAACAACCTCCGCCTCCACAAAAACAACAACCTCAACTTCTACCAGAACACCAACCTCCGAGAAGAAAAATTAATATTCCAGAGGATAAATCAACGATACAAGGTCTAACTCCTGCTGTTCACTTTCTTAAACCTACTTTAGATAAAATTTCAACATATCCCTTTGAGTTGGAACGTGTTGCTGCGTTTGGATACGATAAGAGGTATGATCATTTAAGAAAACTTTCTGTTAACCAATTTTCCGAGGATAATTGGATCCCTGCGGTATATTTTGCTAGCAAAAATGCTGCCGTTAATACTTCTGATGAAGTCTATAAAAAATTGAGAGAAATTTATATAGAAATATAATATTTCGTTCGCGACCAGAATCACCAGAAGAAGAATTTCAGGATGCACCAGAAAGCACAGGTAGCGGATATAATATCTGCCCTGATAACGTTGTTAATGATGTATCTCGATTAGAGGTCCTTATCGGGGGAAAACGAGCTGGAAACAACTCATATGAAATAATTAATGAGGCAACTGATATCTGCCGAGGACTATTTCAGGGAAATATTATTCATGCAGCTATTTACCCTGATCTTATTGATGAGATCGTCGATTAAACAATTAAGTAATAAATAAAATAATCATTCACAAAGGTCACCGTGCAACACTACCAACTCGTGAGGTAAATTCACTGTTATCGATGTATAAATTTACATACGGATCAGGATTAGGTGAAGTGATTAAAGGATTTATTACCAGAATAGCCAAGACGGTCCTATTGCTAAGCAGTTGTCAATGAAAGCTATGGATTTTGTTCACGATAAAGCTACAGCTGCTGTTGGTGCTGCTGCTAGCAAAGCTTTTGATGCCGTCAAAGATAGAATACTAAGATAGATAAGGCGATAAAATCACCAGCTAAATTACAAAGTACAATTGAGATGCCCAGCGATATTAGTAAGATAATAAATGAGTCAGCTAATCAGAAATTAGCGTCGTTGGTGCAACCACAACCAATAATGAGTACTAGCGTATACGGAGACCGTCTTCGCTTTAGACGATACTATTTTATTATAAATGTTTTAGCGAACATCTAATGACGCTTTTAAGTTAGATGAGCTAATAGAAAAGGATGAATCAGTACAAGATTTTCAATATTACTCGTATGACGCAATAACACCGGATAGTAGCAGTATAATTGAATTAGAAGTACAGGATACAACAAAATATTTTCTGCCGTATGAGGCATTTATTGAGGTTGTTGGTAAAATTGTAAAAAATGATAATACCAACTATGCTGCATCTTTCAAGGTTGGATTGGTTAATAATGGTATTATGGCATTATTTAAAAGTGCCGCGTATATGGTTGATGGAAAAGAAATTGAATCAATTAATGATAACGTTGACGTGGCAACAACAATTGTTGGCCTAGCAAGATACTCAGATGATTTTACCAGATCAGCTGGTCCTGGTATGATGTTTACCAAGGAAAATTCTGATGTCGCAGAGTCTTCTCAGTTTGATATGGTACTACTGACACGTGATGCTGCATCAGCTGATGCAGTAGCTGGAGTAGTAGCTCGACCAACTGGAGCTTTTCCAGCAGTAAAGGAACCTAATGCTAATTTTAATCTTGGATTTGCTGCGCGTAAAAACATGTTATCAGGCGATAGAAGAAAATTTTCATGTGCTATTCCGTTATCGCACATATTTGGATTCTGCAGGTGGTTTAGAAAGGTCATTTTTGGAGCTAAGTACACTGTTGTCTTTTATAGAAAAGGCGACAGCAACGACGCTATCTGGAGAGAAGCTCGTGATAACGGTAAAGTTGTATTAGAAAAACATACCTTTTGGATGCCATCAATGACGCCGTCAATATCTGAAAAAATAAAATGGTTATCTTTTATGAATCAGGGTGGTAGATTTATTATGTCGTGGTTAACAACAGTCACTGATAGCATTACTTCTACGGTTAATGGTAATTTTATTTGGCATATAGCATCACAGCAAGGTGTTTCTGCACCAAGGCATATTTTTATAGCTCTTCAGAGAGCCGATCGATTAAGTGATCAAACTAGAAGTCATATGATTTTTGATAATTTTAATGCTAGCTAGATCTCACTTAGAATAAATGGACACAAAGAACCAACTAACAAATATTGGATTATACAGATAACTCAATTGCACGTGGATATCATCGACTATGGAGCTTTATGGGTCGAGATCAAAATATTGATACTGGATTACAAATATCTCAGTTAGATTTTAAAAATTTCTATCCGATTTATTATTTCTCACTGGAACATCTTGATTTACTAAAACAGTCTGTTGTTGATATACATTTTAAGGCCAGAGTAACTAACGCGGGTCATGATGCGTTTAGAGCAGTTCCTGTTATACTCAGCGATAGAACAATGATTCTCGAGGGTATTGATAGTAGAATGAGAATTATTGATGCTCCTGTGGAAAAAATGCAATTTAAATCAATCAGGTTACTTATAAAATGCTATATGAACATGTTAGTGTGACTCTGACCCCGAGTCAGACTAAAAAACTTCAATCAGATACATCAAACAAAATGTGGTGTGAAATTAACCCTGAAAAGCAATCAGATTCAGGGTGGACCAAATAAATTATCAATAACTAAAACACAGCAAAAACATTTCGATAAAGCTAAATCATCTAACATCGGAGTACAAATAGCTTTATCTCCGAGTGCTATAAAAGATATGGTTAAAATAGGTGAATTTTCCCCTTATTAGCTGCGCTACCAGCATTATTTGCTGCTGCTGCACCAGCTGTAGCAAAAGCTGCTGCGTTATGTGCTATTGGAACAGCAGGAGGAATGGCGACAAAAAATGCTCAGAGGAAGATATAGCAAAAAGAAAAGATTAGGTCCTCGTCTATCAAGACCTCAATACGGACGAGGAGCTTATCTGGGAAGACCTCAGTACAGACTAATTTAACGCCGATGTCAAATTATGATCTAATTGATGCCGCCAAAAAATAAAAAATAATGTTTTTTAGAAGAGTATTTATGCGAGATCAGTTACCAACGTATCCAGATAAATATGAAACAGGTATTATAAGTCTTGATAACAACGTCGGACCAGGGACTCATTGGGTAGCATACGCTATAAATCCACGTGAAATTATTTACGCTGACTCATACGGATTAGCTCCACCTCGAGAATTTTTAAATTATGTATCTCAGCTAAATACTCCAACGTGGTATTCTACGCTACCAACACAAAAACTAACCGATCCCCCGATATATGTTCGTGAAGCAATAAATGTTCTCGCAGCGATATCTAACTCTGATAAACCAAATCATAAAGTTGTTCACGAGTACAGGTCAGGTAAATTAAATCAAACGAAATAAATATAATGGTAGATATTTACGGCAGATCTGCACTAACAAGAACGGTAAAACGCATACTAGAGAGAGAAAAAATTGATATCAGTGATTTATCTAAATATGCAACAAAGGATGACATTAATAATCTTTTATCGCTAGTAGAAGCAGATCCTAGCGAGGTTACTGTTTTTCAGGATCAACACGGCAGGTTGACATCAAGTAAAGTTAAAATAGGCGATATAATCAAACGGAGTGAATACAACACCCACGTGGATAATTTTAAAATTATCGAAGAAAGCGTCAGAAGAATTAATGACGTCATTAAAGAAAGCTACTGATGATATTAAATTTTTAAGTGGTCAAATGATTCAAAAGATTGGTTCAGCTGCATACGATAAGGACATTAGCGAGATTAATAAAAAAAACTCGCCAATATCAGAAACTCTCTTGATTTGTATGATAACACCAGAAAACAGATAAAAAACATCGCCAAAAGTATAGGTATAGCATCAATTTTCCGACCCCTATTTCTATCAGTGAAATAGCGTTATCTCAGTTACGTGTTTATCATAGTTGGCAAAATATTAGATCAAAATCATTTGGTGAGTTATTATCAAATAATTCTCTTGTTTTTGCTTATAAAAATAAAGATGGTACCAATGATCCGGATTGGAATGCAGTTGCAATACCAACAGGTAGTTATGAGATTGAACAGATCAATGATGAGTTCGTGCGCAGAATAAAAGATATAACAGGAAGAGATCCTGGAATAAAGATATCTGTACACGAGCCAACGCTAAAATCAATTGTTGAAGTGAGTTCTGACTACAAGGTTGATATTTATGCGAGTTCAATAAGAACTGTACTAGGTTGGCCTGTAATTCAACCACCAGCACGACCAGAACCTAAAAAATCTGATTATACCTCATTATGGTGTTGAAAATGATTTTGTCTATCTTTTGAGAAAAAAAATATTAAGAACTGAATTTATCTTCAGAAAAAAAATGATATGTTGTGGTTTATTATTATAAATAGCCCCATTCCTGGACATAATATACAAACTCAAAGCATTGCTTTTGAAATAACTAATCTCGCCACACAATTTAATGTAATTAACAAAACTACTGATACACATTTAATTCAACTAAAAAGATATTTTCATGAGTGTATTTCTGATATATCGAGTTCGTGTGATGATGTCATCAAAAATGTAGAGTTGATAAACCAATTGATATCAAATATGGAATATCTTAACACAACATTTATTCAGGCAATAATTGATGGTAAATCAGGTAATAAGGAAAAAAGTATGAGAATATATCGGATAACTGAGGCTGAGCTACCAAATTATATATTTCCCGGTTACAACGTAGATGAATTAAGAAAATCCTTAGCTGATATTACTGATGAATCATTTAATAAATTACATAAAGTATGGAGAAAAATATTATCGCCGCCAGCTATTCTTAAACGTGACAACTCTGAAAACGAGGGCACAGGACGGCATATTTCACCCGATATAGTTAATATAACAGGTGTTATCGCAATCAATCTCAATTGTGATATCATCGAAAACAGCTACATCGCTGATGCATCAGTTTCTGATCAGGCCAAACAGGGATTTGTTCTCTATTCGTTTTCACCAAAAGAATCACTTGGGTATTTAATCATACAGGAGCCAATTAATCCAATTTACCTTAGATGTCATAATAATCAGTTGCAACGAGTAAATTTTTTATTGACAGATCAATCTGGTCATCTGCTTGATCTGCGTGGAGAAACGCTGAGTATAAATTTATTAATAAAATCGTGAATTATATAGGCCAAAAATTATGACAAAAATATATATTATTTTTTTTACTGATTCTTGCTGTCTATTAGCTTTCTTAGTTGTCTCGCGCGAGTATCAATCATTTTTTTTAGACTCATGCTCGTCAGATAACGCTGATCTGATCTTCTCAATGACATGAGCTAACGGGGTAAAATCACTTATTTCTGTATCATTGATGTTGATCAGTGATTTATACATAGGAGATTGAATCTTTTTTATAAGTCTGTACTCAGACGACAAATTATATCTACCGTGTTGTTTGTTCTGTATTATGGTATCAAAATCAATAGCAATTTTATCAGAATCTCACTCATCCGATAATGGTATCTCTTTGATTTTTAATATCTCAATGGATTTAATTATCTCGTCAATATTTTCTTGATTCATTATATTATTATCTTTATTTGTTTAATATCAGGGGAAATTAAGAAAATCTGATCCAGTTACCAAATTTATATGAAAAAGTTGATTTACATATTCCTTCTGCAACATGTTTTACTGAGGCAGGATACATGCTAAATTATTTATCTGCCGAATACATCGATTGGAAAAAACATTTCCTCACCAGTTTCTATATTAACTGATTTAACCGCCCTGGAAACTTTACGTCCATAGCCAGCGTTTCCTTTCGATAAATTTTCACTCTGAGTAATTGCCTGAAGATCATTTATGGAATTATTTAATCTACCTCCATCGATATGATCAACTACCAGGCCGTTTTTGATCGGTCCATTGAAACATTCGTATACAAATCTGTGATTAAAATAATTGTTATTATTTCTGGTATTGAAATAAAGATAACCATGTTTATCAACACTACCGAGTGGTTTTTTCAGTTTAGCGTGTCTCACAACGCCATCACTTGATGCTTCATAATTGCTGATCGTTGGATCTCTCCTGAATATAGGGTTCATATTCATTATCCATTTGTCTAAATCGAAGTTTGTTTGAAGATCTACTTAAATAATCCTCCTCGCGCCTAATAGCGATATCACTATCAGAAGATTTCTTATCATAATATCGCTTTAGTTCTCTATATTTTTTCCACAACATTCTGCGCAGATTCTAGTTTACCCTCGTATTCCAACGTTGCATCTTATGCATCTTGTTGGTCCAACTCATCCTCGTCGTAAATAAGCTAGATGTATTCCACAGTATTCTTTTCTGCATGATTTATTACAACAAACCAATGATCCAATCATAGACCATTTACATTGAGTCATATTATTATTTAGATATTTGTTTGCAATATAATGTTATTCGATCTCAATGAGGCAGAGTATATTATTCCTGAAGTAGATCAAGCTCAAAAAGAATTTTACGACGATGGAGCAGCTTATACTTGGTCTAGGTGGAAAGCAGCTGATATAGATAATACTATGAATAATACACGAGCCAAAAGAATAATTAGCTCACTCAGTAATGATAAATTTGTATTCAGAATAAAATTTATTGTAAATAACGAAAATGATGTATGGATCACACGTGATAAACGCGATCCAGTAATTAATGGAAAAAAAATATGTTACCGTGAATAATAAGTCTAGGCTCGGGTTATTAACAGGTATAGATAAACCTTATTATTCACGCGCATATCCGGTAACAGCTGTTGTTTATGGCATTTATAGATTAAATAAACCTGTTGCTGAGAACCTCGCTAAGATGAAAACATCAGTCAAAATAAATTGTGTAGCTGAGCGAGTAATCGAACACTTTACAAATGCACGACGAAGAAATGGTTTAACAGACCTAAGAAAGGAAAAAATAAACACGTGGGCTGAGTCAGTTGCTGATGGAGAATCAATAAATGATGTTGCTACGCTATCAGCGAAATTAAAATTCCCTATAACGGTAAAAACACTATCGGGCGAAATGTTATACTCATCCGCGTACAAATCCAAAGGAGCACCTATTGAAATAATAGGCCATAATTCTCATGCTTGGAGCAAATCAGTAAAAATTTTCCCTCGAGAACGTAATATTAAATTTTATTCCGGAAATATATTCGATTTTATTTATAAAATAAGTAAATCTGATCCTGTATCTGTCTGGTTGTTTTCCAGTGATGCGCGGTATGATCAATTTGTCAGACCAAACGGAGATATGTATCGAAGTAAAATATTACACGATTCAATGACAGCGATAGCAGATAAATACTCAGTAAATAAAGAATTACTTAATAATTGCTTTACTATTCCATCTGTTGTTGCTCACGCAGCAAGAGAGAAAAATTCATGGAAACCAACTCGATGGGAATTTCTTAAAGATATTCAACAGAGTTGCATCGAATACGGCCACGGAGGATTATGGAATACTGATTATAATTTCAGTAATGTGATTTCTTTTGACATGATAGCGTGTTATCCAGGTAATTTTGTAGGATATGGCGAGTGCAATAATTATTTCACTCAATTCGGTCAGCCTACCGATGAGATGACCAGAATATCAATTAATGGATCACTGCCAGATTTTCCCATGACAGGTTTCGCTCGTGTTACATCATTTAAGTTTGCTGCAGGATTACATAAAATATGTTATGTTTGGCTTGGTAAGCATTTCTCAGAACAACGATGGGCTCCAATAGTATTATTAAGATATATGCTAGATTCTGCGATGCTGACGTTGTTGACAAATTGATGTTTGGCTGCCAACGAGGTATGAAAATTCAAAGGATTTAGGAAGAAAAATAATTGGTAAGTTTACTCAAGGTGGTGCGTATGATCATCAACGACATCACCGTAGATTAATTATGGATGAGGCTGAGTTAGATTTTATAATAGCTGATATCGCTGAGAGGGGTATATTTTGTAATCGAGAAGATGTTTATGTCGCAGATGGAACAAAGTTGGTACCGTGGTTAGTTATCTTGAAGGAGAATCACCACAATAAACTCATTTAAGATCGTCAATGTTAGCTTATGCGAGCATAAATTTATTATCACTGATAAATAGATTTCCTTGTGATGCTGTTAGAGTAGCTACTGATTCATTCTATGTTGATAGAAAACACCTACCAGAATTAGAAAAACTAACCGGACATGGATCATGGGGAACATGGCGAGTAAAAGATAGAGTATTTTATATTACTGCGAAAACATCGATGTTGCCGTGGAAGAAAAATATTACTGCGATAACGTGTTAGAAGTATCAGCAGCACCTTCTGTGTATGATCCCGCAGCAAGATATAAAATGGTTTATATAAATGGATCAGATGGATCAGGAAAACAACCAGAATGATAGAATTATTTAAGAACTCTAATGTTATTGTTTCAACACCAACACACAGGTTAGCGAGAGAAATGAAACAGCGGGGGGTGAACTCATGTACGTATCATAGTTTTTTTTCAAATATAATGGTGGTGCATAGAATTCATCTCGAATGGGAGAAAAATATATAAATAAAGTTATTATCTTGGATGAGATCTGTACAGTATTTGTTGGGATATTAAAAATATTTCTCGATTGGTTGTCAACGAAAAATACCGCTGTGATAATGTGTGGCGATCATGGTCAACCAAATCCTATTGATGGGGAATCCCCTCACACGTGGCTGAAGAATTTTGTTGATTACTATGAGGAGGTTGATACCGATTATAGATCGCTCGATGGCAGGTTGAGTGAATTTAAAAAACTAATTCGATTGAAATCTAATAAAATTCAATGTAGCGTGATGAGAGAAGTAATTCAAGAAACATCAATGAAAGATTTTTTATTAACGTGGACACCAAATGACCTAAGAGTTGCTAGCAGAAAAATAATTCGAGATATACTTCAAAAAAAATATTTAAGTTACATCAAGAAAAATTCCCTTTGATACCTGTTCCTTTGTGTTATAGACCAGCTGATATCAGATTACAAAATATTACGTTGATGTACCAGGACGAGGGAAGGAGAATCTTGTGTTGAATGATATCGTTACCGTCGATATTAATCTGGTAGATTAAGCACTAAACGCAACAAAATCACCCTGGAATTTAGGATACGCTATGACTATACACTCATCACAGGGTCTAACAATTTCTGATGTTCGAGTTTGGATTATTGATGACCACATTGAGTGGTCCAATTTAGTGTATTTACCTGTTTCCAGAGTGAGAAAAATATCTCAATTAGGTAGAATTACCCCGGATAGATCGATTATTAACGATGAAACAAATTAGTACGTGATAAAGAAAAAATTTAGCCATAAGCAATTTGACAAAAAAAATAATTATGAATTTGACCTAGATGTTGAATTCATTTTATCGCTGAAAGAGAAACAACACCACTGTGGTGGTTGTTACTGTATTATGACCTGGAATTATCAAAAAAAAAAATGATACAAGACACAATTTACCGTAGACAGAATAAATAATAATTTAGATCATAACAGAAAAAGTGTTACTCTAACGTGTTAGATTATCTAAGTGATTGAAGAGGTAGCTGAGTATCGGCAGGAATTACTTGTAGTTGCTCACGGGTAAATCGACGTTCAGGAGCAAGTGAATCAAGTATATAAATTGCTGGTCTACCAGATGACCTCGTAACAGATACGATTTTATATGTTGTTGTGCTCCAAATAGGATATGTTGCTCTTTTTCTCCCTCCCTCATCCTCACCTGGTTTATATAAGTATCTAACAATAACATCACCTAGTACGGGTCGAGTCGAAAAATCCTTTCTCGTTATCGGTATAGTTTTGTTTTATAGCAATTGCTGGTTTTATCGATATCGCTCTATTTGGTTCATTATTTATTGCTGATATCACACCTGGTAACCTAGTAACCCAGTCATTAGATCTTTTATTTTGAATAAATTCCATCGCATATTGATAGCAAAATAGTCTTTCAGCTAGCGTTTTATTAAATCGCTCAGCAATAGCTTGATCGTTGTGGATATTAACTTTCCCACATCTTACTTTTTACATTTTTTTGTTTCATTACAAAAATTACCGCTCCAAGAAATTCTCGTCCTGGATCAACTTGAAGTAATCTTGGCCACGTTAACGGACCTCGTTGATATATTTTTTCAAATGCGTTAGCGACCTCAGTGGCTGTTTTAGTGGTTAATGGTTCAGCTTCTTTGTATCTGCTAGCGATATCTACCACGGTTAGTATATACTTGCATGTTTTATCATTGACGATATCGTGTGGTAGAAACATTATATCTGCCTGATGAACCTCATTTGGTACACTAGCATCGAAATGTGCGTATTCAATTCGTTTGGGTGGTGGTAGATATATCTGCCAGATAGCTTGTTTTGATAACCACGCAGCAGCTACTGATGGTTTTACCCGAGCAGCTTTTGATAATTTCTTGATAGCTGATTTACCCTTCCAAAATCCAACAGGGGAGTAATAAATTGCTTCCATGATATTAATTACGCACCTAAAACTAATTTACCTTTCATAGCAGTGTTAATTATCCAACTAGCTATTTTTTCCCTGATAGTTTTATCTTTTATAGAATTTAACGTGTGAATTAATTTTACATCAGCTAGATGTCGCTGTTGTAAATCATTACTTCTATATGCGATATCATGAGCGAGACACGCTCGATCGATCGCATTTATTAGATCCTCACCAGGATTTGGTTGATCTTGATTATTTAATCTGAAATCGAGTCGTGTTCCTGGTCCACAGTAATTATATCCTGGTAAATATTTTTCTCCACGATATTTAGCCCACGGAGTTCCTGGTAATTTTGTTAACTTTGCTGCAACATCACCTCCGTGCTTTCTTCTTTTTTTTAATTGTTTTTGTTTTAACTGGTTTTATGCCCGATGAGGTAAATCTAAATTTCTTTGTACCACATTTTTCACATATACCGGTGAACGCAGATCTATTGTTGCGTGTAGTAACCGTGGTAAGATCTCTCGTTGGAGTTCTCGTTTTACACTTAACACAATATAAATCCATATTATAATTATATCATGAATGTAATTGATTTTTCGGCTACAAACAAAATCTGTTCCGGTTAAACGTCACGCTATACTACCGAATTCGATTAGAATGATAATAATAGGTCCATCAAGATCGGGTAAAACTCAGTTATTGTTGAATTTGATAATGAGATGGTTAAAATGGGATAAACTGTATTTAGTTGCACCATCTGTTGATGATCAACGTTGTTATCAGGTACTAAAATAATTTAATGAGAACCCAGCCTTGTTGAATAACGGAGAGAATATTATTGATTTTATAACAGATGTTGAAGAAGCACCATCGGTAGCTCTAGATTGGTCTATTAATAATTTAGTTGTTTACGATGATGTCATGTTAGATAAACAGTCCAACCCAGCAATTATATTTTCCCGTGGTAGACATAAAAACACAGATGTTATTTATATGACTCAGAGATATACTCAGATACCAAAAGTGATCAGGGATAATTGTAATATGTTAGCTGTTTTGAACGGGGTCGATGTTCATATACTAAGAAATATTCATCAAACTTGGTGTAGCGGAGACATGGATCTGAATAAATTTAAAAATTTCTTTAGTCGAGCTCAATTAACCCCTTATGGTTTTGTAACAGTCAATGTATGTGATCCAAGAACAAGATATCGAATAGGTCTAGATAGAATATTTTAATTAAACACGACAGCAGCAGGGGGCCCTTGACAGCATCATGACAGAAAAAAGTAAACAATAAATAAATAAATTACGTATACTTATTCGTCTGCAGCTATCATCTCGAACTAAGAGTTTAGTTACTAGTTGGATCCCAACAAAAATGAAACTCTCTCAGGAAGCTTTTATTCGTCAAAATAAACTTTTCTACGTCATAATTTTTCATAGAAGGTATTATTTTTTGTCTGGATCCTTAGGTCTGTTCGGCCCCCCTGCTGCTCGCTGAACGCTGAAATAATGCCAGGCGAGAAATCTGTTCAGATAGGTTGCCACTTGCTGAGGAATGGTTGCTAATGGTCTTTTGAGTTTGTACACCATCGTATCGTTTTGTCCAACTGTTCTTGTATCTCAGGACGTTAACCAGGAGATAGCGTTTTGATTTTCGCAGACGTTTATGATTTATGACACATCCATAGATCTGTCTCTGGGTAAAGTTCAGTAAAAAGTAATATTAATAACTTGAGAGTTCTGGTTTCTGAGAAGTCACTCAAGGTTAAATGAGTTTCCAAAAGAGGGCTGCAAAGGCTGCGTTTTTGGTGGTGATTGAAATTGGCCGTAAGGCTCCCGTTGCGAATGGAATATTTCAGGGAAGGATTAGGTAGACGGTAACGGAAGCAACTGCTTGGTAAAATGGTCCACAATTGTGTAGTTCCTTATCGTTGCAGACTCAAATTGGCGACGGCGACACCGATGAAACAAAAACCATAAAGAATTATTTCAAAAAATAATATTTTCGTTTCAGCCATACACTCTCGGCCCCACACCGATGCATGTTGCTTTTGTAAATCTTGAAGAGAAGAAATCTGGGAAAGAGTGGTGGCTGCCCCTGCTTCTTTCTTGAATGTCATGATGGCCGAATTTAATAGTTGATGTTTTACGAAACATCGATCCAAGATTAAAAACTCGAAGGATATCCGTTCCAAATACTTTACGGGTTTTTCAATCGAGAATGCTTTCGATGTCGTTGATGTCAGTAATAATCAGTAGTTAATTTTATCAAGGATCAGAATATAGACGTCTTGATCCTGACAGAGCCATGGCTAAAACCATCAAGCGATTATTCGAAATGCGCGAATCTAACACCCACCGGATACTACATCAAATCGTTCCGCCGCCACTCTCGCGGAGGTGGTATTGCTGACATCACAAAGAACTCCATGATCAAACGTCTTAAGCACACCAGAACTTTTAGTTTCTACCACACATCGTTTGAACTTGTCCAAACTACACTCACACTGGAACAAAGGTCAGTCCATTTTTTCGACCTATACCAGTAGACAAAACAAGATGACCGAACCTCTATTTTAGGAGCAGTTTCCGAATCTCCTGGAGTACGGAAATTCGATAGGTGGCAATCTGATTATTCTTGGAGATTTCAACATTCACTTTGACTGTCCTGGAAACCCTAACACATCACAACTCCTAGATTTAATTAATGTTTTTAACCTCAACTAGTCAGTTAACCAGCCAACCCATAAATATGGTCTCATTTTAAACTGTATTCTTCAAAGACCTGATGATATTATTCTACGGTCCTCCCTGGTATCCCAAGAACTTGCATCAGACCACCTCTGCATTATATGTCATCTTGACGTATCAGTCCCTAACCCTCCACCTTTTTTTGCTACTTATAAAACAATCCGTATGATAAATATAACCAAACTAATGCATGATATCCAAGCAAACCTAACAACCTGCTTACCTCCTACAGCAGAACAGTTCGGTAACTGCCTGCTCGATAAACATGTCCCAGTCACAAAGCGCAGAAGATAAATTCAAAAGTGTTTTAAATGGTATAGCAGTGTTAGAGACCAGCTTCGCACTGTTAAAAGAGGCCACCGTAAAGCCGAGAGGATCTGGCTGTCCACCAGACTCACTATGAATAAACGAATATATGAAGCAGCTAAGAAGAACTTCGCAAACATAGTCCATGATGCAAAAACAGCCCACTGCACTACTACTAAGATCATAGAAAGTTCCAGCTGAATACTAACTGTCCCAGAATTAGGCAAAGAAATAACTTTTCTTTTCTTAGAACTATTCGACTATTTTTTGTTGTACATGCGTACAACGTTATCTAGGGTGAATATGTATTTTCCAGGTAAGCGACTGTATTAACATGTACCTAGCCAGAGATCACTTGTGACGAGGTCACATGACTAACATGATATGCACGGGTATTGTACCCTGACTTGTACTCACTCTCCTATGGATTTAAGTAAGATCAATTTCTAAAACCGACACTGGTCGATTTTGGATCACATCAAGGAGTGTACACTCTCCATTGTTCTCCAGCCATAGGGGTAAGTGTTAAATTTACATTTCATTTGATATACGAAGCTTATTCGGTTTGTAATGGCTTATCGCGTAATAATGCATTTATTACAACGCAGATTTGAACTTTGAATTACAAGTCACTGTTAGAGGTTAAAGTGGTATCGTATATCTAGAGATTACACAGAAACTATTATTATGACGAATTTGGTTTTATTGTAGCTGCCTATTATTGTAGCTAATTGTGACTGTCGCTGTGATTGTGTCTGTCGCTGTGAAGTGTGATTGTCAATGTGACTGTGAATATGACTAGAGCTGTCTGAAGCTGTCCGAAGCCGTCTAAAGTTGTTTAGAGCTGTCTGGAGTTTCGAGAATATTTAATGCTGCGTGCTGTCTATACGTATGCATGTATGTACGTATGTCTGTGCCACGGACGTAGACGCAGCAAATTAAAAGGGTGATGTAAGCTGTCTGTACATGTAACGTATGACTGTACTCGTGGTGGATTCAAAAAGGGTGCGAGCGGCCGATAAGAATGTGGGCCAATCTAAGGAATCGTGCGACTGTACAAGGGGTCTAGAAGCATACGTTTGGATCAATTGTTGTTCCATTGCATTTTTATATCCATAAGATTATTTTGAATCTTCGTTATGTTTATAAGATTATTTTCAATCTTAGTTGTGTTCATAAGATTACTTTGAATCTTAACAGAATTCATATTCGAGATTATGTGAATCTCTTATAGTGTAAAATACTGTTTGGAGCGTATCTGCAGTCCATGAGGTTTCTTGGATCTGTACTTGATATTGATTTAATATTTTTTGTCTATTTTCGATGTGTGAATGTTGTGTAAATCGTATGTTGAGAGCGTGAGAAAATCATTGTATTTTTACATCATATATTTATCTATATTAATTCATTCATAAATTTTCATCTATCTCGCACTGTGTTTGTCTTATTCATTTAGTCCAAAAACCCACTCGATTTCTATTCTGCGACAAGCTAATGTCAAGGAACAAATGTACACCACTTCCAAAAGCCGTCTCTTCAGTCGACCTTCCGGTCATGTTTGCTAATGACGTGTGTGACAAAGTACAACCCATTAGAGATAAGCTTGACAATGCCATTTCAATTGACTCTTAGTCACCATACAGTTGGGATACAGAATTTCAGCGGCAACCAACAGAAGCATTTAAACCTGTTTATATTCATTTCGTACATACAATCATTATGAAGAAATTCGATAGGTGGCAACTTGACTATTCTTAGAGATTTCAACGTTCAGACGCATGCACATCACAACTCCTAGATTCAATGAATTTTTTCAAGGCAGTTGGGAGTGTGGCATATTTGTTCGTTGACATTAGCCTGTTAGTAAGCTCGACAAAGTCTTTGTATCTGGAACGTTCCATGATCTTAGTAATGTAGAGGGCTGATTTCGTTGCATGGCAAAAGTCATGTGAACTTTATCCAATTACAACGTCACTTCTGCTTGAGTGCTTAGAATTTACTTCACAAACTGATGTTATTAATATCTCACTCTCATCCGGGGAATTCACATAATTTTTCAAAACTGCCATTGTAATGCCTCTGCTGAAGAAACCAACACTATATCATAACAATTTAAAGAATTATGATCCAGTTTTTAATCTCCCATTCATATACAAAATCATAGAAAATATTATTATATCCCAGCTTGTATCTCATCGGAATGCAATCAGTCCTTTTAGCAATGTACCATCTGTATATTGCCCTTGTCACAGTACTGAAAGCACTCTTCTAAAAGTATTTACTGACATTTTCTCTGCTTTGGATAGCGGAAAGATTGCAATCCTCGTCCTCCTTGATTTGTCGGCAGAAGTTGAAACAATAGACCATGATATATTACTTCTCCGTCTCCAGCATGTATTTGACATTCATGATACAGCCTTACTGTGGTTCAAGTCCTACTTGGTCAACAGGACACAACTTGTGTCTGCTAATGGAATATACTTCCGCCCAGTTGTGTTCCACAGGGGTCTGTTCTTTGACCTATTCTCTTCAGTCTATAAACTCAGCTGCTCCAAAGTGTCATAGATCATCATCCCGTGTCCCACCAAAACGTCTTACAATAACTGTTTCATCTGAATTTATAACGTCATTTTATGTGCATCATAGCCACTTCATTTATGGGATTCCCTTTATCAGTAGATTCCTTGCGGACTATTTACGAACATTACCTACAACAAAAAAAATTGATGATGTTTTGTTAACTGCGCACGAGACTCACTCTGTAGAAAGCATTGCACTCTCATCTGGAAAAGATTTTGTTTCGATGCTATGACAGCTCCGGTGGCCTAGCGGTTAGACCGTCCTACTCGGATGAGGCAGGTTGTGGGTTCGATCCCCGGCCAAGTCATACCAAAGACTTACAAAAATGGTACTCCTGCTGCCTCGCTTGGCGCTCAGCATTAAGAGGTTAGTGTTAGGACTGGTCTGTCTGGTGTCAGGATAATGCAACTGGGTGGGACAACATGCAACATGTCTGAAGCTTTATGACCCAGTGCTAGACATCACTATGACTGCCACAATGCAGACATCGTAGCGATATGGTTGAAATTTTTTGAAACCAACGTTAAAAATCCAGATCACACACACACACAAACACGAACATTACCTCCAACAAAAAATTTTATGTTTTGTTAAATGCGCACGAGACTCACTCTGGTAAATGCATAGCGCTTTCATCTCCAAATTTCTCGACCTCTGTTTGAAAAAATGTTTCTTTGTAATGTTTTAGCTACTGAGGATGCTAACGAAGATGTTTGCATAGTTTGTTGGGTGCACTCTCACTGAACAGGTATAAGTGGCTGGAACAGTTTGGTTTTGATGTTTGGACCTTTAAACCCGTGTTCGCCACAATGCCAAAATAAGAACCCGACACCTAGGAAAACCATCCCGTTCAGGACAGTACCGTCGTCGACATCGACATCCCCGAAAGCCCAAAAAGCTATTTTTGGAGACTCCAAGAACATGGCAAAGCATCCCTTGGATACCACACATTCGTCCAACAATGTACAGTGACATGTTTCTATAGCATTTTGATCGTTTTGCTAGTCACGTTAAACATGTGCTTAGTCATTTGGCTCTTATGTGTTTTTCTATTTCGTGTCCAACTTGGAATAAATGTGTCCTGAAATGTATAAAAACTTGTGTTCTCTGTTATTTTTAAACTTTTGATCAGCTTTGCTATGTCTACATCTGCTGTCTCTTCTACCTCTTCCTCGACTTTGAAAGTCATCAACCAAATATTAGATCGTTGAAGTTAGGAGGTCTTTTATCTTCACCATCTCTCTAACATGTTAATTGCAGGACCCAGTGGTTCAGACAAGACCGAATTTGTCAAACGTTTGATCAAACACACAAGGCTTTTAATCGATCGTTGAACTCAATGCATCATGGCGTTATAAAGAGTGGCTATCGACTGACAGTCTTCTGAAAGAAAGCCAATGAGATCCATCCTTTTTTGTGCAAGGCATACCTCGCGATGACGATGCAAGTCAAACACATCTGGGCATCTCCGACGACATGTTATGAAAAGACGGAGAAGAAATTAAATTGTGGGTTATACGCAAAGGACATTATAGCTAGTAAAAGTAGTGTGCAAATGTCACCCAAATTGTCAATGACTGGAAACGGGATAGAGGTGTGTCTATCAATACGTCTTACTCTTGTAAATAATAGTAAATAATTGGTGTAGGGTTGTGTGTATTGTTGATAGAGTATGTTTGCAAAAAGTGGGTTTTTCTATAGGTACGTTTTGTCCATATTTTGCTTTTAGTGCGTAATGTATTGTTAGTTTTGTGTGAGGGCATTTCCCTTCACGTCCGTCTTTCAGGCACTTGTGTGATATAGTGTGTGTGGGTCTGTTTCCTAAGATTGATGATTTTATGTGATGGTATTGTGCGTGTTGCTTTTCAAAAAAAACACTCACTTCTCCACTATCAGATGATATTGAGCATAGTGTGTTTTGTTTGTAAGAGTATTTACTTGCAAAATTTGTAGGTTCGCTCTCACATCACTTGCGAAGCTTTAGTGTGTGATCTGTGTCGTTTGTATAAAGGGGTGTTTTCATTCACGTTCGTGTTTGAGTGACATTACACGGTGACAAATGAAATAACATAAGAGGCAAACTAGTAGAAAAATGGGCTGCCGCAAACAACTTGGATATCAGCAACAATGGCCTTCGAACAAGACTGGACCTAATCTCCGACTCACTATCCGCTATTGACCTTACCATCGTCACTTCTAAACTGGCCCAAATAGCAACTTGAAAAGTAGATCAAGACAGCACCCTTGGAAGTGATCACTTTCCCATTATGCTCACTGTATACCTAGCCTCTATTTCAACCAACAAACAACATACCAAAATGGAGATGTAATAAAGCAGATTGGCAACATTTTAGAGTCGTCCTCTCAACAATAAACGTAGATCTCTATAATGAGAACACAGACCAATTTAACCTTAATATAGTTAACACCTTAACCGCAGCCGCAAAGCAAAGTATCCCCAAGACAGGAGGACAAGAACTCAAACCCACTGTCCCATGGTGGAGTAATAAATGTAAAATAGCCTTTAAAAACAATAACAAAACACTAGATACATTGAAACACTCAGGAAACTCCAATGACTTTAAAATATATTAAAATATATTAAAAAAGGAAAAGTAAACAAAGACTATAGTGCGTGTTGCTTTTGGAAAAAAAGACTCACTTCTCCGCTATCAGATGATATTGAGTATAGTGTGTTTTCTTTATAACAGTATTTACTTTAGTGTGTGATACGTGTCTTTTGTATAAAGCTGTGTTTTCGTTCACGTTCGTGTTTGAGTGACATTACACGGTGACAAATTAAATAACATAAGAGGCAGACTAGTAGAAAAATGGGCTACAGCAAACAACTTGGATATCAGCAACAATGGCCTTCGAACAAGATTGGACCTAATCTCCGGCTCACTATCCACTATTCACCTTACCATCGTCACTTCTAAACTGGCCCAAATAGCAACTCGGAAAGTAGATCAAAACAGCACTCTTGGGAGTGATCACTTTCCCATTATGCTCACTGTATATCTAGCCTCTATTTCAACCAACAAACAACATACCAAAATGCAGATGTGATAAAGCAGATTGGCAACATTATAGAGCCGTCCTCTTAACAATAAACGTAGATCTCTATAATGAGGACACAGGCCAATTTAACCTTAATATAGTTAACACCTTAACCTCAGCCGCAAAGCAAAGTATCCCCAAGACAGGAGGACGAGAACTCAAACCCAATGTCCCGTGGTGGAGTAATGAATGTAAAATAGCCCTTAAAAACAATAACAAAACACTAGATACATTAAAACACTCACGAAACCCCAATGACTTTAAGATATATTTAAAAAAGGAAAAATAAACAAAGACTATAGTTAAAAAAGCAAAAGAAAAATCTTGGCAACAATACTGCTAAAATATTGACTTCAAAAGAAAGGCGAAACAGGTATGGTATACAATTATAGTTATTAGGGGTAAACCAAAACAACAAGCCAGAAATTGATTGGTAAAATCACTAACAAAGATACATCCAACTGTCTGGCAACACATTTTACAAATATGAGTAGCAACAACAACCATATAAAAAAAAACATTCATGAACACCGACAAACAATAAAGCTAAAACACCCCAGTCTATTTACTGACCTTGGCCCCAAACAGTCACCACTAAATGAAAATTTTACACGAGCCGAGTGGACAGCTGTCATAGCCAAAAAAGCCCAACATCTCCTGGGGAAGATGAACCAGGCTATGAATTTATAAACACATCCCCGAAAATATGACCAAAATAATACTAGACCTCGTCAACACTATCTGGCAAAATGGAAGAATCCCCAAAAAGTGGAAAACTGCTATCCTCTCCCTATACCTAAGGCGGGAAAAGATCCACCTGACATCAATGCATATAGGCTCATATCACTAACTCATAACATCTGCAAGCTAATGGAAACAATGATTAACAATAGACTAAAATACCACCTGGAAAACAATAACCTTATATCCGAAAATCAAAGCCTATTTCGCAACGAAAGGTTCATCTTAGATCAGCTATTTAGACTTGAAACTAGTATCAAACTCGCATTCAACGCCAAGCGCAAGTGCAACCGACATTTAATCGCAGTATTTCTATACTTGGAGAAAGCATTTGATCTAGTATGGACAGAGGGCCTAATTGCGAAACAAAACCTATTCGGAATCACTTGCAGCATGCACAGTTGGATCTAGGATTTCCATACGGATTGTAATATAAAATTTAAAGTAGGTGATCAATATTCAGACACGTACAACTTAAAAAATGGAATACCAAAAGGTAGCATGCTTAACCCACAGTTTTCAAAATCATGATTAACGATCTAGATAAAGTAATCAACCAAAATGCAATAAACATATCCCAATTTGCTGATAATAGCGGGAGCAGCAGAGGGGCTGTACAGACCGAAACTTTTTGCACAATAAACCCCTCCAGGAAACTATTCCTCGATAGAGGGCTTATTTCGACGAAATAAACCCTTCTATTCAGAATACAGGACAAAAAAAAATGTCCCCCGAAAACTCGAAGAGTTTCCAGGGACAAACTCGTTGAGTTTGCACTGACAACTTGGGTTACTTCAATAAATCTGAAACAGTTTCCGTGGCGGGGTCGTTATTGAAAAATCCATGGGTCGGGTCCATCCCCTCTGCTGCTCTGGGAAATGAGTTTCCAAGGAAAAACATTTTTATGTTAGCGGAATTAAATCATTGACAAATAAATAATGGCAAATATTGGAGAAGCACATACGACTAGATTAGCTCGAGAACGTCTCGAAGCAATTCAGAAATTTCTTCCTGTCCGTGATAGTGTCAGACAAAAATTACAACTAAGACAGCAAGCACGGGAAGGCTTTGCAGAGACTACGGAGGAATTATTTAAACCCGTGACCAAAGCTACTGAAAAATCCGCAGCTGTTACCAAAGAGGCTTTAATAGAGCAAAGGAAAATTTTACAGGATATTTCAGCTGGACTTAAACCCCCGCCTCCACCCGATGAAGTTGTTGTGTCAGTACCTGCTGGTAAGCGAGTAACAGGGAGAATTACTGACCCCGCCAAAAGATTTACGCCGGATTATATTGAACTTCTTAAAAATGTACCAGAAGAGAAATTACCTGAGACAATACTGTTAGGATTGATTAGAAGAGATGTGTCTTTAAACCCAGAACACGGTTCTATGACAGATGATAATTTTATCAAATATTCGTATCGTATACGTGAAAATAAAAAACAAATCAGCAGGGACGATACAAAATACGATAGACTTGTAGATGCTATACGTAAACTTGAAATTCCACCATCGCAACCTCAAGAAGAAAAATCACCGTTGCAACACACAGAACGACAACAATATCCTTCACGGCGAAGAGCAATAGATCCTGACCTAACTCCGTTAAGTGAATACGAGGCTGCATCTGAAGGAAGTCCGCGGGGCCAAAAATTCAAACAAACTAGGTCGCCGATAATTAGCTTAACAACATCTTCTGAAAGTTTGCCTCAAGACATTTTATCCCCAAGAATTGTACCATCAACAGGGGAGGGTTTAGGATCCGGTTTTATTGCCTGCCCTAATAATATCATCGATGATGTATCACGGTTGGAAGTTCTCATCGGAGGAAGACGTGCCGGAAACAATTCTCCGGAAATTATAAATGAAGCCGCAGATATCTGTCAGAGACTATTTCAGCGTGGCATCATGGATATCAGCATCTACCGGGGGCTCATTGATGAACTCGCAGACGGTTACCACAGCGACTAATAATTAAATTTGCTAGCAAATTCAGTTAGATAAACAATAATTAAATAAAATGATACTACACGATTCTTTTCGCAGACCAAGAAGTGTCAGAGTAGTAAACTCACGATTACCAGTATACGAGGTTGTTTACGGAGATGGAGTCGGTGATGTTGTTAGGGATTTAGTCACAAGAATCGCTCCGAAAGCTGGACCGTTAGCAAAACAATTCGCGATGAAAGCCGCTGATGTTGTCAAGGATAAAGCCATTGGCACTGTTGGTAGTCTTGCCGGGAAAGCATTTCAATCAATCAAGGATCGACTAGCACAGCTGATACGAAAAAAAAACCCAGTCGAGAGGTTGGTGCCAGTAAAACTACCATCCACTGAAGCTATGCCGGCAAATGTTAGTAGCGTAGTAAATAAGGCCGTAAATCAGAAATTAGCTGAGATCGCAACAGCAGGAATTACCTCCAAAGCGTTGCAAGATAGTGTAACTGCTAATTTGATAGCTGGTAGTGGTTTCCGGTGACGATAACATTTTAATTAGATCATCACAAATAATAATAATGTTTGCACGAAAATCCAATGACGCGTTTGATATGTCCAAACCAGTACTTAAAGATGATTCTGTACGTGATTTTCAATATTATTCTTATGAAGCACGTGATCCTAACCAACGCGGAAGAATTGAACTACAGGTCCAGGATACAAGTAGATACTTCTTGCCCGCTGAGGCCTTCATCGAAGTTGAAGGTAGGCTTTTAAAGAATGATAACACTAACTACGGAATCGGCGACCGAGTTGGATTTGTTAACAACGGCATCATGGCGTTATTTAAATCCGCTATTTATACATGATAGATGGAAAAGAAATTGAAACAATTCATGATAACGTCGACGTTGCCACAACAATTCTCGGGTTGGCGAGATACTCGGATGATTACACCAGATCAGCCGGACCATCAATGATGTTTGCAAAGGATATAACCGACAGCCCCGAGAACAGGAATGTAACAATGAATAATGCCGGTGACGCAGTTGCATCGATGAACGAAAATTTTAATTTGGGTTTTGCAACACGTAGATCGATGTTAAGTGGAGATGAAGAGTTCTCAGGTGTGATTCCATTGTCTCACATCTTTGGATTCTGCAGAGATGTCCACAAGGTCATATTCGGTGCCAAACACACAGTTGTACTTGTGCGAAAACCTGATGATAATGACGCTATCTGGCGAGATGCTGCTGTTGCCCCTGGTCAGGTAATACTAACTAAACTGTGGTTGTGGATGCCAGTGTTGTCTCCGTCAATCACCGAAGAACAACGACTGTTGTCTTTCATGGACACGGGCGGTAAATCACTGCTATCCTGGAAAACAACAACCACATACGTTATTCAGGGTGATAATGGTGGGTTGTTTACATGGCATATATCATCGCAACAAGGAGTATCAGCACCACGACATATTTTCATTGCATTTCAATACCGTGCTAGAACAGATAGCCAGGAAAGAAATCCAATGGTATTTGATACACTTGGAGTTTCTGAAGTTTCGTTGAGAATAAATGGGCATCAGGAGCCATCTGAGGATATATTAATAGATTTCGAACATCATCGTGTCGCACGCGCGTATCATCGTCTGATGTCATTTATGGGGCGCGACCTTAATGTAGACACTGGCCTGCAAATATCACAGCGAGACTTTATGAGTTTATATCCGATTTATTACTTTTCGCTGGAACATCTTGATCTGGTTAAACAATCTGTTGTCGACCTACATTTCCGAGCTCGTGTAGGTGTTCCTGCTGGTGGTTACAGAGCGATTGCTGTCATACTCTCCGATAAAGCAATGCTGCTTGAAGGTGTTGGCGGACGAATGAGGGTCATCGACGCTCCAATCGAGAATATGTAACGCAATTAAAATCAAACTTAGGATATAATGTCATACAGTCATGTTAATGTCACCTTGACTTCCGGTCAAACGAAGAAATTGCAATCAAAGAACGCAAGCACGTGCGGGACATCAATAACACTAAAACGAGATCAGATTACTGGTGGTCCAAACAAATTGTCGTTGACTAATACTCAGCTTAAACATTTTAATAAGGCACTAACAGCAAAAACCGGTGTCCGACTTGATTTCTCTGCTGCAGCTATCAAGGACATGACTAAAACCGGTGGAATATTTCCTCTTCTCGCAGCAATACCGGCGTTGATTGCCGCGGCAGCACCAGCCGTAGCAAAAGCCGCAGCACTCGGTGCAGTTGGAACTGCAGCTGGAATGGCACTAAAAAAGGCAACGGGAAAAGGATACAAGAAAAAAAAGGGACGCGGTCTAAGACTACCAGGAACTCCACCATCATGGTATCCAAAAATATTCTAACGCCGTTGAGCAATTTTGATTTACTCGATGCTGTTAAAAAATTGCGTGTAAAACATTTCAGAGGCGTATTTATGCGAGATCAATTACCGCAACGACCGAATAATCCAGAAACTGGCATTATCAATCTCGACAACAAAGATGGTCCGGGAACTCACTGGGTTGCTTACGCGATCGATCCACGTGGAATTATCTATTTTGATTCGTACGGTTTAGCACCGCCAGTTGAGTTTCTCAAGTATGTCAGCAGATTTTCTAATGTTCCAGTGTGGCAGTCGACGTTACCAACACAAACATTAATTGATCCGCCCATTTGTGGGAGGGAGGTTTTAAATGTTCTTGATGCAATCTCAAGAAATCCAGCAACTCCTCCTCATAAAGTAGTGTATGAATATACCGCATCGAGAAATGCTAGCATTTGAAAAACAGCAATAAGAATAATGGTGGATATTTACGGAAGACCTTTCACACGAGGAGGTAAACCAAGCACAGATGCTGATCTCTCAAAATATGCGACCAAAGATGAAGTCGATAATCTTTTGAATATAGCTGGAGTTGACCCAGATGAAGTTGCTATTTTCCAAGACAGGCAAGGAAAACTAAGAACGAGCAACATTAAGTGGAATGATATAATTCGCAGAGTTCTTGGAGCTACCAAGGATAACTTCGTTGCATTTAGTGATGGCGGCCGGATCAAGGACTCGAATATATCAATCGCAAGCATCAAAGACAGTATTGATAAAGGTGTTGATAAATGTGTGAAAAAAGCCGGTGACACGATGACAGGCGAACTCAGCATGAGCGGCAACAAAATAACCGCGTTAGCGAATCCCGAATCCGACCAGGATGCGTCAAACAAACAATACGTGGACATCGTCAACGGTAAACTAAATACGCTGCGTGCAGAGCATGATGTTCACGTGGGCGCGTTTACAAGATTTCGAAGAAACTTCGTAAAAACTGATGAGGTCGTGGATAAGTTCTTTGGGACTCCTCCAGTCGTCGATGTAAAACTCGCTGATGTAAAGACCGACATTAACACGATCAAACAAACACAGCAGGATATCGTATCGGGTATTCCTGATATCGTTAACAAAACCAGTTTGATTAAAGTTCCCACTGGAGTTACTCCGGGGCATATCACCAACATCGTATTCACGGTATCATCGGGATTCGCAACATGGTCACGACAAAATAACACTATCAAATATACAGCAACAGCCACCGGTGTTTACAGGTTGTCTGTGTTTTCAGCCGCTAAATTTGAAATCTTCACAACATATCCTTGGAGACATTCCACCGATAAGTATTCCGGGGTTTGCACTGTAATACTAAACAGCGGAACCGAGGAAACATTTATGCTTGAAGCCGAGGACGATAGTTTAACAGCAACATCTTACTGGTTTTGTTTGGAATTCGTCGCTGCAACGCCTCAATTGGTTACCGCGTAATTGAATAATGTCAACGACGCCAGATGCTCAACAATATCGATACAATCAAGTCCGTGAGTGGCAATCTGAGTTAAAAACTGTCATCGAAGTAACTAGTCAAAAAGTAAAAAAATACAAGCGCCGCATAACAGTGCTGGATATTATGGTTTATTCAGTATCTGCCGTTGTTGCATCTGCCGGAGCAATACTATCAGCGGTCACTCCGGTAACTGCAGCAGTCGCCGCCACGATCTGTGTTTCCGCGGCCACAACAACAGCTGGAGTTTTCGGCATCATAGCAAAAAAAATATCATCATGTGCTAACACAAAATTACACGATTACACGACAAAATTAAATACAGCCACGACCGCATATCAGAAATTATCATCGCTGATATCATCATCGTTAGACGTGCAAAGTAGCGACGCTACGATATCAGATTCTGAATTCAAACTAATGTCAGATGCGTACAATGACTATTTGAAAACTAAACAAATAAATAATGTCAATAGAACTGCTTCAACAAATAGTCACAAACACAACACCGGTAAGGACCACAATGATCTCAGTGTCCTCGACGACACCAGAATTCGGTATTAATTTTCGAACTCCAATTCCAGTGAGTGAAATCGCGTTAGCAAAGCTCAGTGTGTATCACAGCTGGCCCAATGTTAGGTCGGCATCATTTGGTGGTCTGCAGCCAAATAATTCATTCGTGTTCGGGAAAAGCAAAGCCGACTCCGGCGAACAGGGTGAACTTGACTGGAATACAATTACACTTCCCACTGGGAGTTATCAGATCGAAGAAATCAATAATGAGATACAACGCCAAATAAAACGAATCACCGGCAAGGAAGCCAAAATATCTATAACAGCTCATGAACCAACGCTGTCTGCGGTCATTGAAATCTCAACGCCAGGATACGCCGTGGATATTTATAACAGCTCAATCCGAACATTATTAGGATGGCCAAAGGCCCCCGAGGTTAAACCTCGTCCACCAAAACCTGAAAAATCGGATTTTATGACCTATAAAGAAGCACTACACGACCTCGAGTACAATTATTATTTACTCCTTGCAGATCAATTACTAGCAAGAAAAAGTACTTTAATGCCCGATACTTGGAGTATAGAAGCTCCACGTGTTAAGGGGGGGCAGGAGCTCCGTGTTTACCGTCTAGATGATATAGAATCTGAATTATTTATTCCGATCAATCTAGTACATAAACAACAGCTACAACTCCTGCGAGTATATTTCCAAGATTATATTTCTGATTTAACAAGTCCGCGTGATAATATTATCACAACCATAGAAAAACTAAACAAACTCGCATCGGCCATGGAAACTATAAATCTAAGAATAATTCAGGCTTTACTGGATCTTAAAGACTATATCGATGATAATTATAGACAGATAGCCAGAGCAGATTTTGCAATTAAATATGGTATTCAAGTGAATGATATTTCAGATTTTAAATTTCCTGGATATAACGTGCCCGAGCTGAGAAAATCAGTCTCTGATCTCATCGATCAATCTTTCGAAGATATTCTTGCCGCGTACGAACGAATAAAACCACAACCTGTTATTCTCAAGCACGACAACAGTACAGCATCCGATGGCAGACACATCTCACCCGGGATCGTAAATATCACAGATGTTATTGCGGTCAATCTTGTATGTGACGTCATCGATGGCAGTTACAGCGCATCAGATACTACGACGGCACAACAGGGGTTTATCCTGTATACGTTCACACCAAGAGACCCCCCTGGTTTTCTGATTGTGCAAGAACCAATCAATCCGGTCTATCTACGGTGTCATAACCCGTGGTTGTCAACGATAAATTTCAAACTCACCGACCAGAGGGGGAATTTGTTGGACCTGCGTGACGAGACTGTTAGTATAAACTTACTGGTGAAGTCCTAAGTCAAGGGATCCATAATATTTATAATAGTTTTTTTTTCTGCACTGATCCATTTTCGTCATTTTATCGTGCAAATACCCTATCAAAACCAGCATAAGTTATCGTTGAAAGTGCTAGCACGCATTTAAAAAAAAACGGTTGTGTATAATGTATCAACCCGAGTACATTCATGCACGAGTTCATATTCATGATAAGCAAATTCTTTACGAGGCAATAAAAACCGCATTTCAAATACAGACATTCCCAGAACAGTATTTCCCCGTTAAAATAGTTATTGACGTGTTTGGTGACGAAGACTTCTTGTTAACTCCGTCACAATTAACAGAGCTACAGCAAAATCATATGATCATAGTTTGGTGTCAACGAGAACAGATTATGAACTATTCTCATTCCTGTATTGATGTTGAAACGCTTAAGCAAATCCTGAAAATCTGAAAGCGCCCTTCACTTGAGAAACTCTTTGAGTTTCCAAGGGCAAAAAAAATAATACACTTTTTTTTTTACCCGTGGAAATGTGCTTTACACTCCAAGCGGGGGGGGGGGGGGGCGCTAGCGTTCTCAGGTTCTACTTTCACTTTGTGCTGTGAGTCACACGCTATGCGGTTTATACTTCCTTGTCGGCCTCGTAGTCAGAAACACTAGTATTTTTGTCAGAAATGCAAGGCATTTCCGTGTCTAGATTCTTTATATAACCTTTTAACCGTCTCACCCTGGTGCTAATTAATTTTCGAGTCTCATACTCTTGTGACAATCCAAGACGAATCTTCTCAACTGCACGGCACAGTGGAATAAATTCAGATACCTGATTTTCAGTTATCCCGGCAAGTGATCTGTAAACACGATCTTGCAAACCCTTAATGAACCTATAACGAGCAGGGAGATTGTTCTTCCCCAAGCGTGATAGCTCATTCAAGGATTCAAAATCTGACATAATTGTTTCAGTGTCTAGTAAAATATTAAAACCTCGCTGTTGTAATTCTTTAATTTCAACAAGTATGGTATCTATATTTTCGTGATTCATATTATTATATATTTTTATATTTTTAATAGAAACACTTTGCATGAGAAACGCTAGCTTTCCAAAACAAAACGAGACAGTCGGAAACATTTATCCCCTGCAAGGGCCTAGATCGTCAAATAACGTTCTAGAACCCCACGAGGACTGCTTCCGACATGACAATACAACATGTAACACGAAACACTTTATCCCCTGCAAGAGCCTCTAGATCGTCAAATAACGTTCTATAGGCTCAAGAGGACGTGTTTAGTGAATTGACAAGGACAAACATATAACACGTAACTTATCCTAAGGACGGACCCCTCTGACTGCCAAGTGACTCAGAGGCACATTTATTTACAAGACGAGACAGCCCTGGCTTCTAGGATCGAGTTCTCTAGCAGGCCCGGCAAACATTTATTTGACAACACAAACAACCTTTACCTCTGATTCGAGTATCACAGCAAGCAAAGGTACAATGAACATGTAATCTTATCCTAAGAGACGGTACAGAACAGACAACCTTTAACCTCTGATTCGAGTATCACAGCAAGCAAAGGTACAATGAACATGTAATCTTATCCTAAGAGACGGTACAGAACAGACAACCTTTAACCTCTGATTCGAGTATGACAGCAAGTAAAGGCACAATGAACATGTAATCTTATCCTAACTTATCCTAAGACCTTATCCTATGACGACACAAACATACACAGGTGGGTCATTTTCTACGGTCAGCAGCAGAGCAAAACCATCCATTGAATCGACCATTGGATGGTGCACAAAAGACACCCGCCATTGGCGGATTAAATTTATGGTTTTGCTTGCGCGTGCTGACTTTCGATCGACCCAAAGGTCTTAGGGAGCGATTTCGTATATAACCCAACTGTTACTTGCGAGTTGGAAATTCGCTCTAGCAGTGGGCGGGACTTGTTTAAAATATTTTAATTGTATGTTTTCTTAAGCGCGGTCATATAACAAGCACAGAAGAGCAAAACAGTCGGATATATTCAGTAAAACGAGGATATTGTTTGTAAAAAAATATATATTCTACGGTAAATAAATGATTACATGTTATGAACTCGATAAAATATTTTATCAAGGTGGCTTTCTTAGGGGGAGCAAATCCTCTGACCAGCAACGACAACTCTGCAAAGCGTTACACACTCTCGGAGGAGTTATCGTCGTTTGTGTCAACGATAAGAGTTATATAACAGAATGAAATCTTCTGTTTGAGCTTCTTTGAAAATGCTGTTTTGTAGATCCCATCTGCGACATGCTGTACAGAAGGTGGACAAATACCGAAATACCTACCGGCTGCGCTCATTGATTGAAATATTATTTCTTCACGAGTCTCAACATTCACAGATTTCACTGCTCTTCTTATAGCTGTTTTACATTTAACTCTTCCTCGTATGGTATTCTTGCTCTGAGTGATCGCTTGAAGGTTTTCAATACTGTTATCAAGTCTGTTCCCGTTAATATGATCAATGACAAGGCCTTTAGGGATCTCTCCGTTAAAAACCTCATAGACGAAACGATGACATAAATACCTCCCTTTCCTAACAGTAAATCTTAAATAACCAGCATTATCAACTGTACCAACTTGTTTCCTCAGCCTGTAGTTTCTCACTATGCCATCTCGGTTTGCCTCATAATTTGGAATAGTTGGATGTCGGACGAATTCTTGATTCATTATACTATAAGCAAATCATTGTCTAATTCATAATTTGTCTGAAAACTTATTTATGTAATCACGCTCGCATTTGAGAGCGTTATCACAGTCTGGATTTTTTTTATCATAATACCGTTTTAGTTCTCGATAGCGTTTTCCACCACACGCTGAACATAATTGCGTTTTTCCTCGTACTCCAATGCCGCATCTGATACACGGTATCGGTCCTAGACTCCCACCGCGGACCTGTTGAGCATGTTGTCCACAGTATTCGCCTCTGCAGGGTTTGCTACACGGCGCTGATGAATTTAGTTTGATCCACTTGCATTGGTTCATCATATAATATATTTGTCTATTTAAATATTTGTCTTAATTATAATAATGGGTTTTGAAAGACTATCCAGAATAAAACCCATATCAGGTTCTAGATTCGATCTTGACCGGTTAACCGCTGATCCACGACGAAGAGAGTTAGCAGAGGTAATTGGTGTTATCAAGAATGCCAAAGAAGAGTTTCGTCGTGATGGTGCCGCACACACGTGGTCTTCGTATAAAATTATCCTCGGAAACGCGAGCGTTTCTCGGGAAATGCAAAGCATTTCTCGTGACCGTATCATTGATGCTACCATGAACGATACAATCGCGCGTAACATAATTGGGTATCTCGACGATAGAAGATATTTCGTACAGATAAAATTTATTGTTGGAGTCGGCGAGGGAACGTGGATTATCAGAGACAAACTAGACCCTGTTCTTGATGCCAGAGGCGTTCGTGGAAAAACCGTTCTGTTAAGTAAAGACTCAAAACCGGGAGTACTTGTTGGGATTGATATACCATATTATGCCAGAGCGTATCCTGTGACCGCAGTTGTTTATGGAATTTATCCGATGAAGAAACCACGCGTTGATAAACTCAAACCGATGAAGGTGTCGGTGTTGAATTGTGTAGCTGAGCGAGTAATGGAACATTTTAAAAATGCAATGCGAGGAAACGGCCTAACACCGCTAAGACAAACTAAAATAACAGCGTGGGCGACACGAGTAGCGGATAAAGGAGCGTCAATAAATGATATTGCTGAGCTAGAGCGATTACTAAAATTTCCTATAACGGTTTCATCGTTAACCGGTGAGGTATTGTATGAGTGTAAATACAATTCCCGTGGAACACCAATAACTATTATCGATCATAACAGTCACGCCTGGACTGACTCGGTTAGGATATTTCCGCAAGACCGTGTTGTGAAGTATTATCCGGAATTGCAAAGCAATTCTGGGAGCATGTTTGATTTTATTTATCAGATAAGTAAAACCGATCCAGTGTCTGTGTGGTTATTCAGAAGTAGCGAAGATGGAGAATATGATCAGTTTGTGAGACCCAACGGAGAAATATACAGAACAATGGCGTTACAGCAGGAAATGAAAAAACTCGCAGAAAAATATCATGCTGGCAACACTGATACGTTACTGACACACTGTTTTACTGTCCCGGGTGTTGTCGCGCATGTAGCCCGGGAACGAAATTCATGGAGACCAACTCCGAAAAGTTTTCTTGCTGATATCCAGCAGAGCTGTGTCGAATACGGACACGGCGGTTTGTGGAATACTCAGTATGATCACCGCGGTATGATATCCGTGGACATGACGGCGTGTTATCCAGGAAGTTTCCTTGGGCGTGGAGAATGCAGCGAATATTTTAAACGGTTTGGCCACGCTGGCAATACCATGACAAGAGTAGCTGTCAACGGTGTTTTACCCGATTTTGACTTGACCGGATTTGCTTGTGTGTCGTCGTTTAAATTCGCTAAGGATTTACATCCTGTGTGTTATGTTTGGTTTGGCAGACATTTCGTTGAGAAGCGATGGGCACCGATAGTGTTATTGCGATACATGCTTGACAGTCGAATACTGTTGTCGCTGACGGTCAGCGAAGCGATTATATGTTATTGTCGTCAAACCGAAGTTTGGTTGCCAACTCCAACGCCGGTTACGTTAGAAGAAGTCATCGAAGATTGGTCACGAGAATATCCAGAAACTTCTATCGACGCTATCATCAAGAAAGCTCCTGAAGTACTTAAAAGCAAACTCAGAAATGATGAAAGCACAGCAAAAGATCTAGGACGAAGAATAATAGGGAAATTCACTCAAGGTGGAGCGTATGATCATAAACAACATCACAGTCGATTAATCATGGACAAGACTGAATTGGATCTTATTGTCGCTGATGCAGCCACGAACAACATGTTCTGTAACCGCAAAGATGTGTTTCTGTCAAACGGGGAAAAACTAGGGACTGTTTTTAGTTATATTGACGGAGAATCATCTCAGTACATACATTTGAGATCTTCGATGCTGGCTTATGTATCCATAAATTTGTTGTCGATGATCAATAGATTCCCTGTTGCCGCAGTGAGAGTTGCAACGGATTCATTTTATATTGATAAAAAACACTCAGCGCTGTTGGATAATGTTATATCGGATGATCCATCGTGGGGCTCGTGGAGAATAAAGAATGAAATGTTACACGGATATTGTAAATCGGCTGATGTTGAAATCGAGGATGAGTATCGCAGCGCAGAAATATCTTCGATGGTTTCGTCGGGGGCAACTTCGTTGTTGCCGCCGGTGCACGATCCTGTTACAAGACACAAAACAGTTTATCTGAACGGTCCTGGTGGTTCTGGTAAAACAACTCGAGCGATTGAATTATTTAGAAACTCTGACATGATTGTGCTAACACCCACACACAGACTTGCCAGGGAGATGAGACAACGGGATGTTAACGCGTGCACGTATCACAGTTTTTTCAAATACAGCGGCGGCACGTGGACACCTGAACGAATGGGAACGAAATATATTCCCGAGAAAATCATCTGGGATGAGATAGACACTGTGCCGTTGGATACATTAAAACAGTTTCTGGATTGGCTGCTAAAGAAAAATACCGCAGTGGTGATGTGCGGCGATCATGGTCAACCACCCCCATTTACAGGTGAATCTCCACACGAGTGGCTGAAAACTTTTGTAGATTATTATGAGGAAATAACTAACGATGTTAGAGCACTCGATGAAACGCTGAAAGAGTTTAAGGCACTGATCAGGCTACAAACCAATAAAGTCCAGTGTGAGATAATGCGTGAAATAATTCCAGAGACTTCGCTGAGCGACTTTTGGGAAACGTGGAAACCAGGTGATTTAATTGTGGCAAGTAGAAAGATAGTCAGGGACACACTTCAGCAGCGGTTATTTCAGTTACATCAGAAGAAATTTCCCATGTTGCCAGTGCCGTTGTGTTATAGACCAGCTGATACGCGATTGCAGAATATTGATGTTGATATTCCAGGGCGCCTGACTGCGTCGGGTCCGGAGAAACAGAATTTAGTATTAAATGATATTGTCACAGTTGATGTTGATGCTGTTGAACAGGCACTGAAAATGAGCAAATCCCCGTGGACGCTAGGATACGCTATGACCATCCACAGTTCGCAGGGACTAACTATTTCAGATACAACAGTTTGGATTGTTGATGATCGCATCGAGTGGTCAAATTTAGTTTATTTAGCCGTGTCAAGAGTAAGAAGGATAGGTCAGTTACGAAGAATTGTATTAGATGATGTTGTCAACGACAGCTCAATCGCTGATGACACAATAAGAAAGAAATTAGCCGGTTACAAACAGAGCGACAAAAAAAAATGGTAGAGAGTTTGATCCCAAACAAAGTTTGGATGTTGAATTTGTAATACAATTACAACAACAGCAGAATAATCACTGTGCGAGTTGTAATTGTTTATTGCTGTGGCAGTATTCGAAAAACGACCCAAGGCAATTCACCGTAGATAGAATAGATAGCAGTCGCGGTCATACACGTGAAAATGTGATGTTGACCTGTCTTGAGTGTAACCGACGCAGAGGTGTTGCTGCAGTTATTTAAATGATTGAATCACTTCAGTGCGGATCACTTTAGTGATCGGGGTGGTAATTGTGTATCCTCGGGAATCACCTGAAGTTGCTCGCGTTTAAATCCGCGTTGAGGAGCAGTCGAATCTAATCTGTAGATTGCGTTTCTCCCAGTTGATCTGGTTATGCTGGATATCTTATGTGTAGTAACACTCCATGTGGGATCGGTTGCTCTTTTTTTTCCTCCTTCTAGTTCGCCTGGTTCGTATAAATACCTAACGGTGACATTACCCAGCAGTGGGGACGCTAGCGTCCCTGGCTGCGTTGAAACATTTTGTTGCTGTTGTCCGCGTTCACTGACGCGGGGTATATATTTTTTTGTGATTGCATTTACAGGTCTCATGTTTGTTGTTCTGGTAATTTCATTATTCAGTGCGGCTATCACGTTTGGCAGTCTTGCAACCCATTCACGAGATCTCGTATCGTAAATGAATTCCCTCGCGTACTGGTATCCGAATAATCTCTCAGCGAGTGTTCTATTAAATCGCTCAACAATTGCCTGATCCCGATGAATTTCAGTATGTCCTCGTCGTATGGTAACGTTATGCTGCTTTGTCAGTGATGACACCGCGCCCTGAAATTCCTTGCCAGGATCAACTTGTAATAATCGTGGCCAGTTTAGAGGTCCTCGTTGATAAATTCGTTTAAACGCAGAGGCGACTTCGGACGCTGTTTTAGTCGCTAACGGTTCTGCTTCTTTGTATCTACTGGCAACATCAACTACTGTTAGCGCGTATTTGTATATTTTTCTACGGACAGTATCATGAGGCAGGAATAGTATGTCAGCCTGATGAACTTCATTGGGCACACTAACATCAAAATGTGCAAAGTTGATTTGTCGAGGTGGTGGTAAGTAGATTTGCCATATTGCTTGTTTTGATAGCCAATTTTTGGCAACCTCGCGTGTTACTGATGCCGCGTTGGCGAGTTTATTAATTGCTGAGTTACCTCTCCAGTATCCGATTGGGGAATAATAAATCGCTTGCATTTTTATTTAATTATCCAGCGCCTAATACTAATTTAGATTTCATCGCTGATCTTACTAACCAATTAGCGAGTGACTCCTTAAATGATTTATTTTTTATGGCGCTTAGTGCATGAATTAATTTCACATCCGCGATATGCCTGTCTTGTAGATCTTTACTTCGATAAGCAACATCATGTATGTGACACGCTGCGTCGATAGCGTTTATCGGATACTCTCCCGGTTTTGGTTTAGATTGTTCATCAAGTCTGATATCTAGTCGGGTCCCTGGACCGCAGTAATTGTATCCTGGGAGATGTTTTTCTCCGGGATACTTTGCCCAGGGAGTTCCGGGGAGCTTTCCAAGTTTGGCTGCAATGTCACCTCCGCTAAATTCTCGCTTTTTTTTTGAAATCTAAATTTTTTTGTGCCACATCGCGTACACTTACCAGAAAGTGCTTGTCTGTTATTTTTTGTTGTAATGGTTGTTAGATCATTCGTAGGGGTTCGTGCCTTACACTTCACACAATATAGATCCATAATTATTATTCTTTATATACAAATGGAAATTACAGATTTTTCTGCGACAAAAAAGAAAGAGCCAGTTAAGCATAATTCAGTGCTACCAAACTCTATCCGCGCGATTATAATTGGGCCATCCGGTTCAGGTAAAACACAGCTGTTGCTGAACTTGATAATGAAGTGGATGAAATGGGATAAACTGTATTTGATAGCTCCATCTGTAGATGATCAACGATGCTATAACGTTATAAAAGATTTTAATGAGAGTGCAAGCGCGCTGAGTAAAGACGGTGAGGATGTTGTTGAATTTATCACTGATATCGAAGAAGCCCCCAGCGTCGAGGATCTTGATGAATCAATTAACAACCTAGTAGTGTATGATGATGTTAGGTTGGACAAGCAAAAAAATCCCGCAAGAATATTTTCCCGGGGACGTCACAAAAACACTGATGTGATTTATGTTACTCAGCGTTATACACAAATTCCTAAAGTAATCAGGGATAATTGTAATCTTCTTGCGATATTCAATGGAGTTGATACACATACACTGAGAAATATTCATCAAACCTGGTGTGGTGGCGATATGGATTTAAATAAATTTAAAAATTTCTTCAGTCATGCTCAAAGAAAACCTCACGGATTTGTGACAATAAATTTACACGATCCCAGAACAAGATACCGTATTGGACTTGATACACTATTTGCAACATAAAAATGTTTTTCCTTGGAAACTCATTTCCCAGAGCAGCAGAGGGGATGGACCCGACCCATGGATTTTTCAATAACGACCCCGCCACGGAAACTGTTTCAGATTTATTGAAGTAACCCAAGTTGTCAGTGCAAACTCAACGAGTTTGTCCCTGGAAACTCTTCGAGTTTTCGGGGGACATTTTTTTTTGTCCTGTATTCTGAATAGAAGGGTTTATTTCGTCGAAATAAGCCCTCTATCGAGGAATAGTTTCCTGGAGGGGTTTATTGTGCAAAAAGTTTCGGTCTGTACAGCCCCTCTGCTGCTGCGGGATATAGATAGCAGGAAATCCCTCCAGTCGAAACGTTATAGAGTACATTCAAGACAGTCAAAATTTGATAGGTCGTTGGGCTGATAAATGAGATTTTAAAATCTCAAACACGAAAACAGAAGCGATCATATTCTCCCCTCATAATCAAACTAACATAGATGACCCAAAGCTAAACCTACAAGCGAAATTATTAATATTCACCAAGGTAACCAAATTCCTAGGAATGTATTTTGATGAAAACCTTACATGGAAACACCACATTAAAAAGCTCACCCGCAAATGTAAAATTGATCTAAACCTACTAAGAAAGGTCAAGGGAACTACGTGTGGGTGGGGGGCAATCAAGAAACCATTTAAAGGTATTATACAAGTCACTTATAAGATCCGAACTAGATTACGGATGCCAAGTCTATGCATCAGCCAAACAAACAAAACATAAACTATATTCCATGCAATATCAAACACTAACCATTTGCACTGAAGCACTAAACTCAACCTCCCTAGAGAAGCTCTAAATCCTCACAGGAGAATTACCACTGAAATTAAGGAAAAATGAAAACATTAAGATATTCCGCAAGAGTTTAAATTCACAAAGCGAGCCACCCCAATTGAAAATTGTCCAACAAAGTAATTTCCCTTTCATTAGGAAACTAGTACCACAACCATCCGGTGCAAACAAAATACATGAGCTAACAAAATATCTTATCCTACCCACACTACCAGCTGAGCAATGTAATCACACCGACCCATCACCCAGTTGTAATTACCCCGACCCATCACTAAATTGCAATACAACAGCCCTTACTTATGGCAACAAACTAGACCAGGCACATGATATAAGGACCAATCTATTAGCATAACTTGAAGAAAAATACACAGGGTACACCAAGATATACACCGATGGCTCAAAAATTACAAATCCGAACAAAACTGCAGCAGCAATAATAATCCCTGAAACAAACACAGAATTGGGAACAAGATTACCCGACACCTGCTCCATTTACACAGTCGAATTCTCGGTCATTATGGAAGAACTAAAATGGCTACAACTAACAAACATTAAATAGTAGTTATCACTAGCGAATCTCTAAGCGTCATCAACTTGATCAAATCAAACCACTCTATCACAAAAACACAAGAAGAAACTTTCTGATGGAAATTAATCACTTTTAATTAAACAACTACTACATAGCAAACAAAAGATGGAGTTCATGTAGGTGCCCTCCCACATCTGACTAACAGGTAACGATAAAGCAGATCAAGTAGCTAAACAACATCTACATGAACGTAACTCAGTAGCATTATACTACGGCGCCTAATAATTGTGCAGCATTTTTTTCTCTGAATTAAAATTGACAGTAAATGACAACAACTGTGGGATAGCGGCAAAATAGGATGCAAGCTATACTCCATACTAAATAAGGTCACAAGACGTAACAAACCACCACAAATCGTTAGAAGTCCTGACCAAAAACTTATCAATAGGATACTTAAAGGCAAATCCAAATTAGCCACCAACTATGGGAAATATTTGACAACCACCACAAACTCAAATGACAAATACCCTCACTGCCTACTCCAAGAAGACTTAGAACATGTATTCAACAGATGTCATAAGTATACAACTCAAAGAATTAGGTTTAGGACTAAACAACACAAAATAGGGCACCCCACCGACCTAATAGGTATTAATTAAAGAACAAGGCCAAGGAAACAAACCAATTAGAACACGTAGATAAAACCTCAAAACAGCAAAAATATATAAGGTGGTCTAAAGCAAACCGAGTTCATCAGGCCCCGCTGCACGATGCGGCAAAGCCTAACAAGATAAGAGAATTTATCATAACCCCAAAATTAATACATATAATGTGATCCAACCAAAATAACTATCAAGCCCGGCTGCACAATGCGGCAACCAAATACCTAACGAAACTATTTAGGACCCCAAAACTTAAGAATATATGAGGTGGTCCAAACTCCAAGTACCATCAGGCCCAGATGCACAAAGCTGCAAACCAAACAGCCAAGGAAAGCTTACGATAACCATGAGAATAAGGATGAACTCAACCAAAATCACCCCATCCAAATCAACAAACTGGATACAGTTATAATAACCCTACAGACTATCATTAAGCGGTCACTGGTGCGGTACTATCCTTAACTAAAACAGCACAGAATGTTTCTTCCATATATCTCAAAAAGTCCGTCAAGACGACAACTCATTAACCTTTTGGGAAGGAGGTCAAAAATAAATATTCTGGATGCACCAATGTGCCATCCTGATGAGCGGGCTCCTCCCTGACCGAACCTTCTTCCTTGCCACTTCCAGACATAAAATTAATTAAAGTGCCTAGCAAATATTAATTACATGAAGGGAGAGGCACGTTTATCATCTCTTCATGAAGAAACAACTAAAAAACATAGGTGTCCCGATGTGACGTCATAGTAGCGATCAATCACTACTGGCGTCATGTACTACTTGGTCGACACCGGGCGCAGTAAATGCAAACTGAATTACCACCTCTAACTCGAGTGAGCGCTGGGACAATCCCCACTCGAGTGTAGCCTTACATTCAGGTCGCTATGGTCTATGAAGCCAGTCTTATTGACCCAAGACCTGACAGCTCAATTCAATTATGCCTTCTATGTGCAGTAATGACTGAGGATTGTGGCATCATTCCGCTCGCCATGACCAATCATATAGTCCGCTCGGATATTAAAGGCGCGCATGCCCGAATGGGCGATTACGTCTATAATTTAAATATGATGATGATGATGCAGTGTTAGTGAAGGATGGACAGCCGTAACATTCTAGAGATGTAAAAGTTAGAATAGGAGCTAGATGCTATAGCTATAGTTAAAGATTTGTTAGAAAAAGTGGAGCGAAAAAAAAACTGAAAAATTAAAATAGTCGAAGGAATGTTCAACTATGTCATGTTAGAGGGAAAAAAGTTAAAGGAGGAAAACGAGAAGATTAATAAGGAGAGAAAGAGATTGAAAATAATAAGAAAAAGAGAAGGAGAAGAACGAGGTGAATACGACGGGTGGGAAAAAGAGGAAGAAAATGTCATGGAGAAGAGGAGTTGGTGGAGAATAAGAAGGGATGATGGAAATTAGAAGAAACCCAAAGGCCCTCTTCAAGACCACTCAATTGCCTCGAAAATAGTTTTACTCTCTTGCCAAAAGAAGTGTTTTTCTTTCTATTGTGTAAGTATTTGATTGTGTATTTGTTTGTCTATGTCTGTGTCTATGTATGTCTGTATGGTGTTTGTCCCTATACAACCCTTGACTCTGTATTCTATACAGCCCCACCCTGTTCCATTTACCTTATACCGTCCCTATCCAATTTATTTTTAAGCTATACAGTCTCAACATATTTTCGTTTTTACCCCAATGTATGCTCTCCATATTTTACCATCGAGGTATACGTAAACCTACTTTTACCCTTATTACTACTCACGTCGTCTTCTTCTTTGTAACTCGGTTAAATAGAGAGTTTTGTTTAGCACTTCGCAGTTCATGTCTTCCAATTTATAGATGGGAGGATGACGGATAAGCACTTGTCCACTGACACGAAACAATTTGCTGGTCCAGTTAAGTATAGAACAAATTGTCGCAGGTACGTTTGGTTTCTCCAATAAGCACCCAATATCTCGTCTTAAACAGTGCATGGTTCTTGGAGACAGAACGGGACGTACCAAACAGTTGCTCAAACATGGTCTCTTCGTTCTCAGGGGTCATGTCTTCCGGAGCGCATCTAATGCTCCGATTGTAAGATTGGTTGTAAGCTTGGAGCAGGTGTTTTAAGGCGTCGACATAGTTGAAGGTGTTATGATGATGTAATATATTTCAACACGAGTCCTTTTAACGTGCGTTGAAAACATTTAACAATGCTGACTTTGGTTTGGGGATTTTTGGTGGTGAAAACATGGATATCTCATTCTTCATTGATTTTGGAAAGCTCGGTTCGGAAATTTTGTACCTTCATCTGTTTGCCTTCGGAGAAGCTGATGACCGGTTTGTTTCAAGACTGGATTTAAAGCTTGCACTAACTCGGATCTCGTTTTGGAAGTAAAAGACTCGACCTAGACAAATTTGAAAAAGATGTCGATGACACAAAATGTTTTTAGCAACGATTGTATGTGGCTAAATGACACATCGGCTATGTCTGTCATTAATGATCGATGCCTTCGACTTTAGTCAAGATCTAAAAAAAAATTCATCGAATGGGATTGTGTAGCGTGTACGTTGCTTATTATTTTATCATATTTGCACTTGCTGTAAACATTCAATGTTCAGTTGGTTTTTGGTAACACGATACAGTATGAACTGGATTGTAGAAATAATCGCTAAAACATTCTCCATCACCGATTGAAAACTGCTTGACGTGCTACAATAGTATGCGCAAAAGATCGTGGTGGCAAAAGGATCACTTTGTTTATCCATTCCTTTTTTGGTTCTTGTTTCTCTTGTTTCTTTTTCATTCCTGTCTATGAAAGGGTCGATATCATCTTTTAACCCAAGCTCTGAGTTCGTATCTTTAGGTAATATGGGAACTGATCAACAAGGAATCTTCAATCTAACTAGGGATAGGAGCAGACTGTGTTTGAAAGACTTCTCGTGCGTCTTCTTCTTCTGACATCCGTGTATCTGCATTTGTCTTGGTTGCTAGTCTTTGCTGTTCATCAAAGCCTTCATATGTTTCAGAGTCTGTTTAGCTGTTTCGTCTAAACCTTCTGGTGAACCTTCTGGTGAACAAGCTGAAGACTTTGGAAAATTGTATCTTGCCGTTGCGGTGTTTTAGTAACTGTGAAATTGTGGTCAGAATAAGATTGGGAGGTTAATGAGAGGTTCTTGCCAACGATGGAATTCCATCCATCTTTGTTTACGGCCTTAACGTCATCTCTCATCCTTCCGTGAAATTTGCAAGGTACACGTATGAGGTCTTTCCAAAATAGGGATTATTATAATCTTCGTCGTCCTCTTTACTAGGGAGCGCTATCTACAAAATTTCTAACAAGTCTCCCAAGCCCTCCAACCAATCCTTTAAGCAAGGATTCTACCAGCAATGTCATAAAAATCTTTCTTATGGGTCTTTTCTTATTCACCATTTGGTAAAGAGAATTTAGTTGCATTGAAAATCTTTCTTTATCGTGTGCACACAAACGTATTTTTCTTTTAAGAAATTCAAACACCTTTCACACACGATATCGATGATTTATTTTATGGTTTTTTGAGTAAGATGTTTTCGCATGGGTGGATACGCTTTTGGCAGGACATACAACACTTCCCAATGTTTGGCTAATCGAGAAAGCATTCCAATTATTTTTCTTTTGTTAAAGGGACAATAATTTGTTTTCTTGTGAGCGCTTCTTTTGGGTGACATCTTTTTCATTTCAGTAGCAAAATGAACTGAGGCGATTAGTCTGTCCCGTATCATTTTTAACTAGAATACGATTGCGCTGACTGTCGGTACGTCGTATATTTTTCATGGTGGTGATCACTCGACTTTGAGGGGTTTGCATCATGACATTTAATGCTTAGATAAACCAGTAAACCCGGTAACACTTCCGATTTCTCTTAAATTTGAACTTAGGGGGAGAGCAATTTTTAGCAGCTGCCGCTGTGATTAAAGACGAAGAGTTCGTCGATAGAGGTGAAATTCCTATAGAAACGCTTCAACATTTCTTCAACAAATTGGGAAAGAAGCGTGTTAAAAATAGGGTAACTGCAAACAATATTTTATACCCTGAATGACTCAAAATGAGTAAATCGGTTTGTGCTTTTTGTATGCAGTCATTCTAAGTACTTATGAGTAATTTGAGTTTTACTAAATACACTCAACTTATGTATATAATAATTACGACACTCTTATGAACATGATAGTATTCGATAATTCAGACAAGTTTTTGGAGATCATAAAAATTGAACATTTTCGTAAACTGCTGAAGATTACAATACATTGCCTTAACAGTACTCAGATAAATTAAGTATGTCTTTACATAAACAAGACGCATTCAATAATCTTCAAACTATTATGATAAATTAGATACAATTAATACATACATTTGTGGAAATTATCCAACTTTCTTTATACGTTGATATTTTATTCATATCGCTAATGTTTTTATTTCTTCCAATTTCGTAAGGTGCCTCGTGAAAAATTCAGATACCGCATACTAATATGTATGATAATAAAACGTACGCGGAAGCGAGTGTGCGCTAGCTATAGGGTTTAGCTTAGCCCATCTAAAGCTTATGATTCCGTCCACAAAGATACATATATACCTACACACATGACTGGATACATACATACATACATACATACATACATACATACATACATACATACATACATACATACATACATATGTACATACATACATACATACATACATACATACATATATGCATGCATACATACATACATACATACACATTCACACACATACATACATACATACATACATACATACACACACATACATACATACATACATACATACATACATACATACATGCATACATGCATACATACATACATACATACATACATACATACATACATACATACATACATACATACATACAAACATACATACATACATTACATGTGATGTGATGTGATTTTGATTTTTCAACGTAGCTTTAACAATTTTTCAGTCATATCTCTACGATGTCTGCCAATGTGGCAGTTTATGGTGATGTCTAGCACTGGGGCATCATGCCGCAGACATGCAGCATGATGTCCCACCCAGTCACATTATCATGACAGCGGGCCGACCAGTCCTAACACTAACCTCTTAATGTTGAGCGCCAAGCGAGGCAGCTGTTAGTACCATTTTTGTAAGTCTTTGGTATGACTCGGCCGGGGATCGAACCCACGACCTCCCGCATCCGAGGCGCATACATCACATACATACATACATATATACATTCATACATACATACATACATACATACATACATACATATATACATGTAATAAAGGCCCTTAAATGCAAAGTAAATGAATGAACGCAACAATCGTTCTATCTATATAAGAAAATACCTATTATAAGGCCTTCAAATTTCTCAGTTCCTTTCACACCTATATATAAATAATCTTTCATACTGTACTGGAAACAGCACAATATTAAGTAACCAAATATATCAGAAATTTCATCGTTGCAAGGCGGTTAAATAGATATAGACAATTTTACTGTACTCACTCTTATGAGGATACCCATTAGTTTCCTTCAAATGATTATTACTTTAAATAAAAAAAATCTATATTTTTACAGTTTTAATTTTGGCCAATAATAGGGTAGCTTTCATGATGCCCAGTTTCTCAATGATTACTTGTATTGAAATACATTCATAGTTCCAGCACATCTCTAAAAATATCCGTAAGTTAACGAAATAGTTCTGCAATATGAACTCTAAAAAGTAATAAATTGTTTATGTTCATTACTGAAACAATACATGTATCAGTACGTATGTATACATGTATGCATTAGTTTCGTGTGATTTCCATTTATCTGTGTGTTTTTAAATTTGTCCATATCTAGATTTGTGTGCTTTCCATTTATTCGTATGTTTTTAAATCTGTCCATATCTAGAGTTGTGTGCTTTCCATTTATATGCATGTTTTTAAATTTATCCATATCTAGATTTGTGAGAACTGTGGATCATATTCATCTGAAACAGTCCCGGCAGTTGAGACGGAAGTGAAAGTTACATTGAATCATGGATTAAGTAGGTGTTTTTAAATATATATTTCAAATAGCAAGTAAATACAAATGTTGATATATGTTATTCAGTATATATATATATATATATATATATATATATATATATATATATATATATATATATATATATATATATATATATATATATATATATATATATATATATATATATATATATATATAGTACCACCTCCCCCAGGCTTTTATGGATTCAAGGAACCCTGATAGTTTCCCCTCAATATGTGGGTCCATAAAGGTCCCTTACAGTTGAATGGTTGGCTGTCATTAGTGGGAAGGACAGCTCGGGAACGGTCCTGCTTGCTTTGCATCGCTTTTTTCTTGTTGCATTTGCCTTTTGTTTCTTGCGATTTTATTTTGTTTTTCTTTATTTCCGATTTTTTTTCTTTCTTTCTTTAAAATGTTCTAAAAGGAGTGGGATGTTCTATGCTGTTAATAAAGGTTCTTAGTAGAAATCATGTATGAAGAGAGATTTTCAAGGTTATTATGGCATTACTAGTCGAGGTGTTTAGGGTGTGTTTCCTACGTTATATTATTTATAAGTTTTTAAATATTGCCTCTTTAAGTTGTTTATTTATTAATGTTTTTAGAGATTGAATGTTATTTATACTTAATTCAGCAAGAGACCTGAGTCCTAGCCGATTACACGGTTCGTTAAGGACATCTAGGACCGGGGTCCTAGCTGTTTACTCGGTTCGTTAAGGACATCTAGGACATCCGATTTTGCATTTTCCTTAGTTTTTGATAGGTGCTTCGTAAGTGAATTATTTATTAGTACTTTTATAAAATTGAATGATATGTTATGGGTTTTTATGTGGTGGCTTCTAAATTCATTTAGCTAGTTACTGGGTCTTTTGGTTTTGTGGGGATATTAATTATATTTTGTTCATAAGTCTTTCTGAGTCTTTGAATTTATTTATATTTGTATATGCTGATTGTTTATTTTTATTAGAGTCCATAAGTAACTCTGGGTATGTGTGTGGTGATCCAATCTCTTTTTGGTTTTTGATAAATATTTTCCGAGCGGGTTGATATTTGGGGCATATGTTGTATACGTGGTGTAGATCGTCGGTGGTGTGGCAGTTAAAGCAGTTAATTGTTGCTGGTTTGGGTCCTAAAAACCTTCCAAAACTGCTTGCTAGTTTTGTTTTTCCAGTTATTATCCTGTTTATGGTTTTCTGTTCTAAATAGGTACCCTTAGGTAGCTGTATGTTCCTATCTACGGTTTTTTTGGGTTTCATGGTGCTTTTTACCTATTGTGGAGGAGTTCCAAAAATCTTGCCATGTTTGGTCTATATATGTTTGTGCGAAGCTTAGCGCTTCTGTAGAGCTATAGTTAAGCTTGATAGAGTTTTGATCTCCTAGTTTGGTTTGTGCAACTTTGCTCTTTCGTTGCCAGAGATTCCAATGTGCGACGATATCCACATGAGCTCGACTAATTGATGTACTGTGGTTATATCGTCGATTAATTGGCATTCTCTGTCGAGAAATTGTTTCCTAGAGTGTGTATTGCGATTTTGGATCGATTTGATAACGCTTAGGGAATCGCTTATAATGACTGCTTTAGGTATTTGGTTGTCTTTGATCCATTGTAATGATTCAAGCGTAGCCCAGAATTCAATGGTGTTAATGGAGCAATAGTCAGGTTATCTGGATCCCATTTGTATATTGAATTCAGGCATGATTATTGCTGCTGCTGTTCTTGGTGGGTTGTTTGTTTTTGATCCATCGGTATATATTTTAACATAGTCCGGGCATTTTTGGTTGATTTCGTTTACTAGTACAGGTTTTAGTAAGTTTTATTGTCCTTCTTTACTGCCTAATTTGGTAGCTTCAACGTTAAGCCTTGGTGGTTTTTGTAACCATTGTGATTTGTTCTGGACTGTACTGTTTGTTATGTGTTTTTTTAGTATAGGTATCTTTTCTCTTAGTTCAAGGATAACTTTGTCACTTGGTGTGTGTGTATGATTTAGGGTTTGAAGACAACTTTACACTTATTTATAGCTATTTTGGGGGATGGCTGTCTGGATGGGTATCTAATCGAATGGAGTATCGGAGGAGCAGTTCTTGCTTACGTAATTTTAAGGGTAGTTCTCCTGTTAGTATTTGTAGTTCTTCTGATGATGTTGAATGGAGTGTTCCTGTGCATAATGATATGGCTTCTCTGGATAGTGTCACGTTTTTGTAGTACAGGTTGCCTAGCCGAGTTATATGCTTGGCAACTGTAATCCAGTTTTGATCTGATTAGGGTTTTATATATCGTGAGGAGGGTTTCCTGGTTGTATCCCCAGTCAATCTCTGTGATGTTCCTGAGTAAATTGAGATCTTTGTTACAATTCTGGGTGAGTTGTTCAATGTGCTGTTTCCATGTGAGGTGGTTGTCAAAGAACATTCCTAGGAATTTTACTACTGTTACGTATTTGATTAATTGATTTTGTATATAGAAGTTTGGATAGACTAGGTTGTTATTTCGTTTGGGGTTGAATATGATTGCCACAGTTTTTTTCATGAGATATTTTGAAACCCCATTTGTCCGCCTATCTCCATATGTTGTCTAGGCTCTGCTGGATTTCTTTACCTACTGTGTTATTGGCAGGATTTCCATTCCTCCATATGCCACTATCATTTGCAAATTGTGACAAGTTTATTTTTGTGGAGGCTGCATTGAGGCCAAGGCCGTTTACTATTAGGTTAAATAGTAAGGGACTTATTACACTGCCTTGCTGCGGTGTTCCATTTTCAAGTGAAAATTCTTCCGAATGGGTGTTGCCTAATCTTGTGGTAATTTTCCGGCCTGTGAGGAAATCGCCAATCCAGTTGAACAAGAGTCCAGTTATTCCAAATTGGTTTAATTTGGCCATTAGTCCACTGGTCAATACTAGGTCGAACGCTTTTTCTAGGTCTAGAAAAACCGCAATGAGGATGCGTTAAAAGCGAGTTTGATGTATGTTTGCAGTCTGAGAAGTTGGTCAGTGGTGGACCGTTTGTTCCGAAAGCCACATTGATTTATGGAGAGTAGGTTATTGGTTTCTAGGAGGTGTTTTAACATATTTGCGATTATTGTCTCCATTATGTTGCAAATATTGTTTGTAAGGTACGAATTTATGTTGTTGAGATCTTTACCTAGCTTGGAGATTGGTATTACTATGACCTGTTTCCATTTGGTGGGTAGTCGGCCTTTACCCCATATCCTATCAAAGAGTTTGATTATGGCTATTGTTATATTGATAAGTAGTTTTGTGTAGATAATGTAACCTAACTGATCCTTACCAGGGGATGTTTCGTTTTTGGATCGTAGGGCTATCTCCCATTCATGTACTGTGATGTCGCTATTTAGGTGAGATTCTTTTGTTCCTTGGTCTTGAAACATTTAAGGCTGGGTGTCCTCCATTAGTTATTTGTATTCTTGAAAGTTTCTGGTGTGGTTATTGTTGCTACTCATGTTCGAAAAATGCTTCGCTAGGAGGTCTGCCTTATCTTTATTTGTTATGGCATTTTTAATTTTTGGGGCTGAGGTAGTTGCTTTCCATTTTATGACTTTTATCTTGTCCCATATTTGTTTTGAGTTTGATTTTAGACTCAGTTTAGAGCAAAAGGTTTGTCTTAGATTAATTTTAGCAGTTTTTATTGTTTGTTTTAGTGCTTTTTCTTTATCTTTATATTTGTGAAAGTCGATAGAATATTTGGTGCGTTTATATTTATTTAAGGCCCTTTTTTGTCTTTATCTTCTATAGTGCACTGTTTAGTCCACCATAGTACAGGGTTTTTAAGTTTATATATTAGTTGTCTTTGGGATGCATCGGTTAGCTGCCTCTAATTGTGTATGTTATGTTATCATAATATATGTCAATATTTGGGCTTTCTAAGTTAATTTGATTTACTCTAACTAGCAATAATTGGAATTGGTCCCAGTCTGCCTGTTGGTACCTCCATTTAGTTGGGGTTTCGTTTGGAGTGTGTTGAGCTTTTGTTTGAATATTGATTGAGATGTGGAAATGGTCACTTCCTAACGTATCTTCTGGATCCACTCACCAATTTGTGATTTGAGCCAATTTTGGGGTAGTGGTGGTTATGTCTATGGCCGAGAAAGTGCCATCCGCAGGGTTTAATCTAGTGTTCGAACCGTCATTTAAGATGACCAGATTGTTCTCAGTTATCCATTTTTCAACCATTTTCCCTCTTTGATCTTTCTTTTTACCTCCCCATAATTCACTATGTGCGTTGAGGTTGCCGCTGATAATTTGATTGTTGTCGTTATTAGTAGTGATTGCCCTTAGTGAGATTAGGTTAGTAGGGGAGAAGGTACCACCTGGGTAGTATGCATTTATTATTTGAATGTTTGTGTTTCCTATATTTACCATTACTGACATTATTTCGATGCTATTATTGATGTTTAGGTTTGGAGGTACTTCTGTTATTTCATTGTAGATTAGCGTATCTATCGATAAAGTTGCTAGTCCACCCCCTTTCTCTCCCATGGGTCTGTTTTTAAAAATTCCCTGACTATAGCCTTGTAGTTTGGGCAGGCGTTTGTGTTATTGTGTTATGAGGGTTTCCTGTAGGCAGATTACGTCTGATTTTACGGCCGTATTATTCAGTTTGTTCTGCAGTTCTTAAAGATTCCTCTGCAGTTCCATTGCCACATGGTGATTTTATTATATTTTTTGTACTATTCATTTTTGACGTTGTCTTTATCTGTTAGTCTTGTGGTCCGATCAGCTAGTATGGTGAAAATGGTTTTGAGGGTTCTAATTATGCTATTGAGATCTTGTTCCTGTTGTTACGTTCATTACTTCCTGTATTAATTCTGTCTTGGGGTGTGTGTTAGGTTCGGGATATTTGGGGTGACAGTTTTGTTTGTATCTGGAGTGTTATCAGGGTGGGCTTGGTTTGTTACAATGTGGGCTGTAGTTTTGGGTTCTTTTGTTTTCTGATTCGAGGGTATGTTTTGTGGTGCAATGTTTTTCCTTCTGATTCTGCATGCAAAGTTTTGGATCTCATTGATTGTTTCAGAGGTGGATTTTGATGTGTTGGGGTTGTTTTTACAGATAATGTTTTTGGCAGATTGGTAGGTGAGGTGTTTTTGTTCATTAAATCCACTATTTGCTTCTCTTTTATTGCAAATCTGCATTATGGCGATCTAGGATAATGGTTTTCTTTACAGTTAGGACATTTTTGTTTAGTTGTGTGGCATTCTCCTTTGTGTGGACCTCCGCAGTACTTACATCTTGGTTTGAATCTACATCTGAGGGCATAGTGTCCCCAGTGCGGATATTTGAAACAAAATCTTAGCCTATTTATGTAGTTTTCCAGCTTATTGTACACTCCTGACTGTCCTAGTTTTATTATTGAGGGTATTGGCTCGGTAGCCTCTATAACTGCTTTGTTTGTTCCTTGTCATTTGTGATTTTTAAGATGACATAATTTTGTTGTCTGTGTTTCATTTGCTGTGAGTTTATGAAGTAGAGTTCATTGCTTATGCCCTTGTTGTATCGGTTTATCGCTATTACTTTTTTTAAAGATACTGGTTTTAGTGGGTTCAGCCAGATTAGTTGTGGTTTCACTGTGTTTATAGTTCGAAGTGACTCGTGTTTTCCTCTGAGTGTTATGGTGTCTCTCTACTTTGATCTTTATTGGGCCTATAGTTCCAATTTCGATGAATTTTTCCACCTGTTCGATTGTGCTGCATTGGACAGTCAGATAGCTTTGCCATGGTCTTATCAGTTTGAATTGTCCAGTGTGATTTTTGGCCAGTGCTGTCATAATAGTATTGGTACTTAGATTAGTAATTATGTTGCACCTGCTGCTTATGTATGTAGGAATGATAATTGTAAATTTTGTTTTGGAAGTTATGTTGTTGTTTTATTTCCTGTTTTGAGTTAACCTTACTTGTGGGGTTTTTGGGTTGTTTTGGAGTTTTAGCGGATCCTTGCCTTTACCTAGGTATGTGTTTTGGGTGTTTTGAGTTGTTTGGGGTCTTTGGCTTGCCATATTAGTGATGCTGCTGCGTAGTTTGATAGTGTTTAATTCATTGAATTTGTTCCCATAGGTTGGTGGTTCCCATGCTGTTATTATCCCAGATGGTTCAAGAGTTTGGCTTGAGTGTATAGTTTCTTTCCTAATGTTTTGAGTTATTGTTTTTTGCTTGATTTCCTGTTGTTGGTTTGTTTGCCTGCTTCTAGAATTGGTTATGTCATTTTTGGTGAATTTTGGGGTGTTGGTTATGGTTATGTGGTCTAATTGTGGGGAGTTTAAGGTAAGTAGGTTACTGTCAAATTCATTTGATAGGTTTGGAATAGTGGTGTCTATCTTCATTTGGGTGTGTTTTTTCCGCTTCCTTGAAGAGAATTGGCGATAGCATTGGTATTGTATTTATATTGTTCCCTGGAGTGTAGTTTTGTATCTCTAGTAGTTTTTGTTGGTGGGGTGAGGGTGTGTTAGTTATGTCTGCTGGTTTGTGATTTGTTTGGTCTTTGTTTGTGACCAGAATATGGGGTCTCAGTGTGAAGATGGTTGAATTGGAGTTTGCTGTGGTTGGTACGACTAGCGTTAATCTTGCTTGTTTTACATGCTTTATTGGTGCTGTTTGGAGTTGTGATACATCCATTATATTGACTGATTTATTGATATGGTTGTTTGGTGGCTTGTGTGTTTGCGTGTTTGGATTGAATAGAACTATTTATTTGGACCTAGTTTGCATTCTTCTACTTAAATTGCGTACAGAATTTAATGATGACTTATATATATATATATATATATATATATATATATATATATATATATATATATATATATATATATATATATATATATATATATATATATATATATATATATATATATATATATATATGTGTGTGTGTGTGTCTGTCTGTCTGTCTGTCTGTCTGTCTGTCTGTGTCTGTCTGTGTCTGTCTGTTTGTGTGTGGGTGGGCGTGTTTGTGTGTAAATTGGCAGGTAACGAATTTATGTTGATAGATATATGTTGGCATGCACAAAATTATGATGGATAGATCTATTTTATGTTAAATGGCTTCAAGTCATACAAAAAAATAATAATTTTATTGCAGTACAGGATTTTTCCTCTCAAATCTTCCGCATGCGCATTGATTATAACATAAAACATAAATTTATTAGTCGCTTTTTCATCACGCGATCAAGAAGGCGGGACTGCGGTGAACAAGATAATTGGTCAGTTTTGGTACTGGCCTTCGTGTGTTGGACTGATCTAAATAAATAGGGCTTTGTTTCTTCTCTTCTTAGTTGTGAAAGTGTCGGAGCAGGAAACGGTAAGTCTAATTATACTAATCTGTACATTACTGATTATGATTTCCACAGTGACTTGTCAGGCTCTAACGTCAACTCAAACTGGAGATCACGAGAGTCACTGTTATACATTTCTCTTAATGTTTCGTAAATATTCTTTGGTATGGTTCTCCTTCAGAAAATCCAAGCAATTTGGCATAACTATGGAATAAAAATTTACGAACTTAAACATTACCTGCTATGCTGTTCTTCTTTCATATAAATACAAACAAAGCGCATTTGCTCCTCTCAAATAGAATCGCACGATTTTGTCAAATTAGTTTTCTTGTCTATGGTAGTGTAAATAGATATAGCTTTATCTCATGAGCCCTACGTTGAATCGCATATAGTCACGCTAGCTTTTTAAATGGGCTAATCGCTATATTACTTTGCATTAAACTATTAAAGGTACTAACATTTTGTTTGGAAAGTTTAAACTGATTGATGAGAATATGAAATTCCTACATATTATAAACAGATACCTAGTAAGAAATAAATGTGGTAAACATCACAATGGCACTGCCTGTATTCGACATGCAAAGAAAGCGACGATTCTTTGGTAGTTTAAATGAGGGTGTTATAAGAAACGAACTTACCTCACACTTCATTATCAAAAAGTCTCACGATTATGTGATCTTTTATAAGACGAGAAGATGGTAATACGTGAATATGGAATTGATTAAGAGGGTATCAAAACTATACCATTATTCAATAGATTCTACCCACCCCTTCAATGGGGTATATTTCGTAATCATGATATTCAATTATTAAAATGTGTTAGGTAGCTTGCGCCTGTTTCCAGAGACTTAAATGGAAAACATTTAGTGTGAAATAGTATAATTATTTTCCATGTATATATTCTTGCAAAATGTTTGGGTTTTTATGTTCCGCACACTATTTTTGTTTTCAATTTATTACATGATTTTTCCTCATCTATTTTTTGCTTGCGCATGTGAACAGTTTTGTGTATAGAAAGAATGGTGCTGTTTACACAGAGGCAGTTTCGACATGGAAACTTTCTTGCACCGTGCTTTCTGTGCAAGTACATTAAGGAAAGATATTTTATACACACATAATGGCACTACGCTGCTTGGTTATTAGTGCCGTTCACGTTTTTCATGCTTATCAGCAATAACATATCATAATGGCAATACGCTGCTTGGGTATCCAGGCTTATCAGCAATAACATATCAATTTAAGTATCAAGGTCATTAATCGCATCGGCAAAAGCTTTCCGTTGTACTCCAAGCAAACACATTATCAGAAATGTCAGGGTCAATTCAGCATGATGTTAATAAACAATATGATTGTTCGCACGATGCAGCGCATATTACATCACCCACTCGAAACACTGGTTGTCATTGCGTTTCACATGTAATAATGTTGGTTGTGGAATACACTTTAGTGTTGGAATGTATCTCCAGTCCATCCTGAAACTGTGTTGGTGAATTTGTCCCAATTTTTCAACAATCGATTGTAATATTAACAGCCTCAGCGTTATTATGGTTCAGCATTGTCAAGGCATTATTCCAAAACCATATCTTTTAGATTGATAACATATCATTTTCCGGTGATTGGGATTTTTCGGGTGATGATGAGACATAATCAAGTAAACACTGAGAACATTGTTCTCTATCAACCCCAAAACGATCCCAATGTCCTTTCCTGATAATCTTGTTTGTCACTACAGTCGTAGTGATACATGTTTAGGATAAACAGTAACACAAGAAAGAGTGAAAGCAAGCATTGACAAATTCAACAAATAATTTATTTCCTTGTAAAAATACTGTAAAATTTAAATAATAAGAACTTGCGGTTATAAGAATCAAATCACAAAAACACTCAAAAAAATCCACGATTTAAATGTTAAAAGTCCTAATAAAGAAATGTTCTAGTGAATTCATGTTCGAGTCCCGGCGAAGAATCCAAGATGGAAGGAGATAACGTATGATGTATCCTGTACAGTACCGATGTCTACAGTTCCTTTTAGAAACAAGAAATAACACTACGGTGTTTGAAATCCGAACAAAGTTTTTAAGAAAAATCTTTGATTAAGAATTCTGTATGAGCACTCTAGATATTTCCAGGAAACGAATTAATCTTTTAGAATCCAAATAATTCGAATAAAAGTTATAACTCCAACTGACACAACAAACACGTTCCAGTGTAAAAGCCCAACTCCGATTATTTCTCTAAAGTAATGGTTATACAGTAATGTAGAGGTGCAGATTGGATGCCCATATGAGGGCTACATGATCATATTACATGAGGTATTCTCAAAACATGGCGCTGACGAAAACCAATCATTTTACTCAAAGAATTAAAGTTGTTTACTTAACTAAAAACTATTTACAAGTGGAGGTCTCGTAACCAACACAGCCTCGATCTTAAACTTATTACTCCCATAAACAAATTAAGAAAAACTTGCTCACGTGACAGTTACTAATATTGAATTAAGGTCATGAACAAGGTAAGCCTTTTTTATATACTAAAATGAACAGTCAAGGGCAAACATTTTTCTGGAAAATATATAAGTTCCTAGTAAACAGAACTGCATTATTTTGACATATAGTGAAATTAAAAAAATAGAAAGATTTTAAAACTTACAAACAATTAAATCAGATATAAATTAAATTAAATATACATAACAGATGGGCAATGTAAAACAGGGTACATAGATTTTGCTTTTCTGTTGGCGGCATGTATCCTCATTAGCAGCAACATTTACGATTTCGGCCTTACTTCTTCGTGGAGGAATCTGATTATATAACAGTGTTTAAGTTTCAAGAAACAATCTCATCCTCTGACTTGGCTTCTATGGCAGAAATACAAATAGAGCAAGTATACCTGCTTATGTTGTAACTCTTGGTAGCGAAATTCCACTTTTTCGTACGGATTCCTCAAGTTGATTCAGAGTTTTCTACCTATGGTTCATCTGGAGGATGGTGCCTCACAATCAGCCATGGCTGCACTATACGTCATATTAGTGCTAAGAATAGGTCTTTCTCGTACCACGTGGAGTCCGTATCCTACGTTCTCTCAGTCGACATACCAGTATATAATAGAAACAGGCCCAGTTTAATTGCTTATTTACTGATAAATATTTATACAATAAATACACTGTCTTTGTTGTTGTCACTGTCTTAGCAGGATGATACAATATTTTCACGACCTTGCTGGGTAACTCAAAGTCTGCGACACATGTATATCTTTCAGGACTTCATACAATAACATTAAATGATTTTGTCATAATCTTCGCCAAGTGTTTCTTGTGTTTACTCCAAAATACGTTTAAAAATATGCAATTATATTTAGCTTTTGCGAAAACTCGAAATGATGCTCTTAAGATATACAGTGATTGAATCGTTTCCTTGACGCTATAAACGCACCATTAATCGTATAATGTTTTAATTCCCTTATTAGATCCACACGCGAATTCATTCACAATACTGTAAGAATTATCCCGTGTGGCTTCTAATGGCAGTATACAAAAGTCCTCTAAAACTCTATAAAGGTTCTCGGCATATATGTCTCAGCGAGTTGTATCATAATGGGGGTTTATGAGAACACGCCTAGCTGGCACGGATGTTCTGACACGGCCCTCAAAGCTCGGGTGGTAGTACTAACAAATAATATATTTGTGCACATTTATTATTCCTAGATAGAATAAACGTTTTAGAGGTTGAAACTAACTTGCTTCCATGTCCTCCGAATCCATTTACAATACTTTGATCGTCTCACTAAACGTTAGATCGCAAGACAGAGACACAAAGAGGCATATATATATATATCAATATATCAACTTCTCTCTCTCTCTCGGTGTACATACATACATACGCATATGTAGATATATATATATATATATATATATATATATATATATATATATAGAGAGAGAGAGAGAGAGAGAGAGAGAGAGAGAGAGAGAGAGAGAGAGAGTGAAGTTGATTTTAACAATTCTGATTTATCGTGCAGGTACCAAACGGCATGAGATACCAGGTCTTTTTACTTGTAGTGCTTGGGTTGCTCAGCACTTTTCCAGTACCCAGCTTCTTTCACGGAAGATTGATAATCCCAGGACTATCAGGGCTACAAACCGGATATGGATCTATTTTTGGAATTCTTGGTGTTTATTCTCTCGCTAAATACGTACATATTTGACATCTATTCTGTTTAACTGTCATCTTTCTGTTAATATGTCGGTCTGTGTGTTTCTGCATTCATATATGCCTATGTATGTATGCATGTATGTGTGTATCTATGTATGTATGTATGTATGTATGTATGTATGTATGTATGTATGTATGTATGTATGTATGTATGCATGTATGTATGCATGTATGCGTGCATGTATGTATGTATGTATGTATGTATGTATGTATGTATGTATGTATGTATTGCTAATATAAACCCCTTGCTAAACGACAAACCAGAATAAAAAATATTTGCATTACACTATGAATACCGAAGCTATATAGAAAACATACAAAAATAAACGTGGCAGTACAATAGCTATAACTTATACACTAGACATTAATAATTAACACAGCTCTACAGCTGAAGATATCCAGTCCTTAAGGTAGACCGCTCACTGACAAGACGTTCCGTAATGTGTATATTTAATCTTATTGTGAGGCATTTATACACAGACGAAGTTATCGTACATTGTGCGCTGAAAACATTCAGCTTTTCCCATTTAAAGCACTTTGCACATGCGGCATATCATGAACCGAACTAACTATTTTGAAATATTGTGCAATATACATAAGTCAACCTCGGGTATCGTAGTATACACAAAACGAAACCCGAGTAGATATATTGAATAAATGAAAGGATTTATACAATACCGTGACGGTATGCATGTATGTATGTATGTATGTATGTATGTATGTATGTATGTATGTATGTATGTATGTATGTATGCATGCATGTACGTATGTATGTATAGCTCTTAGAGCAATAAAGAAGTACTTTTAATGATGCATTGGCTAGTTCATTGCTATATGTTGATTTTATGTCGGTGTTCTTAAGTTTAATAAAGTTTGGATAAATTCTGATAAAATAACGTTTTCTTTTTCAGTTTGATTTGTTTTGACCAACGCCTCGATGGAAATTATGTATTGATTATTTCGTCTAAAACAAGATCATGCTAAAGTCATTGTCTAAAAATTCTCTTTGATAATCTCGTCGTTGTCTCTTGATGTACTTCTTGTTTCTTTTGACAGAGACACACATTTGACATGCATATGTTCTTCATAATCCATTTTCGTTATGATTAATTAGTTGATGGATGAGAAACCAAATGAAGTTAATCAGATTCTGCTTACATAATAATTTATTGTTGGCTAGGTTATTTTCTTATTTCTTTACTTTTCATGACATGTGTTATTTTTAACATATTGTTAAATATTTGCAAAATTTGCTTTTATTTCAGGCTTCGCCATCCTTGTTTTAGGAATCTTGCCAGAACTTCTTCGGCTTAGAAATGTTACACCTACAACGCCTACAACGCCTACAACGCCTACAACAGCGCCTACAACAACGTCTACAACGCCACTCCCAGGTGACCCTCGTATCGTCTCTTATTCCATATCTCTTTAACGACCTTGCATTCGCAGACAATGCACACGTGCTCAGTATATATCAACTGTACACAAATTTCTCTATTGTTATGGTAGAAGTCGTATTAGGAGAGGGAATAGGTTTTTAAATCCAACATTAAACATAATTTTTCCTTACGTACATCAGTTAATAAACTTTATCAATAACGTTGGAATCACACAAAATGAGTCAATGTCTCCATGTAATAGGCATATTTTGCAAACACAAATATGCGCAAAGATATAGTGGCAACATCTATTTGCAGATCCCATACAAGGATGAGTGAGAATATAAAATGGCATTATATCTTGAGAAATAATGGTACTATTACAGGTTAAGCAAATTTTAACTCGTCCCGTGGTGTAATTAAAATTCGAGTTTCCACACACATTGCCTTAACTGTATTGCCCAATCACCATACCATCTCGACTAGGCAAAAAACCTCAAACACAACCTAAGGATCCAGTCCATTGGTATAGGCACTCTTGTTGAGGTGACATACTTTATATATATTGATGGAAGTTAATAACTGTGTTGCTACGCGAATGGTTATGATCTAGCAATGCTAAATAAAAATATTTAGCAGATACTATAGAATTATTATTAAACGTTCAAACGCTGAACCATCCGATTTCCTGATCTAGCTTGCTCTGAAAATCATTTCAAATTCCAGATATTTACAATATTCTCGGCAAACAATTGATAAAAACAGCGATGTTTTTGCAAATGTGGAGAGTATCATATCTTAGATCTGTAGTTAAAACCTGTAACACATTTTACAGAGTTTATCTGATCCTTGATCTGATTGTTTTATGAAACTTTTCCTCAAGAATAATTCTAATGTGTGGTCGTAAAAGCAACTTCACGGAAAACGCATTACAAATTCTTACTGTTCATAATTATTTATCTTACTCTATATTTGTATGTGTTTATGTTTTTATTTTGGGTCTCTTTGTGATCTATTTTATTAAAAGTTTAATATTATGATATTTCTCTTTGCAACGAAATTTGTTTTTAACTCAACTATTTTGATGTAAAATCCAGTTTTTAATCTGTCCTATTTGTTAAGGTGAAACACTACGTTGTTACGTTCACGTTTGTTTCTTGCGTTCAATAAATTCGTAGTGTTAATTGTTACGTTCATATACACACTTTTTCACTCTCCTTAGGTTTGCGGATTTGGTGTAAATAACCTTTATGCCACTTTTTAAGAGCTTATTTAGTCTGGTATGTAAAGAACTACGTTACTAATTCTCGTGTCTATTGCGTAATTTTTTTTTGTGTTCATATTTAAGGATATAGACAGTAAATCATACACATTAATAATTCATAATAATTCATGAATGCCTACCATAAATTAATTTAGACTTAATATCATTCCTTCCATGCCAGCATTGTTGGAAGATTCTAGGTTGTATATTTAATGAAATAAGCAAAACGTGGCACATCACTTTACCACCAGTAGTCACAGAAGTTCCAGAGCATCTTCGATCTTGTACAAAGTGTTGTATCCTCCAGAATACTTTTTCAGTTTTGCACATTATAGAGCTTCAATTGACAGAACAACTTCTGTGTTTAGCACGCGAATAAAGTCTACTTGAAAGACATGAAGTACTGAATTCTGGTATGGAAATAATATTTTGACGGTCCAGTCTTATCTTCAATGTCGAACAGATTTGAGTAATGTAATTAATGACGTATGTTTTTTAAACACAAATGATCTTAAGATACAATAGCAGACAATGTGCCCTAGTCTTACATGGAAACTCAAGTATATGCACAAATTGGTAACTGAATGGCAAATAGATTTAGAAAGACAAATATATTCTACGCAATAAATGACCATTCGTCAGAAAACCTGTTACATTTCTGTATATCCTTATACTTTAACATTCATAGATCAGTATCGTGTGACCATTTATATCCAATCAAAGCGTTGAAAACGCGGTCAATTCATTAAAATTGGAATTATTAAAAATAGCTTTTAAAATAAAAACAAGTGTCTATATCATACATCTATGTTGGAAAAGCTGGTGATGCAAATATAAGCCAACTTATAATAGCATAATTACTTTAAAAATGCAAAAGATTATGAAATTGTAACACAAATACATTGATAAAAGAGATTAAATTAATGAGGTTACAAGCAGATACAAAAGATTCACTTTTGTTTTGCGTGATTGGTTGAGATAGGTTTGTATTTTTATTATCTACCTATGCAACATTTTTCTCCAGGATGTCCATCAAATTATTCCTTGTACTCAACCGCGTGTGGTCGATTCTGTTATCGATACGAGTCTTCAAACTGTACATCCTGGTCTGCTGCACGCACAGTCTGCCAAGCGGAAGGAGGTGACCTTTGGGCGCCCATCGAGTGCTACTACCAGTTTTTCAGGGAACAAGCGCAACAAAATGAGGGTAAAATGATCATATAGCATTTTCATTGTTAACAAGGTAGTTCTGATTTTATTAGATTGAGTCACGAGATTTACGTTTGCTTTACTCGCGTTGTTATAAAGAAATCAAATCACAAAAGACAACGGACCAGGACTAGCATGCCATCACTAGGGCAATGGAGTTTTCTCCTCCTAGACAATTAGTAACTCAGGACTGTGGTGTAATAGTACAACCTGCAATTGTTACCTGTCAGTGACAAATGCGTGTAATAGTGGTTCGAATGACCATACGTTAATCTTCTCCACCTTGTAACCTATTGAAGTAGTATCATTTATTAGCAACAGAATCAACAGGTACGTGAATACTAAACCTCAGTAAAGTAAGGAAAATGTATCTCAAACTTCTAACACTAAAAGAGAAGAACAGACCACGGTAAGGAAGGCCAAATTATATACAAACCATCTAGAATTAGCAGATTATACAAAAAAAGCGAAAAACAAAACGTACGGTTGGACAGCTATTGTTAAGATTGGCCATCTAAAAGTTATAGAAAGTGCTTATCTGAAATGTTTTGGGAGTAAACCTCATCTACTTGGTATGTACAGTAATTCTAGTCGAACAATTCGTTTTCTTGTATCATTTCGTTAATCCGTTTACCTTGACCATAGGGTATGTTGTGTGTATTTATTACGTATTCAAAATAAAATTGATGAGAGATTGACCTCAATAACGGTAAAGCGAATACGTTTAAGGAAAAAACACTGTTTATGAGTAACCTCATGCAGCTAGAGATATAAACGATATTTTGAATATTTGTATTTTTTGTTGGCTTAGTCTTTACTCCCGTCAGTGAGTTCGCAATGTGATGCCAAAAAGAACTCCGGAAAAACATTTCCATTTAGTTGAAACGTTTCATTCTCGTAATTTACCTGTACAAAAGTTTAGTTATTAGGTATAATATAAAGATATTGAAAAGACAGAACGTACAATGAATATTTCTCGTTTTCAGGAAGTTGCCCTGAATATTTCTGGATAGGGGGTAGTACAATAACTCCTGGGTCCAACTATGTAACAGTGAGAGGTGATCCAATTTCAAACATGTTCTCCTTTTGGAATCCTGGTCAACCTGACGGTTCTGGCGGAATAGAGAGTTGTTTAGAAATGGGGAAAGAGTATAACTATCTGATGAACGACTTTGCCTGTGGCTCTGAAGAAGGTTTTATTTGTCAAATATTGATATAACTGAAGGAAGTGTGGGAAACATATCGATACATTTTTGAGAAAAATGTGACGAATAAAAACATAATTCTACTTTGATATTTTTCGTTGTAAACGGAATGATGTGTATTCATAGTTATGTGTGAATCGTATGCTCTTATAAAGAAATATATATATACACAGAAACAAATCAGATATTCGTTTAGATATCAGGAAAGTTGTTAGTTATCTTATGAACGACATTCTCTCCAGCGATACTCAATAACTGTAGGAACTGTGGGAAACAGATCGATACAAGTTTATAAGAGAAATATGAAGAATATAAAGAATCAATTTACTTTCACGGCTTTTGTTGTAAATGTGTGAATTTCGTGTACAAATACAGAAATATATACATGTATGGATGTGAATATGTATTCTTGGATGGATCGATGGATCTATCAATGGATAAATATATTAATGGACCGAGAAACGTGAAATAAAGAAATGGACGTTAAGATATGCATGGGTGTATATAAGTATGGATATATGAATGGATTATAAGCTGTTTGCATTTAAAAGTCTGTCAGCAATATCTATAATATGAGCTTGTCTTTAATGACCGCAAATGACCTCTGGGAAAAAGAAATCACACGGAGAACTTCTACTTAGTAGCCACAGTTATCATCTGATCTTTATAGCTTCATTTAAAGGTATTCCGACCACATCATGACCTCGCATTTTGAGTTGCCTGTGCAGATACCATGCAAACACAAGCAAACCAGTTTGAATAGTGGATGCATGTACTATTTGTTTCCATTGATAAATAATAAAAATCATCTTAATTGTTTCCTGTATCAAGTATTCACTTTTCAAGTAGGTCAAAATCATTTGTAGAAATGGTAAAAATGAGGACGTTGATTTTTATGATATCAACAATCTGATAATATCCGACATATTAAAAACTAAATTTATTCTGGTTCACAGTTAACAGTTGTTAAAAGTGTGGCCCAATAAATATAATAATCCGTGAAAAAATATGTAAAATTTTGCAAAACCCTGGTAAGGGCGCAATGCAGATTTCCACTGCATTCTTTCCATGGAACATTGTCTCTAGCATAACCTGAACAGAAATAACAAATGAGTTATAACAGTGTTTTGTTTTATTGGGATTATTGTTACTGATCTAATTATATAAAGCAACACCCCACATTACTTTGTCCTCACAGAACGATGTATGAAAGACAACCCTCGTAGTGCAATCTGTGAAAGTTACTAAAAGGCACCCAAAAAATAAATTTGTATTATGGTGTAAATGGCTATGACCTTGATCACTAACTAACAAAACCGCTATTATAAACGTTCTATTGTTAATCACTCAAATGCAGAATCATACGAGTCCTTTGCCAAAGTCCTTATTCTAACCACATTATCCAAAGGTTGCTGCTACTCAGATTCCGCACATAGCTTATATGATCACCCAAACCGTTTATATTTCACGGCTTTCCAAACTTTTGCATTCGCATTAGTTCCTCTTCTGTGATTGTATTATCGAGTTAGTAACATTGAACATGTTTTTCTATTATTAACATGATCACATGTAGATTTAGCTCCTCTATATGCCGTCCATGATTAGATACAACAACCGCACTTGCTTCAAACCTAACACGTTTACTGATATAGCTGTCATACCATTATATAAAATCACTGAGGAATATTTAAGTTTCTGGTGATTGTACGTTTTCAGTGCCTAGCGTAGTGGTGGTGATTACAGCAATGATAAACAATGACTGTTTTCTGTACAAGTGTATCATTAGATAACAGTCTAAATAATTTTACTCATTTTGGTTGAATCAGTGTTGATGGAAGACAATGAACTTCCACTGTCTGCAGCGGTGAATTTGACTGTATCGTTGTAGAAACTATCTCTGATGGTCTTTATAACTGGTGGTGCAGTCAGCAGCTAGGCGTTTCACGTGCTAATGGAATGATTCCAAGATCTGGTAGAGTTCGTATTGGTACGTTAGTGTAGTTCAAATATTATATGTATTACTTCCCATTCGTAAATTGTATTAGAACATTCTGAATGTCTGGTTAGATTTCTTGAAGAATATATTTACTGACACGTGGAAAATAATTAATATCAGTGTTAACATTACTGGTCGCCCGATTAACAACCCAATCGGCAAATTATGCACCCTTGCAATAGCGGTCAGAATCCATTACTTATATCTAATGAAATGTCTGAGATTAAACACAAAATTAAAAATGTTGAGTCCATTACCCGTAAGGTTATCTCCGGCAACCAGTGGTTATGGTACTGCATATGTGAAAATATATTCCAAAACGCGTGTCTGTAGGGTTAGGGTTAGGGTTAGGGTTAGCTACACGGCAGGTGTTAGTGGAGTAACAATATACAGCTGACCATGTAGCAATCAATATTGTTATTTTACACCATTCGCCTCTATATCCACACACAATAATTACAATAAGATCTAGGTTTATGATCCATTTAAAAGTGAGAATCGAGTCTATCAAAGTAATCCCTGTCCATAACTCCAATGTAAATCTACAACTAGTCAAACCATCATCCTTCTCTCTCTTCGCTAAATTATAAATTTGTTTTGACCTGTTCTCTGAAAGTCATTAGTCGATCTGTTAATCCACATATTGTTTTCTTGAAGCATTTGCTTTATCAACATAGTGTTTGATAAATACAGTCCGTTGTCGGCTTTCACCAATCACAACCTCTCTCCTTTGGTAGCAAACCTGGTCAGATCCACATCAGTGCCACTTCGTTGAGGGGTTGAGGGTCCGTAAATGACCGTAATTGTTTGTAAGCATTGCATATACTATTAAGCGTACGCTGTGAGAGACCATGTAAACTAAATAAGCTTCCCGCGAGTGCCTTCATTGCTTTTGCAACAACATATTGGGAGGTGAATCCAAATATGCACATGCGCTAATGACTGATACGACTGCAGTTTCAATACACGCACTACAAAATTGTTGTTAGTTACATGATTCGGGAGGGGCTTGGCGCATTCGGTAAACTTACATTCGGAATAGTCCAAGGTTGCACACTAATGAGTGGACAAAATAAAGCTAATTCCAATAAATGTGATTGACAATATCAAGTATTCGTCGTTTGAAATTCTTGTGCATCCTTGGGAAAAGATAATAAAAAATGTACTAATCTGACATATGGATGTAGTAATGTAGTATAATTTTCTTTTCTTGCCATATTTCTCCGTTTTGTCTCCTTCGAATATTAACAAATATAAATGGATGAATATGTTTTAAGCAGTTGAGGATAATGTCAATTATGCATAAGAATGAAAGAAATGCCATACACATTGACAACATGATAAGAAACGTATTTTAGAAAAGAAAATGATGTTTATAGTACAATTTTTTTTTCGAGTTAATTACATTGGTATATCGTTTACCTGTGTAACAGTAAAATATGAATCGCTAGGAAAGATACAGAAACAAAATACGTAAATATATGTGTAGATATGAAATCTGATTGGCATTATAGCTACGTAAATATTGCCATAAGACATAAGAATCAATAAAACATTTACACAGAAACCGCAAACAGATTATAACTATATCATTATTTTTTTAGCATTGTATGACATTCACAGGAAGTTGGATTATGCACGCAATATAATACACAACGAAAAAAATAATTTGGTTAAGTGTATGTTAAACTGAATTTGTCTCAAACATTTAAATAATCAAGACAAAAAGAAACAGGTGCAGAACTATTACTGACTAGGAAATGGTAAGACGTAACGCAATCTGAAAATGTCATTAACAAGTGATATTAAATGCTAGACACTGACTTTGGACAGGAATTAAATGCCAATAAAAAGTTGGATGTTTGGTAAAATATAGTACGTCATATTACATATTGATATATACCAACCTGTGAGAGGAAGATGATATATATAGAAGTTTGCAGTTCTACTCAGTGATTTTTATAGAGTTTTATCTTTTCGCAATGTTTCTTGCTTTGTCGTGTGTGGATCAATGACTCAATTAGAGAGTTTCTTACTGTAAATGTCAGAATGATTGGTATTGATCCTTTCTATAATAGAGATGCAAATATGATCATGAACTACACATACAAATAGAAGTTTGGCAGTGCCATACACTTTTGGTTTCGTTTTAGTGATATCCTCTTTGAGCATTCTCATTATTTCCCACAACCTAATATTACTTACATCAATTACAATACAAATTGTGATACTAGCTTTATCAGTTCCCTCACTTAGTGCTAGATTCTCCATATCCGAGTTTAGAATGAAACTAAAACTGTTGATGACGTTTGCTTTTAATGAAAGTTACGAAACACGTTTCTAATTCGTTCTATCCTTCTAATTCAATTTGCCACACCAAACTCTAAAACGCATCGCATTCCGTGAAGTTTATATCCATTCTACGTCTTCATTTTTATATCGTTATTGCAACTGTTTATAGAGACTATTTGCAATTGATTGTAATTGCCAATAAGTATGCATTAAATATACTCGACAGCTAAACTACTTTGAGAAAGTAGAGACTCTAGCATTGATATGGGTAATAGCCAAACGGGTAAGAGTTATTGTTATTTATCTAACAGAGGAAAACTGTATGAATTGTTAGGGTTCTAAAACTCATAAAATGCATCAGGCTGAACAGATACCTGTTTTGCTTCTTTTGAATCAACATAATTTAGAGTTTTAGTTGCTTTGTGCACTATGTAATTATGTAATGCAGTGACTACGGCTTTGGAACTGTATTTCTAACAATTCAAATAATTGTTATGTTACTATTGCTCACAGCGATACCGACCGCTCCGGTGGCCTTGTGTTTAGAGCGTCCGCCTCGGATGCGGGAGGTTGTGGGGCCTCCCCCCGGCCGAGTCATACCAACGATTATCAAAAATGGCACTAACAGCTGCCTCGCTTGGCGCTCAGCATTAAGAGGTTAGTATTAAGACTGGTCGACCTTGTGTCAGGATAATGTGACATGATGTCCCAGTGCTAGACATCACTATAAACTGCCAAACTTCAGACATCGTAGCGATATGACTGAAAAATTGTTAAAGCTACATTAAAATCCAAATCTCTCTCTCCCTCTCTCTCTCTCTCTCTCGCACACACACACACACACACACACACACACACACAGCGATACCTTCCTGGATATCTATTTATGTAGGCTTTTCCATCAATTCTTTTCCCTCGTCGAACAAAATTTTTTTCAGATCTCTATTGCTTTGCTTTTCTGTGGTCTCTATCCATATTAGTCTTCCCATTGGACCATATGTTAAACTTATTGACTAACAAACTTGATTTCTCTGACTCACCATGTTGCCACCTATTGCAATACTTATCCTGTCAATGTAAGTATTTTACTTACTAATCTCAAAAAGTCACTGGCTGATCGTGTTTTATAACTTTATTTAAAATCAACCATTCCTTGAATGTTTTAGTAAAAGCAACCAAAGTAAAGCTAAACCAAAAACGTCTATCGTTCCAATGGTTGCTACAGCAACTATGCAACTACCAGATGCAACATCGATCACACCTAAACTGTCATGTGACATCAGTAGTATATAGGGATACCCTAGGGACTACGGCACCTCCATGTTAAATTAGTGAGTTGTACCCTGGGAACTATGTAAAATTTAACATTAGTGAAAAAACGTTTGCACCCTAGGGACATTGGGAATTAACATTGGGGAATAGTTCGTGGGAATGTCTAGGGACAATGGGAATTTAACATGGGGAATAGATCGTGGGACTGTCTAGGGACAAGGGGAAATTTAACATGGGGAATAAATCGTGGGACTGTCTATGGACAAGGGGAATTTAACACGGGTAGGCAATTGAGACTCTATTTCTTTTCGAGAGATTGGAGTGGCCCTGAAAAGGGCCTTTGAGTTTTTTATTTTTCTAACTCTTCCACTTCAACCATCTTCTAACTTTTGCCACTATTCCTGACTTCTTCTTTATTTCTGACTCAGGCATCCAGTCAGGATGGCCTATCGCTCGGAATTTCTCCTGTATTCTTATCCAGTTGTTGTTGAGTTTCTCAAAGCTTTCTTTTCTCTCTCTATTTTCTTCTTCTTCCTTTCTTTCCTTAGTCCACTTTTCTTTGATGTTCTTTACCTCTTCCGTCATCACTTTCCTCATTACTTTTTCCGTTTTTGTCAGCTGGTCTAACCCGCATTTTACTTATCGCCACTCCGTCCAATTCAATATCTTTTCTAAGAAGGACCTGACTTCGATGACATTTTCAAGTGCTTCCTTTAAACTTCCCACTCTCCCATAAGGCGGGTCAATCAATCCTCTCAATCTCTTTTCCTCTTCTTCCATCATTCCTTTTACTATCTCGTTTGCTTTCTGCAGAATATTAACATAGTCAAGACACTTTTCTAACTTGAATTCTTTCTCTATCTTTTCCATGACAAACGTAACATCTACTATCCAATAATAAATACCTATCAAATGATTCAGTAACGCTATGGCTACCACCATTTTCCTTGTCTTTATTCCGTAGAATGGGTTCTAATGGCTAACACTGTTAGTTTTATAGTTAAAGCGCGGTCGTGAAGGAAAACATCCACCTAAAACCCAAAACTTGTATTTCCTAGATCATAACCAAACAACGCGCGGACGTGAAGGAAAACATCCCCTACTTTTCTCATCTCATATTATCTACTATCCACATACCCGAAGCAGCAATAAACAAACCCCAAATCTACTATCCACACACGCAAAGCATTAAAATGAAACCCAAATCTACTATCCACCCAAACCAACTTAAGCACTTACAAAACCCAATAATCTACTATCCACACAAACGTACGTGAGCGCTTACAAAGACAAACACATACACTCACACTAGAAACAAGAGTCAGTGTTTATATACACATTACTCTACATACACACATTGGCAAATCGATTACTATTTCTTTTCTAAAGGTTTGGGTAGCCCTGAAAAGGGCTGTTTGTTTTGAACTCCAGGGCACCTGGTTAATGATGGCACCTTCCAGGCCTGGCACCACACACACATTTTCTACTCCAGTCTCCTTTTACTTTTTTTGTTGGGAGCGCAGAGGCGGGATGAATGGCTTCAGAATCCCAATCTTCTCTCTCTGGGATTCTGAAATTTCCTCTCTCCTTTTCCTCCTCTTCTTTTTTTATTCTTTCCTCCTCTTTCATCCTTCCCTCTTCGACGATGGCCTCCGCGGCCAGTTCATTTAGTATGCGCCTGCCATATTCCAGGTGCATCTGGAGTTCTAGAAGTTTAGCTAGTCTGGTGTTCATTCTGGTGTTGATCAATCAACAAGGGTAGCTAGACTGCCTAACGATTTTCAATTTATACAAAAAGCGCGGACGTGAAGGAAAACATTCCCCTAAAACCCAAAACTTATATTTCCTAGATCATGACCAAACAACCCTCGGACCTAAAAGAAACACTCACTCACTTTTTTATACTACCCATCACTATTCTAAAAATTTTCATTAAACCAATAATATACTATCCACATACATAAATCAGTCAAATCAAACCCAAATCTACAATCCCCACAATTCAAACAACAAAAAACATTATCATCATCTACTATCCACACAAACGTACGTGAGCGCTTCCAATGGCACAACACACACACACACACACACACACACTTTCTAAGCAAGATAAATAATTCATGTGCTTATACACGCACTTCTATTTTTTTACTTATTATAGGCAATAGATTGTTATTTCTTTTCTAGGGATTGGGGTAGCCCTGAAAAGGGCTGGTTTTTTGTGTGCGAAGTTGAAGCTATGGCGATCTTTTATATTGTAAGAATGCGACGTCCTCTGACGATAGACTTTCTGACGATAGGTCTGCTTCCTCGGAAAGAGAAGAAAAACTCTTTTGTGTCGATACGACAATCGACAAAACCTCTGACAGGTTCAGGTTGCTGCTGCTGCTGTTGTTGTTGCTGTTGCTGCTCTCTCTGCTGTTTCTGAAGTCTGTACTTCTCTGTCCATTCTTCTTTCTCCCTGTTCATTTCTTCTCTGAAGAGCTCTTCTATCAGGTCTTCAGTGAGTTTTAACATTCTCACATTCTCTATCTCTTCTGGTTTCGGTATCAGACTGTGTCTGACCCTATGCAAATTCACGTAGGCTTCTTTTAGCTTAGCTAGTCTGGAGCACATCTTCGTAGGAGGATGAGTCGACAATGGGTGGTTAGACTGGAGGCTACCCCGGCTTTAAAGTCAAAGCGCGGACGTGAAGGAAAACATCCCTCCACGTTTTTCGAGCCGGAACGTTCAATGAGTGTCATGAGAGGGATGGTAAGAAGTCAAAGAGCATGAATCAAGATTCCTATAGCCAAACAAAAGACAAAGGCACTTATTTCAAAACACATTTTTTTTATTCAAAATCACTTAGCACTAACAAACAACTCTAACATTTTTAACAATAACCCAACAATATAACATCAAACATTTTTTTCAAATGACAAACATTTTCTTCAACTAACACACTATTTTGGACAGGGCTGACAACGTTGTGAATGAAAGTGTGATTTCCACTATTGGAAGTCATTAGGCCATTGATGGACACTACGTTTCCTAGCTTGAGACAAAAGATAAGCATAATGGTCACAGAACCCTTGATCTACTTTCACATCGTTTCTAGAAGAAGAACGAGGATCAAAATGAGTCACTAAATGTCCTAAGGAATAGCCCAGGCTGCTATGATGCAGAAAATACACACAATATTGTCCACACACCAAGGAATCTGTGTCTTGTAATTGCACATTATTGAATCGGGTGGTCTGAGCATTTCTTCTCATAAAGTCGATGATATCGTCTTCCAAAGGGGGCAATCCATACGAATCGAAATATTCCACACATCCTTCTTGAGGAAAGTAGATGGCTACCCAGTGGGTTCCTGGGAGATGACTGTCGTCCGTGTTGATGGCATAAGCGTGATGGTCTTGAGGTTTGCGACGAGGGAGTTCATCTTTAGCACAAACGACAGGATTCCAAGAAGCAGTGTACGAGCTGTGGTTCAAAAGGTAATAAAGTTCCTAGGTATCCATTTATTTGTGTGGTTTTCTTCTTCACAGGTAATAATAAATGATCAATTCGATCCTGACTTTTTGCTTGAAAATGTCTGACAAATAACGGTTTCTTCGCTTCGTCTCCCCACTCTGATTCAGGAGAGCTTCGATACGATGGATTTCTTGAGTGGTTAATGGTGGACAAGAATGTTCACGCAAGTCTTTATACCACTGATACAACACGACTTCGTCCGAGATGAGACTCCAAGCTTCGTCCAGATACTCGTCCAATTTTTCTTCTTGACTCAGCGTCAGGCATTTATCGTGTTGAATTTGACTGGGATGGTCGTTTTGACATCCATAGCAATCTTTCTTGATCTATTCCGTAATTTTTTCGACCAAGTGTTTGGCAAAACAGGAGACTAAATGGGCTTCTTGTTCTGGCCATCTCGACTTCATCATAACTTCATCGTCTTTGTCTTGGGATTCTTCTTTCACGGTCTCCTCACATTCCATCTCCAAAGTTTCTCCACTAGGTAAAGAGGGATAACAATCTTCCATGACTTCTAATAGTCTAGAATGACTTCTCATAAACTGTTGATTTTTGTCTATTATCGAATTCTGCATACAGGATGACGTTCACTGTTTCTTCCAGCTCTTTTGCAAACTGAAGTTCCACACGAATCTGGCCGGATTTTATAGGGTCGAAATGTCCCTCGTCGCTGCCCTGGTCAGGAGTGAAATCAAAAGCCCACAAAGCATAGCCTCCTGCGTAATCCTCGTACGTAATGCCGTGACTGGTGTTGGTTCCTAACTGGCCGGTGGCTTCTTACAGGGACAAGTACGATCTCAAGTAATTCATCTTATTCACGTCCTCACTAAAGACAGGTTCGAAAGGTTGGGTACACAAGGTCTTGCCATCGCGACTGACTTCGATTTTCTTCACAAAAAAGTGATGAAAGTTGAAAGGAATTTTAGCGAAGGCTCCGTTGAAGGCTGAATTCTCGACCATGCCAAGGACTAAACGCTTGGGTAACTGTCCTTGAAACAGATGATCTTCGATCATGGAATGATGGTTAGCGGGAATGGTGAAGGTCTTCACTTCCACACGTCGTATTGGATACTTGGCTCTCGTTCTGCTCAAAGTGTTACTGATGTCGTTTCCCACTTTAGGTAACACTTCCACGCGTCGTACGTAGAGTTTGGCCTCCTCGATTTTGCTTTTGGGATTGCCACCAGTAGTAGCATCATTATCAGCCAACACATGGAAAGCGGTACTGCTACGATTCAGACTCAAGCGGACATTTACACAGTTCAGCAAATATTTCTCTTGCAACCACATGTCCAAATGCAAACGATCCATCAGTTCTAAACTCTTTCCATTTAATATTTTGTTTCTTCGTTCTACAAATCCCTCATTGGTGTCTGCTTTTCTTTTTGGTCATCACTAAGACCTTTTTTTTCAAAATCGCCCGCTTCGTCTGGTTCCCAAACACGCAAGCATTGAGATGAGTATTCTTGGCGTCTATTCCGAACGTCAAGAAATTTTCCAGGTAGGCACGGTAAGGGTAAGTATCCATGCTACTGCTGACCAGTTTGTTATTCAAGTACAAATCCACTGAGCTGAACAAAGAATGCACGAAATTGTTGACGGGAGCTACTTTCTCGTCTACTTTAGTATCTCCTCCCTTATCTAGAATTTTGACTTTCAAGTACAAGTAACTGCTATTCCTTTGATTTCAAACTCGATGGGAGCGGAATCTGTCAATGAGGAGACGGGATGAAATTCCACCCACTGGGATTCTTGCATCGTCATCATGGTAGGGTACATGGCAAACAGATCCAGTTTCGACTTGGAACAGGCGATGATGACATTTTGGAGAAATTCTTTGCCTTGCGTCAGTGCGGCATCTTTCAAGGCATGCAATCCGCGTGTCACCATCGGTTTCAACACCGGAGCCACCGAACGAAAGGCTGATTTCAACATATCTCCTAAACCGTGTCCTAGCTGTCGAGCAACCCCTCGGTACACTGGATATATGACTTACGAGTCGTTAGAGAACCGTTTTCGAAAATGGAGTTTTACCGTGACTTTCCCTTTGGTGAATGGAATATGTTGTCCCAAATCTCCTTTTATAGCAATGTTGACCGTGTCCAAATACGACTTGCTGACAGGCAAATAATGAGGATGTACAAATTTGCGGTGAACCTGATAAGTGTTTCCACTTTCCTGGTCATCGTTCGTGGCAGAATTCACTTTGAAAGAAATGACACGCAGTAACGGTACGGAGGTGTGTCCCACCACGTTGTACTCCATCACATCGGAGTACACGAAGATCAAATTCAGTCCCTGGTTCAGTTCTACCGGGAAACGAAAATATCTCGCAAAATGCCCGTTGTTGTCAATGTCTGGGCTGTGAATCTTTTTGGTGTACTTATCCGTGACCATATTGAGGTCTCCACCCAAAATGTCATATAATTCAGGGCAAAATTTAATACGTATACTTTTTTCCTCACTTTCAAATTTGATTATTAGACGGTGAGACAGTTTATGGTACTCAATGGTGACACGTTTTTTTAGTCCGGACAGAACTTTGTCAAATTCTGCATGGAATTTGTCAGCGATTGCCTCCACCAGATGTTGACCACTAAAATAATGGCCTGAGTTAATTTTAAAGTGATAAATGTAAAAAGGAGGAGAACGGTCACTGCTGCTGCGGGGTACTGTGTCCTTCGGAAGTAATTTATGTTGATTAGTGGTCATTATGGTTTGCTGCACTGTTTGGTCCAGAATTTCGACGTCAAAAGTGTTTTGAGTTTCAGTGATGTTTTTGATTTGTGTTGGGTAAACCATTTCTACCAAAGCCACTTCCCAATGGGCTTCGTGATCTAATTGGATGGCCTGGGGTAATTTCGCAGTGTAACAGCACAACGTGTTCTTGGGAAACACCTCCATGGAAATATCACTGGGTAAGGTTAAGTAAAATTGGTTTTGGTGACTCATAATTCCAGAGTTCTGTGGCTGTCCGAGGGGTTACTGGAAGTCAGAGGGGTGTCTCCGCCCAAAATGGGCTTGTTGTTGTGGTTGTTATTGGAGTGGTGATTGACACTGGCACTGGACACAAGGTTCCCGTTGTTCCCATTGGAAGAGAATTTCAGGGAGGGATTGGGAAGCAGGTAACCGATGCAACTGCTTAATAAAATGGTCCACAATTGTTTGTCTCCTTGTTGCAAACTCAAATTGGCAATGGCTGCCCCGATGACACAATACACCACGAAGATTTGGCAGAAAAAGACGATTTGTGTTTTAGGCACACGTTCTCCACACCACACCCACAAGGGTTGTTTTGTAAATCTTGCAGAGAAGAACTGGGTGAAGGAGTGGAAGCGGTAGTAGCTGCGTCTGTGTGAAAGGGCATGATGATCACTTCTTTTTATAGTCGATGACTTGCAACGCGTCGATCCAAGAATCAAAACTGGGTGGATATCCTTTCCAACGTACTTTGACTTCTTTGACACGTTGTTTGCCCAATTTACGGTTTCTGCGTTCGAGAATGCTTTTGATGTCGTACACGTCGTCTTCCTTTTTGGTGACACGTTGTAACTCGGGCAAATAAAACGTTCGTTTGAGCACTTCTCTGTTCATGTCTTCCAATTTATAGACGGCAGGATGACGGCCATGCACTCGTCCAGTGACACGAAACAATTCGGTAGTCCAGTTAGGTAAGTAACCTTTGTCGAAAGTGCGTTTGGTTTTGCCAATGCGTACCCAATCTCCTACGGCCAACACTCCGCTTTTCTTGGGGACAGCCCTCGTCGGGGACGTTCCAAACAGGCGATCAGACACCAACCCTTCGTCTCGGGAGTCACCTCTTGCGGGGCACGTCCAATGTTTCGATGGTAATATTGGTTGTACGCTTGCACCAGGTGCGGTAAGATGTCGATGTACTTCAGAGTGTGATGATGCGTAAAATATTTCCACATGCGTTCTTTCAAAGTGCGTTGAGAACGTTCCACGATGCTGGCTATGGTTTCAGGATTCTCGGTGGTAAAAAAATGAATGTCACGTTTCTTTAATTCTTTTTGGAAAGCTTGGTTCAGAAATTCGGTGCCTTTGTCCGTTTGCCATCGAAGAGAGTGACGACCGCTTTGTTCCAACACCCGTTGCAGGGCTCGCACTAACTCACTGCTCGATTTGGAAATCAAGGGTACAACCCAGACGAATGTGGAAAAGACGTCGATGACAAAAAGCAAATATTTGTAGCCACGATTGTAGCTGGCCAAATGAGAGACATCGGCTAAATCGTCTTGCCATTGATGATCGATGCCTTCCACTCGGGTGCGACTTGTGGAAAACTTGCGTCGAATGGGTTTGTGTAAAGTGTAGGGAGCTTGTTCTTGTAACCATCGTTGCACTTGAGGTAAACGGAGACTTTTCAGTCGAGTTTTGGCAGCACGATATAATTTTTGAACTCCTGCGTAACCTGCAGGATGGGAGGGATCGTAGTAAGTGCTGGCTAACACTTTTTCCATTTTTTGTGTTTGTTTGTTTGTTAATAATACACCCACTCTTGGAGGATGCTACTCTTTTTCTCTTGGGGTATTTTCTTGGATTGCAATGCTTTGCGTGTGTGACCGGCAATAGGTGTCGCAGAGGAGGATGTTTAAACAGGGGATATCTTTTCTTGTTTCACTTCAGTCTTCACCTTCTTTTTTTTCTTCTGATGAAGAAGGGATGGTCATCATCTTTTTAATCCATCCAATTCTGGAGGTAGGTGGTGTTGTTAACTTGCGCACCCTTTCTGGTGGAGTTTGAAACCCTTCTTCTTCTTCTCCTCCTTTTTCTGTCATGGTCACTGGTAGTGGTGGTGGTGGTAGTGATGATGGTGCTGGACTTTTCATCAAGGTCTTAAAATCTTTCAGAGTGGGAAGAGCTGTTTCGGCTGAGGCTTTCTGGTGAAATAGTTGCAGTCGTTGCAAGAGTTGACCGTACTTTTACGACAAATCTTGGCGATCCATCAAGGACTGCAATTCGTGTTGTAACTGGGACATCTCGCTTAAATTGGGATTAGGGGGTAAATGCGGGGTGTGTTTTTCTTGCCAACGATGGTATTCCATCCATCGTTTGTAAGGCACTTAAGCTAGTTTCTGTCCTTGCATAGGGTTGTCATGGGTCAATTCTGAGATCTTAGGACTTCAGAGGGCATATTTATCTTGCTCCCACCAGTCCTCCCAACATGGTTCCAAAGACTCCAACATTTTCTTCTTTTGACGAATGGGAATTTTATTTTGAACCATTTGGCGAAGAACGTGACGATGTTTGCCTAAGCATTATTTCTGGTGCTTGGACAAAGGGATCGCGCCTTTCAAGACGTTCAAACAGCATTCGCACACGGCATCGATGACCTCTTTGGAGGCTGATTGAGTTTTTCGTAGGGGTGGAGAAGCTTTGGACAGGACAGAGAACATGTCCCCATCTTTGACTATACGAGGAGGCATTATTTTCCTTTTCTTTCCTTGGGTTTTGGAAGAGGGATGTTTTCTGGAGGGTGACATCTTTGAGTTTTCAGGAGCACCAAAAACACAGACCTTTTTTATACTGGAACGCGTTGCCACTGGTTGTCTTTACGTCGTATCAACTTCAGGACAGGCATGACACGTCGTGCAGGGGTACGTAAAGGACTAAATCGAGCCGGTTCTTGCTTGGACAAATCCAGTAAACTTTGATTTTGGGAGAAGGTACTTTGTAAGCAGCGGCCACTGCCGCTAAATTGGAGGGACCTGCCACTGGAGAAGTTCTTGGGGTTATCAACGGAGAAGTTCTTGGTGTAATCAACGCCTCCAAGTACTTTTCAGTTCTTGGTGTCATCAACGGAGAAGTGAATGAACCTGAGGCTACCGGAGACGCGGTCACCGCCGTTGCTGGTCGTGGTTTGCGAGTGTAAGGTTGCGTCCTGGCCGTAGTGCCTCTCTTGTGACTAGTTTTCTGTGGGCTTTTCTTTTTCTGGGGACTTTTTCTCTGTTTCTTTTTCTGGGGGCTTCTTTTCTTTTTCCGGGGTGGTGTCTGGTAAGAGGAGGGTCCCGCCACTGGAGAAGTTCTTGGAGACACGGGTCTCCTTGGGGACTTGGTCTTGACACCGTGGCTCTTTTTCTTCTTCTTGGAGCTTCGTCTGACTTTTTTCTTGGGGAGAAGTTTGGGTGCATTAGGATCGCATCTTAGGAGAGAGCGAATGATAACCTCTTCTAGAGTACCGCGCCTCCAGGTTTCAAAATGATTTGTCTTTTGGTTTGAGTGTCGATGCGGGGATCGGCCAGTTGGGTCAAAGCGACTTTGTTTCGATCAAAAAAGCGTTTGGTTTGATGAGGAATCTGAATGATCCCTTGTAGTAATTGACGTGCTGTCAGCGTGAACCATCGTAAGACTTCTTTGAGACTAGCTTCTAAGACACGAGCCCGTATTTGTGGATTTTTTCATCGATTGATGCCATACAAGGCACGAATCAATTTGACGGAAAGATGCGACTGAAGGGACGTCATGTTCAAAACTGTGTGTGAGACAGACGAAAAGTGTCTGAGGTTTTTATAGATTTTTTTTGTTGAGTGAAATTAAGTCGAGGACGGAGACGTGTACAGGATAGGCCCTCCGTCTTGGCACCAGTGGTGAAACAATTGGGTACGAAGTCGCAAATCATCGGGGGTCGTAGGATTCAAATCGACGAGTAAGTAAGCGTGTGCAGTTTGAGTGGCGAATCTTTTTTTTCCCGTAGAGGTCGAGAAGTATCTAGATGAAAACGCAAGGCTTTGAGAAAAAGGAGTCTTTAGTTCCCATTTAAGGCCATTCGGATGGTAAATCCCAGAAAACAAGTCACTAAGACAAACACCACTTGTCGACCCAAATTGAACGAAAACAGTTCTTGTAATAATTGATGGTAATGATCCACGGTTTGAATATGGTCATTGAGTTCCTTAAACGGAATCTGTTCAATCACTTGTGATAAAAGTCGTCGCATGGATTCCTGTTTTTATAGTCTCTTTGTTTCGGAAGCAATAAAGATACTTTCTAACTAGAGATCTTCGTTCTCCAGTTGGAAATTTAAATGCTCCAAACTGTGACCTAAACTTCAGAGTTCGATTAGAAGTTTCCTCTTCCGCAAAGCAGATGTTGGTAATCCTTTAACTCGTCTTCCTCAATGCGTTGCTATAGGTGAATCTCGAAGTAACCAAAATGATGAACATTTCTTTCATTCACTAACTCAAAGTGTTGAACAAGGTCTGACCACTGAAACAATTTCTGACGAATCAGTCCTCTTATACCATTCAGGTACCAGTGGTTAAACATCTGGTGACGTAACGGATGCAATTGTTCTTTACGTTTGACTTGTATTTTGACCAGTTCTCGGTAAATGCGTTCTCTCAACTCCACAGGCAAAGCATAAATGCTCTCTTGTAAAGTATCCATGAATAGGTCATACTAAATCCTCTTTCTGACACAAGAAATGTACCGTTTGCACAGACATGGTTTTACTTCAGTGTCGAATTTAAATCGTTTAATCACTAATTTACACATTACAATTCGTTCAGAAGTTTCCTCTTTCACTAAGTTGACATTGCGTAAAAGATGTTGGTAATTCGTTAACTCTTCCTCTGGAATTCGATGGAGTAAGTTTACAATGTAGTAGATAGAATCATCAATAGCAAACCAATTCTTTTGAAAACCAGGCGGTCGTTGATCAATGTCTGTTCAATGGAACACTTTAAACTGAATCAGTCCTTGTATAGCATTCAGGTACCAGTGGTTCAAACACCGGTGACGTAACGGATGCAATTGTTCTTTACGTTTCACTTGTATTTTGACCAGTTCTCGGTAAATGCGTTCTCCCAACTCCACGGGCAAAGCACGAATGTTCTCTAGCAAAGAATCCATGAATAGGTCAGTCCGTACAATTCACGATCTTCTCCTAGAGCAAAAGTAATCCACATAGTGAGTAATTTCTGACCACTGCCACTCAGGGTAACGTCCAAGAATCTCACTGAACTCTTTTGATGTAAACGGTTTAGAGAAATATAACAGGATGAATGCACCCTTGACCCAGAGAAATCTAACACATTGATTGACTTTTTTTCACTTTCCTCTTGTGAATTTCTCGGCACGAAAGTTCTACAGTCATCCATTGAGATTTCACTCTGGCAAGCCCCTGCCAAACGTCCTTGTAAATCTTCTCTTGCTGTTCTTTAGGTAATGATTCAATATCGTTTTTGAAATGAAGTTTAAATACTGGTCTCGGTGATGTCCAACATTTGACTCCTAACCAATTTGGTTTCTTCTTCAACGACATGGTAAGTTACTTCAATGTCTCGGTCCCACTAAGGGTAAGTAATGACAATTCGGTGACCATCGAGCATATTCTAGGTAGGACGAATCTTGTGGTTCCCAGTGGTGAAGTGACACACCGCAACTGAAGCACTTGACTTTATCCCCTTCGCCCAAGTAAAAAAATCCGGCTCTGGCTCGGGGGTCGGTCCTCCCAGATACTTAGGCCATTTTCCTTTGAACGATTGAAGACGATTTTCAAAGTCGCAGTATTCCGACAAACGCACAGGGAACGAATATTTGTCTCTCACATGTTCGTTTCGATGAGGGTTGGGTGACATGGGCAGGAGTTTGCTCAGGGCTGGATGACATCCGTAGTGGGGTAGACGTGAAGGTTGACATCTAATTTTAAAACGAAACCCAGTTAATGTCCAAGAGGACGAGCGGCATCGCTTTCGCATCCCTCAGGTTTGACACGCACAGCATCACTTTCTATGATAGGGGTAGTGAGAACAAAGTTCCCATGATGCTTTACGGCATCGCTAAAGTCACAACGTACAGCATCGTTCCCATCGCAAGGCTCACAATCGCATTCCACTTCAGAAGCCCCAAACTTGAATTGTGCCTTTCTGAACTTGTCTTGTGTTTCTCTGAAAGTTTTTATCTTGTTCGCTTGGTCTTGGTAGTCAAAATGAACTATCGATCTTGCCTAGGGTTCCTTTCTATATACAGACCAATACCATCGTGTCCATAAGGTAAGGTGAAATGATTGGGAAGTCACACTCGCTTCTGGTACACGATTTGATAGACTTTTTCCAAGGGTCGACTGACGATGTGGTGAGTGGGTAAACGTACAATCTTGTTCGGTTGATAGGTGGTCATTTTAAAGTGTTCATCTTCTCTAGACTGCAAGGCTTTTTTAATACCCCAAAGTTCACCACTCGACTGGTACGATACTTCAGAGTCAGTCCTTTCACTTTACACTTCGTGTGCACTTCTCCTTGTTTGTCCCAGTATTCGTAGCCGTAATTTTTAGGACCGCCACTGACGAAACTTAGAATCTTGTCGTCGGGGTGCTCGTCTGTCCAGGCTCCTAAACGGTCTCCTTCGATGTCAGGGTGCTGTTGACTCGGGTGATGGATGTAAATGCAACTGTCCGTGTCCAAGTACAGGACACGTTCCTCTAACAGTTCTAAAGCTTCGTACAATTTTAAGCGAGCATGAGTTGTCACGTAAGCCGCAATAATGACATTTCCAAACGGGTCGTTTTGTACAAAGTCCAGATCTTCTTCGTAATTGACAAAGATCAAATTCTCGCGAAGGACGTCCAAGTGTTTCATAAATTTGGTTTTGTCGTGAATCATCTGGAAATAGCAGGCAGGTTCGGTCAAATACTCCGTCTTGGGTAAACACGGTCGTTGTGCCATTTTACCCACACAAGCAATTTAACATCACTTTCGCAAACGATCGCCTGCCTTCGTTTTTCTCGATGTGATCTAAAGTAATGCCTTCTTGTGCCCAGTATTTCTCTTTGAATGGCTTTTGGTCTTCGGGAGTGTGACACCAGGACGGATAGCCACTGGCTTCTTGCTTCAGTTTCCAAAAGGCATCCACGTAGTCTGCGAAAATGCCTTTCTGCGTGGGGTCACCCATGTGGTATTGTTGTGTCTTGGGAAAGAATGACTAAAAGTTTAAACACCATAGACTAATTTATAGTCATAGCAGACCAGCGTATATAAAGGGTGTGTGTATTGTCCTTCCACTATTCATTTCAATCTCAAACCGAGCACAACGATGGGAGAGACTATACAAACAAATCGAACGTTTCATCAGAGCTTTGCGAGGGTTTATCCGAAAATTCTCTTCAGACCAGTCGTCGGACTACTCATCTTCCTTTCAAGATAAAAGTCAAGATACTTGCTATATCTGTCAGAAGAAAGGGCATTGGTCTTCGGAGTGTCCAGACCGTCAAAAAAGAAAAAAGAGGCTAAAAAAGACAAAAGTCAAGATACCTGTTATTATTGTCAAGAAAAAGGACATTGGTCTCCAGATTGTCCAAAAAAGAAACAAGAGGAGTCAGAAGAAGAGAGGGATTCTGAAGAGGAAGAAAGCAGACAGGTGAAGAAAAAGAAACAGGAGAAAAAAAAGAAGAATAGAAGAAAGTGGGGAGGAAGAGGAGGACAAGACTATGACGGTGAAGAAATTGAAAAAAAAAACAGAGAGTGAACAATGAGACAGAAGAAGTTAATAAACTTTTTAAAGTACTCTGTTGTGAATTGTGAATTGGATTGTAAATATTTATAAAAGAATAAATTAGGTATAAAAAGCTAACTGTCTTTGGGTTCTGATTTTAAAATAAGAACCTACACTCACACACTCATACACACGTACTATAGGGGTAAAATGTTTTTTTTTTTTTTTAATTTGAATGGATGTTGGCAATTGAAAGTCTATCTCTTTTCGATAGACGTGGGTGGCCCTGAAAAGGGCCTTTTGTTGGTGTAGGGGTGAGTTTAAGCAATCAACTTTAGCTCTCTTAAGCCTTTGCCACGGCCAAGGCCTACTTCTGGACTGCGTACTGTTGATGATGATGATGATTTGTTTGAAATCACTAAGGGTAACACGGTAGGCTTAGTCACAGGGTTGGAGTGTTTAGCTTGGGAAAGTCGTATTCTCTTCGGTCGTAATAAAGAAGTCTGATTCATTTATTTCAGACTTTTTAACTCCCCTAAAATGTCTGACAGTACCGTGACCGTTTGATTTTCACACCATTGTTTCTTTCCTAATCTTCTTCTTTGTTTTTTTTTTTTTTTCTTAACTCTTCTTCTTGCTGGTGTTGCTGTAGGAGAAAAGCTTGTTCCGCTTCCTTTTGCTGTTCTATAAATTTCTCCAGTTCTTCTTTCTCTCCCTGTCTAAAATTCTCCACGTGCGGTAATGAAGGTGACGAAGGTTCCGGAACAAATCCTTGCTAGGTAAGAAAATCCACAAAATCCCAATTCACCTCTTCTGAAAGTAAGTCCGGGTTCCCTTGGGTAGTCTCCACAACACCAGCACCCCAATTTATCGTTTTCTGAGTTTCCGTCATGTTGAAAAAACTGTCGCATGAATTGACTGCGCACAGGCGCTAGCGAATCTAAATAAACCACGTGACGTCACAGACTGCTCTCTTTGGATTGGATGTGGGCTGATTGAATTTTGTAACGCGTGTTTGGATTGGTCAACGAACTCAATCCGTTTCAATCCTCCCGCTCCCTATAAATAAGTGCAGTTCACTGCATTCCTTCATCTGTTCTCGGCACATCAACATGTGGACCGACGTTCAATCTTCTACGCTTGTGTCTTCGATGATGTTCAGGACGGACATACCGATGTATATCCGATCCAAGTGGACAGTTGTCCATAGGACAGATACCAGTCTGTGGATGCGACGAGTATCTGTGGAGTGTCAAGGATGCCTCAAAAGAGTCCTGATTTACGGTCCTGCAGTCAGGCGCAGCCTAAGGACAAGAAGAAGTAACAGATGCAGTTTATGTTAATATATCTTAATATTAATATAAAACCCAAAGGCCCTTTTCAGGGCCACTCCAATCTCTCGAAAAGAAATAGACTTTCAATTGCCTACCCGTTTTTATTTTTTTATTTTTTAAAAGAATCCCATGTTAAATTCCCCTTGTCCCTAGACAGTCCCATGATTTATTCCCCATGTTAAATTTCCCCTTGTCCCTAGACAGTCCCACGATCTCTTCCCCATGTTAAACTCCAATTGTCCCTAGACAATCCCACGAACTTTTCCCCAATGTTAATTCCCATTGTCCCTAGGGTACAAACTTTTTTCACTAATGTTAAATTTTACATAGTCCCCAGGGTACAACTCACTAATTTAACATGGAAGTGCCCTAGTCCCTAGGGTATCCCTATATACTACTGACATCGAATAGCTTAAAACTTGCATATGTTTTGTATTTTACTAACCTCTCCATTTCATTTTTACGACTTATTTTAGTACACTTAACGCTAGTATCACCTTTCCTAAAACTGCAGATAAAGATGATATGTTTCCAAACTTTTAGGACAGAAAACAATATAAGCATGCACCAGCATCAACAGTTAACGTCATAATTCAGAGACTCAGTGTAAATAAAATGCAAAGAATAGACACAGTAAACTATTTGAGCAGCGGGTATTAAATGGGAATATTGGATTGGGTAATTGCTATATAAATATTGAAATTGGAGCGATTCATTACTGCCAAAGAGGGAAATAACAAAATATATACAAGCTGCAGAATCGGTTGAACTGATATTAGTATATGAAATTAGATACTGAATCGTGTGATAAAGATAATGAAAGATTATATTTGAATAGCAGAATGGAATCGGACCATAAACAAGTCGAAGCTCTATCACAGCGTTAAAAATAAATGAGCGCTGGAAGCTTGGCAAAATTGAACAACTCAGTTTTTCAAAAATTGCAATTATGTGAGATGAAAAATATATTGATTAGAAAGAAAGGTTTGATAATGTCCACTGCAATTAAAGGTAATTAGCGGGAATAATTATAAATGTATATTCGTAATTATTTTGTTATATTACTCATCGGGTCTTGTACTGCAAGTCCTTTTATTCTTATACAAAACCAGATCCTGCTGTCATCAGGAGACAAGAGTGGTATGATGGGTTTAAATTGACTAAAGTATTTTTATTGAGTATGAAGAATTATCACCTATAGACAAAATTTTGAAAATAAAAAAACAATAAACAACAACTAACTAATATGTAATATAATGTTACTAACCAAACTCTGAATGACGAATAAACTATAAACAGAACAAATATTGATGTGACGTCATTTGCCAGTTCTGTTATTTTTTCAAGAAAATAACCGACCTATGTGTAAATGATGTTTATAAAATATTAAATAGAATCCGACACTAGCATTGAAAGCTTTGTATACATACTGGCTGGGTTTTCCTTTGAAAACCCGGCATTATGTATATATATATATATATATATATATATATATATATATATATATATATATATATATATATATATATATATATATATATATATATATATATATATATATATATATATATATATATATATATATATATATATATATATATATATATATATATATATATATATATATATATATATATATATATATATATATATATATATATATATATATATATATATATATATATATATATATGTGTGTGTGTATTGCAGCTGCCGGTACACGATTTTATTTTTGGAATTTGTATTCATGATTGTAAATTGTACAGTTTGTTATATTTTATTTACGTGACCATACTGTTAAGGAAGCAAATTGTATGGGATCTTAAAAAGATGATTTAATATGTTGACAATTATTGATAATACACTTAAATATAAGACATGATACAGCTGTTGTCTAATTTCTCGTTGGCTGATGGGGCTTTCGTGTTTTTGGAAGAATTTACTAACTTCCCATTCGTTGGTCTGGGTCACGTGAATAGGAAAAGTCAACGCAACATGAGTAGTAATGTCCGTCACGTGGGGTAGATTGCGATTTATAATCGAAATAGATGCGGTATATAAAGAGAGAATTGAGTAATCAGTTTCATTCCGATTTTTGAATCGTTCTTACTTCTTGTGTTCCTATTTTACATCTGCAGACGTAGTTTATGTTGTACTTGGATATTATTCGAGAGAGAAAACCCCATTTGTTTGGTGTATTTAGTGGAAACAGAAAGTGTTCTTTTTTGGAATATGATATTATGATGGAACTTTGAGAAACTATTTGAAGGAATGCGGGACATCGCCACTTTTACAACGTCACGTTCCTTGGAAGACCAGCACATTTCAGGTTTTGAAATTTGCATGAAATATTTTTATTAATTTAATTCTTAATTGGGTCTTAATTTGGAATGCTGTACGGTCCTCGCATCATTTTCATTTGTAACTTAAATTATTGAAATGTTTGTTATGTTATACAAAACTTGATGGTTTCTGTTTCTTTGTGACCATATAATCATAACAACACAAGCCACACATTGCAATTATACTGGAAGACACAAAATTAAAGATGAAACCTTAAGGTCATTGTGCACGTCCATGCAACGATACGTACATAGATATTACTAGAGAGCCTTACGTGCATGTCGACTGTCGCTAAGTAAAATGATTGTTCGTTCCTTCATAGATTAATGGGCGTATTTTCTATGTCTGTCTCCTTGTACATTGAGATGATATCAGCCTATCTGTCTCCACGAGTATGAAGACATATTACAATTTACGTAAAAGAAAACTGTTCGGTCTAGCTTATGTCAAGAAATCGTTTGACTGACACAGATGGCACTGCAGAAATATTTTTTATTGAATCGTATTTGGTCTCTCCTCATGTCATTATATTTATTGGTCTCTTTCACAAGTTTTGTTTCAAATTTCCATATATATATATATATATATATATATATATATATATATATATATATATATATATATATATATATATATATATATATATATATATGACATGGGTTTGAAAGTGTTCATATAAAGAAATTTAATATTACCAATACTATTGTTATATCAAATTATGATCCGCCCGTGGCGCAATAATACTCATATATAAACATTCTTGCAACTGTGTGCTGTCGATTCTAGGCCTATAAAGCAATGATGAATTTCCACTCATTAATCAGTGTCCTGATCTATAGGTTATTGGCCTCTGTGCTTACTTTAATGGTACCAGAAGCCTGACTTTCAGAGTCGTTGGCTTTACTGTAATGTAATTAAATAGTTAATCCTATTCTATTTAAATCAAGTATCGAGTAATTATTTTAAATGCAAACATTGTTTTTTGACGAAAATGAAGTAAACACACACACACACACACATGACAACATACCTTTCCTCACATCTAAAACTGATCAAATCAAGAATATTATATAAGAGCAATTTATAGGATATATGAATCTATAATCTTTAACAACTGTTAGATATTCTCATGAATTAATAAAAAGTACTTGCATATGCCTATATGTAAAGAAAATCAAATGCAAGCTAGTCTTTTTAATATCCTAAAGATGACAGCTCTAAGCTGCTCTAACGTCTTAGCGTATGTGCTAAAGTTAAATACAATATGTAATTATTCAGTAAAATTGATCAGAATTGAATACTCAACTTGCAAATATCCTTGGCCCGTATTTGGCTAAATTAATTTTAATATAAAATACTGACGTCTTTTTCATTTAAAGATAAATTAAATATGGAGGATATTGAAAAATGTCGTTCATCTAAAATACAATTACAGTCATTGAAATACAATGGGAACCTTTTTTGGAAATACGTTGCCATCATCAACATGTTTCTTAAATATGATTCTCATTTTCTCTTATAATCATCACCTTATATTTGACAATTAATTGGGCATATATTACCAAACAAGCCATTTGCTAATTACAAGGAATTCAGTCTATAAAGCTTTCATGAACAGGTATTTCCCATTCAGACGGATAACATATGCGTTGACTCAGTTTCGATTTAAGCAAGTATAATATTGGTACTTTAATAAGTTCTAAGTGGGGATGCGAGTGAACTTGCAAGAAGCAGAATTATCACCCTGGTTCTACTCCAGAAGTTAATAAAACTGTGAAAACGCGATAAAAAAGATTTTTCTTTAGCGCGTATAATTCATAAAACTGCATGTATGTGATAAAAAGAATCCAGCGGGATTTTGTTTTGGCAAAGGGTTGCTATGTCTCGTCTGATATTTCAGCATATGACCCTAGATAAAGCATTGATACTTTAAACGAAAGGTATAATATTTCAATATAATTTACTTGTCAGGTTGCTAACATGAGTTATAAAGTCGGATGAACCCATGCAGTTTCATGAACATAAATATAATATTGCCTTGCAAACTGTGATACGTGAAATTTGAACAAAAATTGAGAATGAACAAAACTTCTCAAACTTTGCTCAACCCATTTAGGACGCTTGCACTGAACCGTTTTGGCTAGCTCAGTGAGAGCATTTTCTAAATGAGGCATATAAATTGCCCGAATAGATCTTTTGGTCAAAGGGAAATCGTTTTATATAGATACTCTGATAATCAATGTTTCTTGGATCCGAAAGTGAAACAAATCGGTAGGCACACATTGATCCTCTTCAATCATACTACTCAGTCTCTAAAACTCGAAGATATAAGATTTCAATTGATTGGCTGATACAATTATCAGTTATGGTAATTACATAAGTCAACATAATATGATCACTAAGCTGTCGCTGTCAGATGGTAACATAGGATAGATGAACCGGATTTTAGTCAGATTGTCAAAGCGCAGTTTGCCACACTCATCATTCTCTTGTGTATAGCAAAGTGAAGCTCCAGACAACGAGACGGCATTGCTTCCAAAAAAGGGGAGACTTCTGAATGACACAAGCAGTATCCTTCCATACGAGAAGATGCTTGCGTTTGTCAGTTTTGTTGGAAGCTCTCTCCAATGCAGTCAAAACAAACACCACTGAAAATAGGGACAATTTAAAGGGCACTATTAATGATGCCGCAATTTCAGCCTTTGGGAAAAAGCGTAGAAAGGCGAATTATTGATTTGATGCTCACTCTGAAGAAATGCACCCTGCTATCGAAGAGAAGCGACAGGTTTCTTCTGCCTAAAAAATCTCATCAACTGAGAAGAAAATGAAAACACCCTGGACATCCCATAATAAAGTACAGCGAAATGCATGGTGTTGTGCGAATAATAAATTCGGCTTGCGGATTCAGACCTCTGCCGGTATCAGTGAAATAAAAGGCCATTGGACCCACACAAAAGAATACTGCACCACTAACGACTACCACAGGCAACATTATAACCGACCATCTAAAGAAGAAATAACGTTTGGTGGAGCATTATTCAGAACTCTGTTCAAGAAAAAGCAAGATAGACAGGATGCACTAAATGCTCTTAACATCCATGGACGTCCTTCATAGTGCGCAAACACCCGAATAAATCAGTCAGCCTCTGGATGCACTTACCCTTGAAAAGATCCGCGGAAAAGATGGCATCTCAGCTGACGACACTAAATGCGCGTGGGAAACCCTCCTCACAAAATGCACGAACACATTTTGAGTGAAAACTCCGTACCACAAGACATGAAATAGGCTCTTATTTTCACCCTCTACACGAAAAAAAGTGACAGGAGTGACTGTAAGAAATATCACTGCCTATTTCTTCTGAGCATCGCATTGAAGTTCTTTTGGTGAGGTTGTACTGAAGTGGCTTCAAGTGCTTGCTGAAAGAGTCTACCAAGATTCGCAGAGGTTTAGAGCCAAGTTCCACAAACGATATGGTATTTTCAATCAGGCAGCTGCAAAGAAAAGTGTTGAGAGCTGGGGAAACCATCAATGTCGGCTTGGTAGTTCATGAGGTCGTGAACTGGGGTCAATAACCACAATATTTATCTTGACCGGGAACGTAATGGACAAATCCTGAAGACTGCCACCATACTTTCCAGACAACCGAAACGATTATGGGCCCCTAGGAAGCTCTCAGAACTCGCCAAAGTCCAAGTATATAAAGCTTGTGTAGTGAGCACACTCCTATATAGGAGTGAATCTTGGAATATGTATCCATAACATGAAAGAAAGCATAACGCACTCCGATGCGATGTCTCAGGCGCATCCTTAACACTAACTGCTGAGACAAAGTTCCCCAAAACACAGTGCTTGGAGGAGCAGGAATCACACGCATGTACACCACATTTAGGGAGCAGGACACAGGGAAAAGATCGATTGGAAGACCTCTTATCCGCTATAAATATACATGGAAGCGTGATTGAAATGCACGCAGCATCATCAGAACACAAACTTGGGGAGAGGCTGCCACAGACAGGCGTGCGTGGCAATATGAGGTACGGGAGGGAATCATAAAGTACGAGAACGATCCAAAGCAGAGAGTAGAAGTAAAGACAACATCGAAAGAAAGGCCCAGGGCCCAGCACCAAGGAAATAGACAAACAACATATCACAAATGCATCAAGTTTGGTTGAGACTGTCACGCAAGCATCGGACTTTGTAGACACAACACATACTGCCAACCAGATGTCAACATCCATCGGACAAATCCATGGTCTCGTGAGAATGAGTGAAGCCTTATATATACATATAAGGAATTAGCTACAGT
>CM068840.1:3762500-3885000 GCA_028554795.2 Sinohyriopsis cumingii
GTTACTAGAGCCAACAGTCTATCCACAACAGTCCTGCAGGGCAGCGTCCAAGCTGGCAGAAGGAGAGGTAAACATAGAAAAAAGTGGACTGAAAACATCACAGAATGGACCAGGCAACGTTTTGCGGAGACACAGGCATTGGCACATGATCGAGAGAAGTGGAGGGAACTGGTTAGATGTTCAGCAGCACAGTGCCACAACGACAACACTAGGCCATGAGACTGATGATGATGATGATAATCTGTCACCATTACTGCGGGGAAAATTTGCAATAAAAATGTTTATCTCTCCCTCCTCTAGCATTGCAAAGATTTTAAAATATAACATTTTCATTTATTGGCTATTATCCATCACGGGATAGGGAAGGCGGGACTAAAAAGAGAAATCACTGGTTACTTTGTTGACATCCGTCATGTATTGTAGTGACTTCCATAAATAAAGGTTGAATGCTTCTCATCTTGGTTAAGTGCCTCGGTGTCAGTGTATTAGACGGTAAGTTTATTTATGCTACCTTGCACTTTATTTAATATTGTTTCTGTCAGTAATTTCTCGGTCGTTACAGCAATATCTACGACATTACGAATTTATTTTGCATTTTCTCCCAATTATTTGCGTGCTAGCTCGTGGTGCAAAAGTCTACTTTAAAACGAATGAGTAATAAGTTGTCAGTGTAAGCTTAAATCTATGGGGATTAAACCGATTGACTAGGTAGCAAAAAACCTGCCACTTTTCAAAACCATTTGAATATAGTATATAATATTCTACCCGATATATGGAGACATATAAAAAGCAAATAAATATTAACAAATTAAATCCATCTAATGTTTTTACTATACTGCAGTTGCCTTGTTGATATGTAGTGAAGTTTGTTTTCAATTTTAGACACGAATGCAATTCTAAAGTTGAAGTGTCCTGTGATCGTTTTGAGTCCCTTGATCCTGTTTCCTAGCTTACACCACACATATTCAAATCATTGTGTAAAAAATGGTACTTTGTTCTACGACGTAGAAAAAATAGACTTTCAGCCATGATCTCACTTTTCTATAAACAAATCATATAATCCATTACAGGATTGTAAAATATGAGATAATCCTCACAATCTCTTCATAATGATACTAAAATGTTTGTTTACATTGGGTACAATTATAATTGTCAATGAATAATGGAAGGTATGCAATCTGGCGATAAGCATCAAAATATTAAATTGAATAATCAAAATAATAACCGAAATTTAAAAAAAGAGATGAAAAATTAGTAACATATTTAAATGGAAGAAGTACAATTTTGATTCGGTTACTCAAATTATGTTGCCAAAATAAAATAAGATTAAAAAACATTCAAAAGTTAATTCAAACTCGAGATCGTCAGATGCATTTTTATACATTTATCTTCTTCCTAAGTATTCTTTTTTATGATTCTCCCTCGCAAGATCCCTATAGCTAGGTATCAGTTTGAAAGAAAAGAAATAATGAAGAAGAAAATGTACATACATTGCCGTTCTTATTTCACTTAAAGACAGATTCATCTTATTTACTCACTCAACTAGAACTCCACGCACCTATTACATAAGCTGGAACTTAGTTTGCTATCATATGGCAGGGTAAATTGATATATTATTAATTTATTCATCCTACGTATCATCACACTTAGTCATGGTAGCTTCTTATCATATGGCAGGGTAAATTGATATAATATTAATTTCTTCATCCTACGTATCATCGCACTTAGTCATGCTAGCTTCTTTTGAAATGACTTCATTGCCATATTACTTAGCATTAGGCAATTGAAGAAAAAGACATTTCTTATCAAACGTGCAAGATCAATTATAAGACAATGCAATTAACGGGCAGTGATAGGTAAAAATGGTCGCATACATCCCCTTTGTGATAAAACTTTGGGAAAACTGCGCTTCTCCACTGCGCTGATCGAAAATATCTCCACGATTGCCTCCTACGGGCGCCTCGCTGCTGACCAAACATGAATCCTTCTCATCCAACCTTTTTGCCGGAATTCATTTACCATGCATTTTGTTATCAATTTGCCTCATTGCAAATTGTTATACTATAATATACTCTGTGATGAAGTCGTGTCAAGTAGCAAGAGCTTATATCATGAGTCTGAAGTTTAGAAAAAGACAACCATGCACAAACCAAATTATATTTGGCAGCCGACACATTTTCTTTTAAATAATTCTCTAAATTTGCTTGATAGCCTATGACTATTATAACAATGAAATATGCGGGATATAATCTGCGCTTACATAAATGTACATAAAAAAATAAATGTCTTTATGCCTCATCAATTTCTAGGTCAATACAAATAGTTGCCAGTATCAGCAGCAAGCTGAAATAAACTAGTTGACACATAATAGAGTTAAAAGTTTGAATTCCTGTAGAAACAGCCATGGAAAGTTTTGTAAACATAACCGATTTTCTGTTCTAACTGTTTGTCTTGTCTATGTTTTGTATTTGCCTTTGTTCTTTGTCAGTTTATTGCATTTATCATAATCAATCCCTGACTCACTTGATCCCTTGCTGGATTTAGTGCACTTGAAAGGATTGTTATTCGCCATATCATTTGTATTCTTTATATACATATATGACTCTATATCTATATATATATCTAAATAATTCTGTATCCATATCTATCTACCTCTCTCTCTCTCTCTCTCTCTCTCTCTCTCTCTCTCTCTGTATGTATGTGTGTCTGTGTGTGTGTACAGAGAGAGAGAGAGAGAGAGAGAAGTCGTTTTAAAACAATCTGATTTGTCCTACAGGTACCAAACATCATGAGATTCACGATCTTTTTGTTCGTAGTGATTGGGTTGCTCAGCACTTCTCCAATAACCAAATTCATTCACGGAAGATTGATAATGCCAAGACCACCAGGGCTACAAACTGGATATGGATCTATTTTTGGAATTCTTGGTGATTGTTCTCTCACTGAATAATACATACCTGTCATCTTTTCTGTTTATCTGTCTGTCATCTTTCCGTTAATCTGTCGGTCTGTGTGTATCTGCATTCATGCATGCTTATGTATGTATGTATGTATGTATGTATGACAAGATAACCGGGTGGGATGTCTAATTCACAACACAACACTTTTGATGGTGATGCAATAACGAACGACTTGAATGAGCAATTAATTATGAGTAATATGTGCGTGCATATGATACAAATATTGGATCAAGTAACATAAAACGCACGGATGTAATAATGAAAATGCAAATAAATGACCTTACACAGTACAAGGACAAGGGGTAAATGATTCATAGTGATTTTACAACGAAACGACTGATTTGTTTTACTCAAATAGTAAAACAAATATAGTATTGTACTCGAATAGTAAAATGTATTCTCTTAAATAGTTAAATTAGGTAAACAAAAGGACAGAGATACAAATTATCTTTACAGTCCCAAAAACACACTTGGTGTTACAAACCCCGAACAAATTAGTATCAAGATTACCTTTTTGGAGTTCTACACTCCGTCACCAGCTCCGTAGCCGATACCTGTCACACCGGTCAATCAAGCAGTATTCCATATTGGTCAATCAAGCAATCAGCGCCCACCAATCTCGGTCAGCAACGCCCGATCACCTGCTATTCGACGAGCAACACTGTTTACTGAGCTCTACGGTTGCTATGGTTAAGCTTCACAGCTGATATGGTCGACTTCTATGGTTAGCTCTGCAGCTGGTACCACGTCGACTCCGATCATTCCGATAACCTGGATCGCTCCGGACACTCGGGTCAGTCCGACCTCTCTGATCACTCGCGTCAGCTGAAAATAAATCTAACAAAGTTTACTATGCATGACACGGGCATATACGATTAAACGAAATGACGTTATATACGGTAAGTTATACAGATTACATTATCGGCACAATAATTACAAAATAACAAACAGTTTCAGAAATAAACCTAACCGTCTCGGACTATTAAGTACAGAGTTGGGTTCCTCTCCCTTGATCCCCTTTGTTACATTTTAGTGACCCTGCCAAAGTCAGTTTTGTCCTTGTGTTGTGCGATCGCAAGTGCTTGTTGTAATGGTTATCCTTTTGTTGTTATGACGGCTCTATCTAGATCAAATTATCTTGGTTGTATTTTATCTATATCTCTTTGTGTAAAAGAAAAAGTTTGAATGAATATTTTACGCCGAATGAAGATATAGAGTAATGAAATAAATAAGGTGCATATATTTTGATTTGCGAGTGCATGTTTTGCGTTTTATTCGTGTTTAAGTTGAGCTATATGCCTTAGCATACTGTTGTCAAATTACTTTGTGTTTGCGCAGTGCACCAAAAGATAAATGTGGCATTAAGTTATAGTATCGTTTTTGTTAATGCCTTTTTTGTTTTGGTTCTGTCATCATTTATTGGGAGTAGTAAAGATGGTTGTTGTTTCATTGCTTTCAAAAGTCTTTTGATTGTCATTGTGTTCAGTGTGTTTACTTCTGGGGCTCTCTCTTCTGGCGCTTTCTTTTTATTGTCTTGTCCTCTTTTGGTGGGTTGGCCTTTCTCTTGATTGACTTTTTTCGTTTGTTTCTTGGATTTTATTTGAGATTCTGTATCAGTTATTGGTGTTTGAGTCCTATCTTTTTCCAACTCACTTGTAGGTGTTGTTTGATCTAGTGATGGTGTGATTTGTGCTGATGCTTTATTAGTTAGTGGTGGTGGTGATGGTAAAGATGTTGTAAGCGTCTGTGATGTTTGCTCTGCTGGTTGTGATTCTTGTGAAGGTGAAGATTTATCAATTGGCATAATTGCCATGTATTGTAGTACTGCTTGTTCATGTGTTGTATTTGGTTGTGTATTTGCATCTGTTTCCAGATGTTTTGTTGTTTTTGCATTACCATTTCCTGTCACCAATGATTCCACAAGCGTCACGCGCCCTTGTCATGTGAAAGTTGAAGAACCAGGTCCGCACCGGAATACCATAGATTTTAAAGTATTTTCGGCGCATCCCTGATATCCACTGTAGCTATGATTTTACCATTATGAAGGCTTGGAATGGTCTTGAAGGAATCCCTCCGGACTTTTGTAACCTTTACACCAGTTCTCACTTGGAAGCCCTGGTAGAAAACATGCAGGGCTATCTCCCTCGGGAACTTTGAACAATACATTTCATCGTTTTTCTCTCTATTAATTTAGTCGTGTCACCTGGCCACCTTTTCTCCCAGAACAATGTTGCCTTTAGGCAACATGAATTCTTTTTTCGTGGGGTAGACTAGGATAAAACTCCTCCCAATATTGTAGTAGGTATCTAAGTTTATTGAGTTTATCCCTCTTGCCGCCAATGTAGCCAAATGTGTGCGATCATTGGGCCTCTCTTGGGCCGGGATGTCAAAGAGACCCAAGGCTTGTGTCCACGGGTCTCTGTATGCCTTACAAATCCTGCCTTGTTCTATTTCTTCACCCTCAGTTCTGAAGTATTGTTTGAGGAAGTGTTCCCCATTAACATGTGGAGGTGAAAGTGTTGTTGTCATGATGAATTTATCGCGAAAAGGCGCGGTAGTTCTAAAAAGAACTGTTTTTGCAATGAAATTAAAACTACAGCAGTTTAGCGAATTGGTGATTGTATGGTAGTTCTAAAATTTTGTTTTGTTTGTAAAAGCAGACAGAAGAGAAGTTTCTTTCTTTTTATCAAAAGCTCACTCACAAGACGTTCCGTAATATGTAGATTTCATCTTACGGTGAGGCATTTATACACAAAGGATGTCATCATATCTTGTCTGTGCAATGGAAGTATTCGGTTTTTCCCATTGAAAACACTTCGCAGGTGCGGCATAGGATGAACCGAACCCATTATTTCGAAATATTGTACAATACACATAAATCACCCCCTGGTATCGTTGTACACAAATAACAAAACCCGAGTACATGCATTTATTAAATAAAAGGAGTAAAACAATTCTGTGACAGTATGTATGTATGTATGTATGCATGTATGTATGTATGTATGTATGTATGTATGTATGTATGTATGTATGTATGTATGTATGTATGTATGTATGTATGTATGTATGTATGTATGTATGTATGTATGTTTGTATGTATGTATGTATGTTTGTATGTATGTATGCATGCATGTATGTATGTGTGTATGTGTGTGTGCTAATATGTATGTATGTATGCACGTATGTAATGGTGCATTGGCGAGTTCATTGCTATACGTTGATTTTATGTCGGTGTTATGTTTTAAACAGTTTGGATAAAATCGGATAAAATAACATTTTTTCTCTTTCAGTTTGAATTGTTTTGAATAACGGCTCGGTGGAAAGTTTGTTATTTCGTCTAAAACAAAGTCATGCTAAAGTCATTGTCTGAATATTCTCTTTGATAATATCATCGTTATCTATTGATGTACCTCTTGTTTATTTCGACTTAGACACACATTTGGCATGCATGCATTCTTTGTAATCCATTTTTGTTTCGAATTAATTGGTTGATGGATGAGAAACCAGACGAAGGTAATCAGATGTTTGCTTACATAATTATGTATTGTTGGCTTGGTTATTTGCGTCTATTTTTCTTTGGTGTTTCATGACTGGTGTTATTTTGAACATAGTTCAAAGTATTTGCAAAGTTCGCTTTTGTTTCAGGCTTCGCCATCCTTGTTTTAGGAATCTTGATAGAACTTATTCGGCTTAGAAATGTTACGCCTGCAACCCTTCGGCCTACAAATGTTACATCTACAACACCAGCCCCAGGTGACCCTCATGTCGTCTCTTCTTCCATATCTCTTTAACGATCGCACATGCGCAGACAATGCACACGTATTCAGTATATATCAACCCCACACTTTTCTTTATTGTTATCGTTGAAGTCGTATTATGAAAGGTAATAGGTTTTTAAATCCAACACTAAAAAATGAGTCAGTGTCTCCATGTAATATATATATGTTTGTTGCAGACATAAATATACACTATATATAGTGAAAAGAACTAATCAATGATACCATATACGGATGAGTGAGAATATAAAATGGCATTATATTTTGAGAAATAAAAGTACTATTACAGGGTAAGCAAATTTTAACTTGTCCCTTGGTGTAATTAGAATTCGAGTTTTCACACACATTGCCTTAACCGTATTCCCCAATCCCCATACCATCTCGACTAAGCAAACAACCTGAAACACAATATACGGATCCAAGCAATAGACATAGGTATTATTGTTGAGTTGACAAACTATATATTTTGATCTAAGTTAATAACTGTGTTGCTACGTGAATGGTTATGATGTATCAATGCTAAATATAAAACTCAGCACATACTAAAGAATGATTTCAAACATTCTGTCGCTGTGCGATCTGATTTAATTAAGAGGAGCTTGCAATAAAAATCATTCCATTTCAAATTATAGACATTTACATTATGCTGGGCACAAATTAATTGATAATATCAGCGATGAGTTTGGAAATGTGGAGAGTATCATCTCTTAGATCTGTTGGTAAAGCCTGCAACACATTTTGCAGAGTTTATCTGATCCTTCATCTGATTCTTCTATGAACATTTTCCTCACAGATAACTCTAGTTTGCTGACGAAAAAGCAGCAACACGCAAAACCCATTACAAATGTTCTTACTTTTCATAATTATTTCTCTAACTTATATTTGTATGTGTTTATGTTTTTATGTTGGGTCTCTTTGTGATCTGCTTTAATAACAAGTTTAATATTATGATATTTCTCTTTGCAACGAAATTTGCTTCAACTCAACTATTTTGATGTAAAATCTAGTTTATAATCTGGCTTATTTGTTAAGTAAGGTGAAAAGCTATGTTGTTACCTTAACACATGTTTCTTGCATTCATTAATTTCGTAGCGTTAATTGTTACGTTCATATACACACTTTTTCACTCTCCTTAGGTTTGCGGATTTGGTGTAAATATCCTTTATGGCACTTTTTAAGAGATTATTTAGTCTGATATGTAAAGAAACTACGTTACTAATTCTGGTGTCTATTGTTTAATCTTTCTCTTGTGTTCCAGCAGTATTTTACATGTTTAAGCATATAGACAGTAATACATACATTAATAATTCATAAATTCCAACAATAAATTAACTTAGACTTAAGATCATTCGTTGTATGCCAGGATTATTGGAAGTTTAATGGTTGGCTTTCTAAGGAAATAAACAAAACTTGGCACATAAATTTAATATGAGTAGTTACAGACGTTCCAGAGCATCTTCGATTTTGTACACGGTGTTGTATCTTCCACAATAACTTCTCAGTTTTACACGCTATAGGGCTGCAACTGACAGAACAAATTCTGGGTTTACCACGCGAATAAAGTCTGCTAGAAAGACATGAAGTACTGAATTCTGGTATGGAAATAATATTTTGACGGTCCAGTCTTATCTTCAATAGCTGTAATAGAGCGTATATTGAAGTAAAGTAATTCCATTTGTCTAACAGATTTGTGTAATGTAATTAATGACATGTTTTTTAAACATAAATGATCTTCAGGTAAAAAAGCAATCAATAGTCTTACTTGGAACATAAATGGATAACTGAATGGCATGCAGATTTAGAAAGACAAATATGTTCTGCACAATAAATGACCATTCATTAGGAAAGCTATTACATTTTTGTTTCTCCTTATGGTTTAATATTCGATAATAATGATTCATTGATCTTATTGAACAGATTAGGAAACAAAAGGTAGTTCGCAGAATTGATGATGTGTAAAAAGTCTAGGTTAGTATCATGTGACCGTTTATACCCAATCAAAGGGTAGAAAAGGTAGTAAACGCGGTCAATTGATTAAAATTGGTATTATTGAAAATTAATTTTAAAATAAAATGGAAAGCATACATTAGATTAAAAACACTCCAGAGCTTAAGCACTTTAGAAAAGAGGACAAATATTGTTGGCATGAGAGAAGGCAAATTAACCAAGTTCACAAGTTCAGAAACGAACAATCAAGCAAATACTAAATTGGTTGATTACCTGTTATTTAATAACCTGTTTAATTTATTCAAAGAGAGAACACATCAATGTGTAAAAATCAAAACGATTGGAAGGTAGAGAACATTGAAAACAGCAAACTCACGCACAATTTCCAAATTTGTGAAAACAATAGAAAACCATTTCCACAAATGTGGCCCACAAACTAACGTTCATTGAGTTACCGTTGCAGATAAGACATGTTCATTGACAAACAGGGAACATTGACAGGCACAATAATCGAATAAATGAATGAGATATATTCACCTCACGTTCTTGCGTTCAAAGCGAAACAAACCCTATTCTAGTTATCACTCAATAATAAAAGAGATAACATTTTCAGCTCGAACGCAGAATCGATGAATCTTCTCTTGATTACGTTCTATAAATTAATTAAAAAGAACGGCGTATGAGCAAAATGAACAAGTTCTTGTCTAAAGTGTCTATTTCATACATATATGTATGGGAAGCTAGTGATGCAAATAGAAGACAACTTATAATAACATAATTGTAATCCTTTTAAAGTGCAAAAGATTATGTAATTTTAACACAAATTCATTGATAACGGAGATTAAAATACAGAGGTTGCAAGAAGATACAAAAGCTTCCTTATTATTTGCATGATTGCTTGAGATAGAGTTGTATTTTTATTATCTACCTATGTAACATTTTTCTCCAGGATGTCCATCAACTTATTACTTGTGCTCAACCGCGTGTGGACGATTCTGTTATCGATACGAGTCCTCAACCTGTAAATCCTGGTCTGCTGCACGCACTGTATGCCGAACGGAAGGAGGTGACCTTTGGGCACCCTCCGAGTGCTACTACCAGTTTTTCAAGGAACAAGCTCATCAAAATGAGGGTAAAATGATCATAGTTTGTATAATCTACAAGCAATGACGTAATGAAATAGCATAATACGAAGCGATCCGCAGATCAGTGGTATCAAAGCAACTTTTTGTATGCAATTAGCTATCTATACAAAACGGGAAGTTGTCGGTAATCACAGTTGTGTCTCTTTCTGAATGATTATGAGCAAATATCGAACGAATTAATTGGATGTGAATGAAATCTGGCAAGTTTATAGAGATTACTTTAAGGCAGGATTTAATACATTTTGCTGCTCGTTTGTAACTGTCGGAGTAAGTTATAGCATTTTCATTTTTAACGGATTTTATTAGATTGAGTCACGAGATTTTACGTTTGCTTTACTAGCGTTGTTATAAAGAAATCAAATCACAAAAAGGCGGACAAGGACTAGTATGCTATCACTAGGTCAATGTTGTTTTCTCCTCCTAGAAAATTATTAACTCTGGACTCTTGTGTAACAGTACAACCCGCAATTGTTACATGTAATTGACAAATGTGTGTAATAGTGGTTCAAATGGCTATACGTTACATTTCTACACCTTGTAACCTATTGAGGTTGTATCATTTATTAGCAACATAATCAACAGGTACGCAAATACTAAACCTCAATAAAGTAAGGAAAATGTAGAGTTAGCAGATTAGGCACAAAAAAGCGAACAAAAAACGTACCGATGGTCACCTATTGTTAAGATTAGCCAATTGTAGAAAGTGCATCTTTGAAATATTTTGGGAATAAACCTCATCTACTTTATATGTACAGTAATTCTAGTCGTACAATACGTTTTCTTGTATGCTTTGGTTAAACCGTTTACCTTGACCATATAAAGTAATACCCCACATTACTGTGTTCTCACATAGCAATGTAGGGGCCCCGAGTGGCCGAGTGGTCTAAAGCGCTTTCCGTCACGGATCACTGCCATGTCACCTCTGTCTGCGTTGGTTCGAGTCTCGGGCTCGGACAATGTGGATATGTGAGAACGCTTGCCGGTAGCTTCTCGTGGGTCGGTGGTTCTTTCCGGGGTTTTTCCGGGTTCTTCCTCCACCATTAATACTAGCCGCCATATTTAGCCTATCTTGTGCTGTAAAATGGCGTTAAACCCTACAACAACAAAAACAACAACAACAACAACAACATAGCAATGTATGATAGACAACCCACGTATTTTAATCTGTCAATGTTACCAAAAGGCGCCCAAGAAAGAAAATTGTATTATGGTGTAAAAGGATGTGACCTTGATCAGTAAGCAACAAAACCGCTATTATAAACGTTCATTTGTTAATCACTCAATTGAAGAATCATCCGAGTCCTTTCCAAAAGTCCTTATTCACGCCACATGCCGCACATAGCGTATATGATCACAGAAACCGTTTGTATTTCACGACTTTTCAAACTTTTGTATTCGCATTGGTTCCTCTTCTTTGTTTCCATTTATCTGTATGTTTTTAAATTTGTACATATCTAGATTTGCGTGCTTTCCATTTATCTGTATGCTTTTAAATTTGTCCATATCTAGATTTGTGTGTTTTCCATTTATCTGTAAGTTTTTAAATTTGTCCATATCTAGATTTGTGTGTTTTCCATTTATCTGTATGTTTTTAAACTTCTCCATATCTAGATTTGTGTCCTTTCCATTTATCTGTATGTTTATAAATTTGTCCTTATCTAGATTTGTGTGCTTTCCATTTATCTGTATGTTTTAAAATTTGTCCATATCTAGAGTTTTGTGCTTTCCATATATCTGTACGTTTTTAAGTTTGTTCATATCCAGATGTATGTGCTTTCCATTTATCTGTATGTTTTTAAATTTGTCCATATCTAGATTTGTGTGCTTTCCATTTATCTGTATGATTTTAAATTTGTCCATATCTAGATTTGTGTGCTTTCCATTTATCTGTATGATTTTAAATTTGTCCATATCTAGATTTGTGTGTTTTCCATTTATCTGTATGTTTTTAACTTTGTCCATATCTAGATTTGTGTGCTTTCCATTTATCTGTATGATTTTAAATTTGTCCATATCTAGATTTGTGTGTTTTCCATTTATCTGTATGTTTTTAACTTTGTCCATATCTAGATTTGTGTGCTTTCCATCTATATGTATGTTTTTAAATTTGTCCATATCTCGGTTTGTGCGCTTTCCATATATATGTATGTTTTTCTGTTTGTCCATATCTAGATTTGTGTGCCTTCCATTTATATGTATGTTTTAAATTTGTCCATATCTAGATTTGTGTGTTTCCATTCATCTGTATGTTTTTAAATTGGTCCGTATCTAGATTTGTGTGTTTTCCATTTCTCTGTATGTTTAAAATTTCTCCATATCTAGATTTGTGTGCTTTCGTTGTAACTGTATGCTTTTAAGTTTGTCCATATCTAGATGTATGTGCTTTCCATTTATCTGTACGTTTTTAAATTTGTCCATATCTAGATTTGTGTGTTTTCCATTTCTCTGTAGGTTTTTAAATTTGTCCATATCTAGATCTGTGTGCTGCCCAATTATCTGCATGTTTTCAAATTTATCCATATCTAGATTTGTGTTCTTTCCATTGATATGTATGTTTTTAAACTTGTCCATATCTAGATTTGTGTGCTTTCCATTTATCTGTATGTTTTTAAATTTGTGCATATATAGATTTGTGTGCTTTCCATTTATCTGTAGGTTTTTTAAACTTGTCCATATCTAGATTTGTGTGCTTTCCATTTATCTGTATGTTTTTAAATTTGTTCATATCTAGATTTGTGAGAACTTTGCATCATATTCATCTGAAACTGTCCCGACAGTTGAGACGGAAGTGAAAGTTGCATTGAATCATGGAATTAGTAGGTGTTTTTAAATATATATTTCAAATACCAAGCAAATACAAATGTTGAAATATGTTATTCAATATATATATATATATATATATATATATATATATATATATATATATATATATATATATATATATATATATATATATATATATATATATATATATATATATATATATATATATATATATATATATATATATATGTTTTTATGTGTGTGTGTCTGTCTGCGTGTGTGTGTGTGAGAGAGAGAGGTGGCAGGTAATGAATTTATGATGGATAGATATATATTGGCATTTACAACATTATGATGGACAGATCTACTTTATTTTAAATGGCTTCAAGGCATATACAAAAATAGTAATTTTATTGCAGTACAGGATTTTTCCTCTCAAATCTTACGCATGCGCATTGATTATAACATATAGCATATGCATTTATTCGTCGCTTTTTCGTCACGCGATCAATAAGGCGGGACTACGGTGAAAAAGATAGTTGGTCAGTTTTGGTACTGGCCATCGTTTGTTGGAATGATCTAAAGAAATAGGGCTTTGTTTCTTTTCTTCTTAGTTGTGACAGTGTCGGAGCAGGAAACGGTAAGTCTAATTATACTACTCTGTACATTACTGATTATGTTTACCACAGTGACTTGCCAGGCTCTAACTTCAAATCAAACTCGATGACCACGAGAGCCACTGTTATACATTCATCTTAATCTTTCGTGAAGATTCTTTGATATGGTTCTCCTTCAGAAAATCACTACAATTTGGCATAACTATGGAATAAAAAGATTACAAACTTACTATGTGGTTTTTGTTTCATGTAAATACAAACAAAGCGGATTTCCTCCTCTCAAGTAGAATCACAGACGTTTGTTACGTTAGTTTTCTTGTCTATGGTAGTGTAAATAGATATAGCTTCATCTCATAAGCCCTACGTTGAATCGCATATTGTCACGCTACCTTTGTAAATCACTTCATAACTATATTACTTTGCATCCAACCATTAAAGGTATTAACATTTCGTTGGAATGTTTAAACTAATTGATGAGAATATGAAATTCCTACATATTATAAACATATTCCTAAGGAGAATAAATGTGGCAACCATTACAATGACACTGCCAGTGTTCGACATGCAAAGAAAGCAACTCCGACGATACAAAGATTCCTTGATAGTTTAAATGAGGGTTTTATAAGAAACAAATATACCTCACACTTCATTATCAGAAAGGCTCACGATTATGTGATTTTTTATAATACATGAAGATGGTAATACGTGAAGATGGAATTGATTAAGAGGATATCAAAACTATACCATTGTGCAATAGATTCTACCCACCCCTTCAAGGGGTGTATATTTCTTAATCATGACATTGAATTATTAAAATCTGTTAGGTACCTTGCGCCTATTTCCAGAGAGTTAAATGTAAAACATTTAGTGTAAAATAGTATAATTATTTTCTATATATATACTGCTGCAAAATGTTTGGGGTTTTATGTTCCGCACATTATTTGTTTCAATTTATTACATGATTTTTCCTCATCTATTTTTTGCTTGCGCGTGTGAACAGTTTTGCGTATAGAAAGAATGGTGCTGTATACACAGAGGCAGTTTCGACAAGGAAACTTTCTTGCACGGTGCTTTCTGTGCAAGTACATTAAGGAAAGATATTTTATACACACATAATGGCACTACGCTGCTTGGGTATTAGTGCCGTCAACCTTTTCCATGCTTATCAGGCAATAACATATCAGTTTGAGTATCAAGGTCGATAGTCACATCGGCAAAAGCTTTCAGTTGTATTCCAAGCAAACACATTATCAGAGATATCAGGGTCGATTCAGCATGATGTCAATAAACTGTTCGCAAGATGCAGCGCGTATTACAGCAACCACTCGCAACACGGGTTGTCATTGCGTTTCACATGTATTAATGCTAGTTGTGAAATGCACTTTAGTGTTGGAAAGTATCTCAATTTCATCCTGAAACTGCGTTGGTGAATTTGTCCAAGGTTTTGACAATCTTCGGAAAAGCGTGCAGATTGTAATATTAGCAGCCAAAGTGTTATTATGGTTCGGTATTACCAAAGCATTACTCCAAAACCATAGGTTTTAGATTGATAACATATCATTTTCCGGTGAATGAGATTTTTCGGGTGGTCATGAGACATAATCAAGTAAACACTGAAAACAATGTTCTCCATCAGCCCCAAAATGATCTCAATGTCCTTTCCTGATAATCTTGTCTGTCACTACAGTCGTTGTTTTACGTGTTTAGAATAATCAGTAACACAATAAAGAGTGAAAGCAAACGTTGAAAAATTTAACAAATTATTTATTTTCCTGGAAAAATACTGTAAAATTGAAAAAATAAGAACTTACGGTTATAAGAATAAAATCCCCAAAACACTCCAAAAAATTCCACGATTTAAATTTTAGAAGTCCTAATAATGAAACTTTCGAATGAATTCATGTTCGAGTCCCGGCGAAGAATCCAAGATGGAAGGCGATGACGTACGATGTATCCGGTACAGTACTGATGTCTACAGTTCATTTTAGAAACAAGAAATAACACTACGGTGTTTGAAATTAAAGAGAAAACTTTGGTCAAGAATTCTGTATGAGCACTCTAAATATTTCCAGAAAACGAATTAATCTTTTATAATCCAAATAATTCGAATAAAACGTATAACTCCAACTGATACAACAAACACGTCCCAGTGTAAAAGCCTAACTCCGATTATTTCTCTAAAATAATGGTTATACGGTAATTTTGAGGCGCATAATGGATCCCCATATTAGGACTACATGGTACTAATTACATCAGGTACTCTCAAAACATGGCCCTGACGAAAACCAATCATTTTATTCGAAGAATTAAAGTTGTTTACTTATCTAAATACTATTTACAAGTGCAGGTCACGTAATGAACACAGCGTCGATCTCAAACTTGTTATTCCCATAAACGAATTAGGAAAAACTTGTTCACGTGACAGTTAATAATTTTGAATTAAGATCGGGAATAAGGTAAGCCTTTTTTATATACTAAAATGAACAGTCAAGGGCAAACATTTTTCTGGAAAATGTATGAGTTTCTAGTAAACAGAACTACATTATTTTGACTTATAATGAAATTAAAAAATAGAAAGATTTTAAAACTTACAAACAATTAAATCAAATATAAATTAAATCAAATAACAGATGGGCAATGAGAAAAAGGTTACATAGATTTTGCTTTTCTGTTGGCGGCATATATCCTCATTAGCAACCACATTTACAATTTCGGCCTTACTTCGTGGAGGAATCTGATTATATAACAGTGCTTCTTTTTCACGAAGCTGCCTCATGCTCCGAGTAATTCCACTTTTCGTGCTGATTCCTCAAGTTGATTCACAGTTTTCTACCTATGGTTCATCTGGAGAATGGTGCCTCACAATCAGACATGGCTGCACTATACGTCCTATTAGTGACAAGAATATGTCTTTCTCGTACCACTTGGAATCCTATCCTACAATCTCTTAATCTGTTTCACAGTCGACATGCCAGTATAAAATAGAAATAGGCTCAGTTTAATTGCTTATTTACTGATAAATATTTTTGCAGTAAATACACTGTCTTTGTTGTTGTCACTGTCTTCGCAAGATGATACAATATTTTCACAACCTTGCTGCGTAACTCAAAGTTTGCGACACATATATATCTTTCAGAACTTCATACAATAATATTAAATGATTTTCTCATAATTTTCGTCAAGTGTTTATTGTCTTTACTCCAACAAACTTAAAAATAATGCAATTATTTTTAGCCTTGCGAACACTCGACATCATGCTCTCAAGATTTACAGTGATTGAATCGTTTCTTTGACGCTATAAGCGCCCCATTAATCGTATAATGTTTTAATTCCCTAATTAGATCCAGACGCGAATTCATTCACAATACTGCAAGCATTATCTCCTGTGGCTTCTAATGGCAGTACACAAAAGTCCTCTAAAACTCTATAAAGGTTCTTGGCATATATGTCTTACCGAGTTGTATCATAATCGGGGTGTATGAGACCACGCTTAGCTAGCACGGATCTTCTGACACGGCCCTCAAAGAACGGGTGGTGGTACTAACCAATAATATATTTGTGCACATGTGTTATTCCGAGATAGAATAAATGTTTAAGAGGTTGAAACTAACTTACTTCCATGTCCTCCGAATCCATTTACAATATTTTGATCATGTCACTAAACGTTAGATCGCGAGACAGAGACACAAAGAGGCATATATATATATATATATATATATATATATATATATATATATATATATATATATATATATATATATATATATATATATATATATATATATATATATACATATATATATATATATATGTGTGCGTGTGTGTGTGTGTGTGTGTGTGCGTATGTATGTAGATATGTACAGAGAGTGAGAGAGAGAAGTTGATTTTAACAATTCTGATTTATAGTTCAGGTACCAAACGGCATGAGATACCCGTTTTTTTTTTCGTAGTGCTTGGGTTCCGCAGCACTTATCCAGTAACCAGCTTCATTCACGGAAGATTGATAATCCCAGGACCACCAGGGCTACAAACCGGATATGGATCTATTTTTGGAATTCTTGGTGTTTATTCTCTCGCTGAATACGTTCATATTTGACGTCTTTTCCGTTTAACTGTCTGTCATCTTTCTGTTAATATGTCGGTCTGTGTGTTTCTGCATTCATATATGCCTATGTATTAATGTATGCATGTCTGCGTGCATGTATATATGTATGCGTGCGTGTATGTATGTATGCATGTATGTATGTATGTATCTATGTATCTATGTATGTATGTATGTATGTATGTATGTATGTATGTATGTATTACTAATATAAACCTCTTGCTAAGCTACAAACCAGAATAAAAAATATTTGCATTACACCATGTAAACCGAAGCAAATAGCAAACGTACAAAAATATACGTGGTATACAATAGTTATAACTTATACACAAGAAATTAATAATTAACACAGCTCTACAGCTGAAGATATCCATTCCTTAAAGTAGACCGCTCACTGATAAAACGTTCCGTGATGTGTATATTTAATCTTACGGTGAGGCACTTATACACAGACGAAGTCGTCATCCATTGTTCGCTGGAAACATTCAGCTTTTCCCATTGAAAGCACTTCGCACGTGCGGCATTATATTGAACCGAACTCACTATTTTGAAATATTGTACAATATACATAAATCAACATCGGATATTGTAGTACACACAAAACGAAACCCGAGTACATGTATTGAATAAATGAAAGGATTTATACAATTCCGTGACAGTATGTATGTATGTGTGTACGTACGTATATACGTATATATGTATAGCTTTTAGAGCAATAATGAAGTATTTTTTAATGATGCATTGGCTAGTTCATTGCAATATGTTGATTTATGTCGGTGTTCTTAAGTTTAATAAAGTTTGGTTAAATTCTGAGAAGAAAAAAAACATGTTTTCTCTTTCAGTTTGATTTGTTTTGACCAACGGCTCGATGGGAATTATGCATTGGTTATTTCGTCTAAAGCAAGATCATTCTAAAGACATTGTCTAAAAATTCTCTTTGATAATCTCCTCGTTGTCACTTGATGTACTTCTTATTTCGTTTGACAGACACACAGTTGGCATGCATACGTTCTTCATAATCCATTTTTGTTATGATTAATTAGTTGATGGATGAGAAACATAATGAAGTTAATCAGATTCTGCTTACATAATTATTTATTGTTGGCTAGGTTATTTTCTTATTTCTTTACTTTTTCATGACTTGTATTATTTTTAACATATTGTTAAGTATTTGCAAAATCCGCTTTTATTTCAGGCTTTGCCATCCTTTGTTTTAGGAATCTTGCCAGAACTTCTGCGGCTTAGAAATGTTACACATACAACGCCTACAACGCCAGCCCCAGGTGACCCCCATATCGTCTCCTATTCCATATCTCTTTAACGACCTTGCATTCGCAGACAATGCACACGTGTTCAGTATATATCAACCGCACACAAATTTCTGTATTGTTATGGTAGAAGTCGTATTAGGAAAGGTAATAGGTTTTTAAATCCAACACTAAACATAATTTTTGCTTACTTACACCAGTTAATAAACATGATCAATAACGTTGGAATCACACAAAATGAGTCAATGTCTCCATGTAATAGGCATATTTTGTAAACACAAATATGCACAAGATATAGTGGCAAGATCTATTCACGGATCCAATATAAGGATGAGTGAGAATATAAAATGGCATTATATCTTGAGAAATAATGGCATGATTATAGGTTAAGCAAATTTTAACTCGTCCCCTGCTGTAATTAGAATTCGAGTTTTCACACACATCGCCTTAACCGTATTGCCCAATCACCATACCATCTCGACTAGGCAAAAAAAAACCTCAAACACAACCTAAGGATCCAGTCCATTGGTATAGGTACTCTTGTTGAGGTGACATACTTTATATATTTTGATGGAAGTTAATAAATGTGTTGCTACGCGAATTGTTATGATCTATCAATGCTAAATAAAAATATTTAGCACATACTATAGAATGATTATTAAAAGTTCAAAAGTTGAACTATCCGATTTTCTGACGGTAGCTTGCTCTGAAAATCATTTCAAATTCCAGACATTTACAATATACTTGGCAAACAATTGATAATATCAGCGATGAGTTTGCAAATGTGGAGAGTATCATATCTTACATCTGTAGTTAAAACCTGTAACACATTCTACTGAGTTTATCTGATCCTTCATCTGATTGTTTTATGAAACTTTTCCTCAACGATAATTCTAATTTGGGGGAGTAAAAGCAACATCACACAAAACGCATTACAAATTCTTACAGTTCATAATTATTTCTCTTACTCTATACTTGTATGTGTTTATGTTTTTATGCTGGGTCTCTGTCATCTGTTTTAATACCATGTTTAATATTATGCTTTTTCTCTTTGCAACGAAATATGCTTAAACTAATCAAAACTATTTTGACGTACAATCCAGCTTTCAGTCTTGCGTATTTGTTCAAAAAGGTAAACGCTACGTTGTTACGTTCATGTATGTTTCTTGCATTCATTAATTTCGTAGTGTTAATTGTTACGTTCATATATACACTTTGTCACTCTCCTTAGGTTTGTGGATTTGGTGTAAATATCCTTTATGACACTTTTTAAGAGATTATTTAGTCTGATATGTAAAGAAACTACGTTACTAATTTTCATGTCTATTGTGTAATCTTTTTCTTGTGTTCCAGCAGTGTTTTACATATTTAAGCATATAGACAGTAATGCATACATTAATAATTCATAATAATCCATGAATGCCTACCATAAATTAATTTAGACTTAAGGTCATTCCTTCCATGCCAGCATTTTTGGAAGATTCTAGGTTGTATATTTAATGAAATAAACAAAACGTGGCACATCACTTTACCATGTTTAGTCACATACGTTCCAGAGCTTCTTCGATTTTGTACAAAGTGTTGCATCTTCCAGAATAATTTTTCAGTTTTGCACACTATAGAGCTGCAATTGACAGAACAACTTCTGTGTTTAGCACGCGAATAAAGTCTACTAGAAAGACATGAAGTACTGAATTCTAGTATGGAAATAATATTTTGACGGTCCAGTCTTATCTCTAATATCTGTAATAGAGCATATATTGAAGTAAAGTAATTCCATTTGTCTAACAGATTTGTGTAATGTAATTAATGACGTATGTTTATTAAACATAAATGATCTTAAGATACAATAGCAGACAATGTACCCTAGTCTTAGCTGGAAACTCAGGTATATGCACAAATTGATAACTGAATGGCAAATAGATTTAGAAAGAAATATATTCTACGCAATAAATGACCATTCGTCAGAAAAGCTATTACATATTTGTTTATCCTTATACTTTAACATGCAATAATATTGATTCATGGTTCACATTGAACATATCAGGAAACCAAAAATAATTTTCAGAATTGATCGATCTTTAAACAGTTATAGATCAGTATCATGTGACCGTTTATATCCGATCAAAACGTTGAAAACGCGATTAATTCAATAAAATTGGAATTATTAAAAATTACTTTAAAATAAAACGGAAAATGTGCATTGGATTAAAAATTACAGAGCTTAAGCATTTTAGACAAGAGGTCAAAGATTTTTGGCGTGCGAGAAAGCAAATCAAACAAGTTCAAAAGTTCAGAAACGATCAATCAAGTAAATAATAAATTGGTTGATAATCTGCAGTTGTTTTTTAATAACTTGTTTACTTTAATCACAGAGAGAACACATCAATGGGTAATGTCAAAACGATTGGATGTCAGAGAAAATTGAAGCCATCAATTTCATGCGCAGGTTCCAAATCTGTGAAAAAATGGATTGCCATTTCCAGAAATGTGGCAGACAAAGTGACGTTCACTGAGTTACAGTGGCAGATAATAAATGTTCAATGAGACAAACAATCTAATTGTCCCTAACGAATTATTACTTTGTGTTTTGCAATTGGTAACATTCAGATGTAAAATAGGATTACCATCGCAAATGACTACTGAAAGAAGGAGTGAAATAAATTATTCCAGAGTCTTTTAATCAGTTTAATATTGATAGTTTGATTTTACATGGAATATTTACAGACACAATAATTAAATAAATAAATGAAACATATTGACCTGACGTTCTTGCGTTTAAAGCAAAACAAAACCTACTCTAGTTATCAACCAATAATAAAAGAGATAACATTTTCAGCTCGAACGCAGAATCGATGAATCTACCAACTTTTGATAACGTTCTACAAATTAATTAAAAAAGAACGGCGTATGAGCAAAATTGACAAGTTCTTGTCTAAAGTGTCTGTATCATACGCATATGTGGGAGAAGCTAGTGATGCAAATAGAAGCCAGCTTATAATAACATAATTGTAATGCTTTAAAAATGGGAAAGATTATGAAATTGTAACACAGCTACATTGCTAAAAGAGGTTAAATTATAGAGGTTACAAGAAGATACAAAAGTTTCATACTTCTTTTGCATGATTGGTTGAGATAGGTTTGTATTTTTATTATCTACCTATGTAACATTTTCTCCAGGATGTCCATCAACTTATTACTTGTACTCAACCGCGTGTGGACGATTCTGTTATCGATACGAGTCTTTAAACTGTAAATCCTGGTCTGCTGCACGCACAGTCTGCCGAACGGAAGGAGGTGACCTTTTGGAGCCCTCCGAGTGCTACTACCAGTTTTTCAAGGAACAAGCTCTTCAAAATGAGGGTAAAATGATTATCTACAAGCAAATACGAAATGAAATAGTATAATAAGAAGTCATCCGCAGATCATTGGTATCAAATATCTTCTTGAATGCAATTGACTAACTAGACAAATCGGGAAGTTGTCGGTAATCTCTATTGTGTCTCTTTCTGAATGATTATGAAAAAATAACGAACGAATTAAATGAAAGTGAATCAAATCTGTCAAGTTTATAGAGATTCATTCAAATGTACTCTGACCACATCGTGACCTCGCCTTTTGAGTTGCGTGTGCAGATATCATGCAAACACAAGTAAGCCAATCTGAATAGTTGATGCATGTACTATTTGTTTGTACTGATAAATAATATAAATCATCTTAATTGTTTTCTGTATCAAGTACTCACTTTACTCAATGGAGGTGACTGCACTTTTCATGTAGGTTAAAATGATATGTAGAAATGGTAAACATGATAACTTTGATTTTTATATCAACAATCTGATAATATCATACATTTTAAAAACTAAATTTATTTGGTTCACCGTTTACAGTCGTTAAAAGTATCATCCAATAAGTAAACTAATCCGTGAAAAAATATGTGAAATTTTGCAAAACCAGCACATACCTGGTAATGGCGCAAACAGATTTCTACTATATTCTTTTCATGGAACATTGTCTCTAGCATCACTTGAACAGTAATTGCAAATGAGTTATAACAGTGTTTGTTTTGCTTGTTTTTTTTTTTTTTGGGGGGGGGATTATTGTTACTGATCTAATTATATAATGTAATACCGAATATAACTTTGTCCTCACAGAGCAATGTATGAAAGACATCCCGCGTATTGTAATCTGTGAAAGTTACCAAAAGGCGCCCAAGAAATAAAATTGTATTATGGTTTAAAAGGCTGTGACCTTGATTAGTAATCAATAAAACCGCTATTTTACAAGTTCTATTGTTAATCACTCGATTGTAAAACCATACGCGTGACGAGAGTGGTTTGTCGCAGTCCTTATTCATTTCACAGTATCCGAAGGATGCTGCTGCTCAGATTCCGCAGATAGCTTATGTGACCACACAAACCGTTTCCACTTCACGGCTTTTCAAACTTATTTTATTACCATTAGTTGCGCATGTTTGATTCTATTATAGAGTCGGTAACTATGAACATGTTTGTTTTTTCTTCGATTAATATCATGGTCACATGTAGTATAACTACTCTATATGCCGTCTATGATTAGTTACAATACCCACACTTACTTGAAACCTAATACGTTTACTGATGCAGTTGTCATACCATTATATAAACTCTGAGTAATATTTAAGTTTCAGATGATTGTACGTATCTATCATAATAGTGGTGGTGATTACAGCAGTGACTTATCAATGAAACGACCTTTCTGGTTTTCGACTAGGGACTTTTCTCTGAACAAGTATATCCTTAAATAACGGTCGAAAATTTACTCACTTTGGATGAATCGATGTGGATTCAAGATAATGAACTTACACGGTCATCAGCAATGAAATCGACTTTCTCGTTCTACAAACCATCTCTGAGCGTTTTTATGCATGGTGGTTTAAACATCAGCTACGCATTTATAGGTGATAATGCAATGATTCCAAGATCTAGTAGAGTTGTATTGGTACGTTAGGGTGGTACAAAGATTATATTTATGTATGACCCATTTGTGAATTATATTAGAACATTATGAAGGTCTGGTAAGACTTCTTGAAGCAGAGATTTACAGACAGGTGGAAAATAATTAATATCAGTGTTGGCGTTACTGTTCGCTCGATTCACAACCCAATCCGCAAATTCTGCACCCTTACAACAGCGATCAGCATTCATTGCTTATATCTAATGAAATGTTTGATTTTAAACATAAAATCAAAGATGTTGAGTCCATTAGCCTTAGGTTTATTTCCGGCAACTAGTGGTAATGGAAGAGCATATTTGAAAATGTCTTGGCGTTGCCCTTAGTGTTTACAACAGTGACGTCATCATATTATTTCGTTTCATCTTTCGAAAGAAATAGACCCACATACAGATGTATCCGCTTATCATCAGATCAGTTCATACATATATGAAAAATGGCAGGTTTCTCAGTTGAAGGGAGAAATTACCAGGCCCATAAAATGATTAAACGTCGGTATTGTCTGGTTTAAGGGAATCGTAAATTATTTAGGAGAAGTATCTGTATATATTCAGAATTATTTAGTCGATTTGGCATATACGACTTTTTGTACGTAAGTACGGCATTGGAACTTCAAAGTTGCAGTACTCTGCTCAGGATTTACAAGTATTTGTTCTATCGGTAAGCACTGACGTACGGTATTTTTAGATGCAGTTTCGTATGTTTACTAGTTAATATGGAACTCCGTAACAAGGTTGCCAAACTTCAGCTCAAATTCCCTCTCCAACGTTATCAATCACCACAGCCGATCCCCAAAAGTCACCTGAGTCTTATTTTAATCTGATGCACGTTTTTTTCCGTCTCCGATCCACTTTAAAAGCGGGCCTTCTCATTTTGTCTCTCTCGAATAAATTAGTCTGCAATCTCGCTTTTATTTGATCATTCCCTAACGGAATTTGTCAAACGTATCGCATCGGTACTTTTGGATCACTCCAAAATAAGAAAAGAATGGAATTACTAGCGACATCGGTGATTGGATATAAGTGGTGGCACCTCCTAATTCTAAACTGCAAACTGATTTTTTCCAAGAAGGGTATATGTCAAATACGACTTTTTAAGAAGTAATTACTCTCCTTCCAAACTTTAGCTAGATTAAAACAGTGGTGACATTTATACATAAAGGCGGCATTTTGGGTTTTAAATGTCAATACCTAACTGGCATGAGTGTTCTCCTCGAGCGTCTACTTGGTGTGAGCCAGCGGTCGGTGCCAGAAACGAAGTTATAAATATTCCACCAGACCCCATAAATGATGTCAAACGTGCGTCCGTGGCCACTGATTGAAGTACTGATAACATCCAAAGAGTACATTTAAATAACGCAATTTTTATATTTATGGTCTTCATTACCTTGAAAATATAATTTTATTGTTTGTTTTGTTAGATATGTCAATAGGGTCCTTAGAAAGAATGTCATCTTAATGCTGGGGTTATGCACAATATGCGTGTGAAGATTATGTCGGCATAAGGATGTGGATAAGCATGCGCAATACGATTGTAAAATGCATATTTAAAATTCTGATCATCCTAAAATATAATTTTAGTTTCCTGTTGTATTTGGTATGGCAATAGGGACATTAAAAACGCTGTCGCCTTAATGCTCGACTAGACAGAATATGTGTGTGAAGAGTCTGCCGCCATAAAGATGTTTTGACTTTTGACTTCTACCTATCACAGTTGTGTCCAGGGATTAAGGCGATACATTATTATGGCGACAAATGTGTGTTTAAAATACAATTTGTTGTTTTAAACATGAATATTGCAACTTGATAATTGGAATTATAATTTAATTTGATGAATTCATGTACAGATATGTTAATGTCTCATAACACAACATGAATGTCATTATGTTACCAAGATGCTGATACATACATACATACATATATATACACATACATACATATACACACACATACATACATACATATGCACACACATACATACATACATACATACATCCATACATGCATGCATGCATGCATGCATGGATGCATACATACACATATACATACATACATACATGCATACATACATACATACATACACACACACATACATACATACATACATACATACATACATACATACATACATACATACATACATACATACATACATACATACATACATACATATATTTCTCTGACTACTGGAAAGTTACTTCCGTGTGATTTTCCTGAATTGCCATCGGCCATGGAAACGTTACTTGAAATATTTGCGCTTTATAGGTATAGTATGTTTAATGCAGATACGATATAGGAGGCAGTGACCAGCTTTTATGTACAAATTTACTGCCGCAAACAGCGACCTAGCATAAAAAATCATAAAAATCATATACACAAGTGAGGTCAAAAAGGTCCATATTTTTAGATACCTATATTAAATCAAAGCAAAAAATAGAATTCAAATGACCAGAGAAGTCAATGGCAGTTCACAGTAGAAAAGGTTTATGCACCCCAACCCCTATTTTATACATGCATGTTTCACATCCAAATGCCATTTTTGACAGCATGTGGTGCTCACAGTGCAAACGCAAGCCTTTTCCCTGGATGAAAATTTTGAAAAACATTGTCTACTAAATAGTTTGATGTAATTCAGAATAGTTGTCATCCAAGCCGTTTTTGAGATACTCTAGTTGCCTTGAACCCACGTGTCTACTGCTATGGGAGGCTAGCTCTTCTTCCTAGCCAACTATTGGCATTTCACTATCAACATACTGCAGAGGAACTATGGAAGGTGTAGATGCCTGACATCAATTTCAAGAACAACACAAGCCCAAAACACAAAGTTCATAAATATATCCATATCTATACTAAGCAATAATAGCTGAAAAAGTCACACCATAGCCTTAAGTTAAGAAATTTGCCAGGGGCCAATTTACGAAACTGGACCCTGCCACATATACATGTCAGTCAGCTGTTTGCCTGGTACAGCTTTAAGCGTCATGGCCGTGTTTGGAATCTTGAAAAATTTGTGACAACCAAACAGTTGTTATCTCCATCTTGAGATTATAATGTGAGTGTGTGTGTGTGTGTGTTGTAGAATTTTCAAATATGATCAACGCATCATATAATGTTGCACAGCAGTAAACAAATAGGTCCACTTGAATAAAAACATGTACGACAAATTGCAAGATGTCTTTATAAGCAAACTTTGGTAATGGGCTTAAAGGTTGTTTCCACTATTTTGCTTGGTGAAAAGTGTTAAAGATTTAGAATAGTGTAAGATTGTACTCGATTTTTCATTTCCTGCTTCTTGATTCACCTTTCAATTTCATCTATTATTAGACCATGCTATGACTTTATCTTTTCACATTTGTGACATGTCATCGTGTCCAACATATTCAGTGAAGTTTCAGCATCCAAGCTTGGCTATTGTTATCTTCAACATTTGTAAAAGATGGGTTAATTCCATCTTACAGAATTTGAAATGTAGCATATCATGATTCGCAAGTAACCGTATACACTTCGCCGATCTCAAGTGTCAGAGATCGACATATAGCGTCTTACCAAGTTTACGCTTAACACACATAAAATACAAATCGAGTTGCCCAACTGAAGTTGAGACTAGCATCAAATGCGTAGAGAGGTGCATTTCTTATGGGAACGTATGGAAAACATGTGGCAAATTGCAGATGAGTGATGATAACATTGAAAACATCCTGATCACCACTCAAAGACTTTTTCATTACATAGTTTACCTCAAATAATAAGTTCATCAACAGTAAATTCAATCAACTAGTTCAAAACCTAGGTGTCATTCTTGACAGTACTTTCATTACACCTACATATACAAGACTCTTCGGCTTCATTCGCAATTTCTTTTGGTTGATGGAACAGATCACGTGTGTGCTCCTAAGTTATTTAAAGATTGGACTATGATAATTCACTTGTCTAGTTAGTCTCAGTTTGTGCCATAGAAATTTCAGAAAGTTCAAAACACTGCATCCCAGATTATCCTTAGCTTGCGAAGAACTGAGCACACGTTAGTGATCTTTAACCTCTACTAGCTAACAGTTTGATCCAGATTCAGTCATAAAATATGTGAATTAAGTTGATTGGCTATAAGCCAATATACATGTCTGACCGTATTCGTGTATACACTCCAACTAAACACTAATGATTCCATTCTGACACTTGTATTCTTTTTGATCACTCTGTTATCTCTCTTTCTCCTCTATCTCTTTCTCTATCTTTCGCTTTATCTCTCTATCTATCTCTATCTTTCTCTCTCTATCTCTCTCTCTCTCTCTTACCCGATTTCATAATTACACAGATATTGTGCTAGAATGCATTGAACATTAATGTCATTGCCAAGCTAAAGCGAGTTGATAAGAATAGGAAAATCTTCTTTCAATTAAAGTATTTACTGTGCGGAGTAACACAGTATCTCAATCAATAACAGTATATGCCATTCCTAGAAATATTACAACAGTCGTATTATTGACACCATATGTCATTGTTGATTTTCTCTCATAACGTAATTGGTTTTCGCCTCTTTCTGTATCCTCATGAGCATCAGAAATAAAATCCATCATTAAAAAACTCAACTGTTTCATGTGACCAGCAGCATGATACAGTTTGATGTTTTTTTTGAAAACAGAAGGTCTACATTACTGAAACGATCAATATATAAATCCAAGCTGCTTGTTAATATTCAAATGACCATGATCATGTCATGTTCTCACGCCTTCGTTTATTTTCTGTATATATGTCTGTGTGTATGTCTCTGTCTGTAAGTCTGTATATGTCTGTCTGTCTGACTCACGCACTTTGTCCCTCTCTGTCTGTCTGTCTGACTGTCACTCACTCTGTCCCTCTCTGTCTATCTGTCTGTATGCATGTATGTCTGTCTCACTCTGTCCTTGTCTGTATGCCTGTCTGTCTGTCTCCCTCTCTGTCTCCTTGTCTGTATGTAAGTCTGTCTGTATATATATATATATATATATATATATATATATATATATATATATATATATATAATAAGACTAAACAACATTCAAAAGTCAATTCAAACTCGAGATCGTGTGGTGTATTTTTATACATTTATCTTCTTTATAGGTACTCTTATTATGAGTCTCCCTCGCAAGATCCCTATAGCTAGGTATCACTTTGAAAAAAAAATGAAGAAGAAAAGGTACCTACATTGCCGTTCTTATTTCACTTAAAGACAGATTCATCTTATTTACTCACTCAACTAGAATTCCACGCACCTATTACATAAGCTGGCACTTAGTTTGCTATCATATGGCAGGGTACATTGATATATTATTAATTTATTCATCCTACATTTCATCACACTTAGTCATGCTAGCTTCTTATCATATGGCATGGTAAATTAATATAATATTAATTTCTTCATTCTACGTTTCATCACGCTTAGTCATGCTAGCTTCTTTTGAAATGACTTCATTGCAGTATTACTTAGCATTATGGAATCTGCAAGATCAATTATACGATAATGCAATTCACGGGCAGTGATAGGTAAAAATGGTCGCATACATCCCCTTTGTGATAAAACTCCTGGAAAACTGCGCTTCTCCACTGCGCTCATCGAAAATATCTCCACGATTGCCACCTACGGGCGCCTTGCTGCTGACCAAACATGAATCCTACTTATTCTACCTTTTTGCCGGAATTCATTTGCCATGCCTTTTGTCATCCATTTCCCTCTTATTGCAAATAGTTATTCTATAATATACTCTGTGAGTATTACGATAAAGTTTCGGGATACTGCTGGAGTCGTGTCAAGTACTAAGAGTTTACATCATGACTCTGAATATAATCTGCGCTTACATAAATGTACATAAAATAATAAATGTCGTTATGCCTCATCAAGTTCTAGGTCAATACAAATATTTACCAGTATTAGATACAAGCTGAAATAAACTAGCTGACACATAATACAGTTAAAAGTTTAAATTCCTGTAGAAACAGCCATGGAAAGTTTTGTAAACATAACCGATTTTCTGTTCTAAATGTTTGTCTTGTCTATGTTTTGTATTTGCCTTTGTCCTTTGTCAGTTTATTGCATTTATCTTAATCAAACCCTGACTCACGTGATCCCTTGCTGGATCCAGTGCACTTGAAAGGATTGTTATTCGCCATATGAGTTGTATTCTTTACATAAATATATGACTCTATATCTATATCTAAATAATTATGTATCTATATCTATCTACCTGTCTATCTGTATATATATATGTGTGTGTGTGTGTGTGTGTGTGTGTGTGTGTGTGTGTGTGTGCAGAGAGAGAGAGAGGGAGAAGTAGTTTTAAAACAATCTGATTTGTTCTACATGTACCAATCAGCATGAGTTTCACGATCTTTTTGTTGGTAGTGATTGGGTTGCTCAGCACTTCTCCAATAACCAACTTCATTCACGGAAGATTGATATTCCCAAGAGCACCAGGGCAACAAACCGGATATGGATCTATTTTTGGAATTCTTGGTAATTATTCTCTCATTGAATAATACATATTTGTCATCTTTTCTGTTTATCTGTCTGTCATCTTTCTGTTCATATGTCGGTCTGTGTGTATCTGCATTCATGCATGCTTATGCATGTATGTATGTATGTATGTATGTATGTATGTATGTATGTATGTATGTATGTATGTATGTATGTATGTATGTGTGTAAGATAACCGGGTGGGATGTCGGATTCACAACATAAAACTTTTGCTGGTGATGCAAATACAATGCTTAATAACGAGCGACTTGAATGACCAATTAATTATGATTAATATGGGGGGATATGATACAAATATTGGATCAATTAACATAAAACGCACGGACGAAATAACGAAAATGCAAATAAATTACCTTACACAGTACAAGGACAAGGGGTGAATGATTCATAGTGATTTTACAACGAAATGATTGATTTGTTTTACTCAAATAGTAAAAGAAATATAGTATTGTACATACATTATAATGGCGGACAAGGTGGAGGTATTGTGTTCAAGCTCTGGTGAATTATGGACGCATGTAAGATAAAAGAGAATTTTTTTCATCCAGTGTTAAAATTCTGCTGTGTGAACACTTTGACAACAGAATGGCATGTGTATCATAGTTTCATATAAACTAAGTTATAAGGAAATTCGATGAAATTCAATTTTCCTTTCATACGTTTTTCGCGCCATTTTCATGTATCAGGCTATGAAAGGGTGTGTCGTTATCGTGTATTTTCGAAGTTTCTGGTGAATCTTAACTGCTGTTGGAAATATATTGAGAGACATGTGCTGTTGGAGACATGTTGAGAGGTTACATAAATTATGTTTGTTGCTATTGTGGCATAAATAATATTTATTTTAAATAAATAATCGCATTCTCATCATCTTGTGACTCAAGTAGCTCGATTCTGTTTTCAGTGCATTTTGACTAACTTGCACACAGATTTGTTCAACTTTGCTGTGCATAACGGATGTGAATTATAGTAATAATTTGTCTTCCCCTTAACACTAAACCTCAACCTACCCTTTCTGACTACACCATCACAATTTTTTTCGTAGTTTGTTATTATAGGATGTTTCATAAACTCTTGATTTGAGGGGTTCTCCACTTTTATCTAATAATATTTTGTGTAAATCATAATTTGTCTGAAAACTGAGATAATTACGTTCACACTTTATGGCGCTGTCGCTGTCATTATATTTTTATCATAGTATCTTTTAAGTTCCCGATATCTCTTACCTACGGTGTGGTGTCGGAGTTAGAGGCAAAGCGCAGTTGTGTGCGCGTTGTAGTGGCAGGGTTTTGGACCTAGACTGCCTCTCTTTACACTTTGCGAATGTTGTCCGCAGAATTCTTTCACGCAGGATTTGTTACAAGGAGTCGATGATCCTACCTTAAGCCATTTGCACTTTTGCTTGAGACATTGTATATATAATATTTTAATTTAAATGCTTTTCTTAAATATAATATGAACGAATTCGAGAGATTATCCAGGATCAAGCACTGGGAAACTTTCAGTTTCGATCTTGACAGATGAACCCTTGCCTTGCGGAGGCACACTCTGACTGACCCGACTATTAATTTGATTAATATTATCAGGGATGCTAAAAAGAGAATTTCGTGATGATGGGGCATCTCACACGTGGTCGACATTTAAAATTATACGCAACGACAAAGTCATTGACAAAGGTATCGACTCTATCAAGGACTCTGTCATTGATGCTACAATGAACGATACACGAGCGAAAACATTTATCGATTACTTTAATGATCAGAAATACCTTTTCAGAATAAAATTTATCGTGCTAGCAGAAACAGATAATTGGAATATCCGTGACAAACGTGACCCGGTCCTTGCTAATAGAAAAACTACTGTGTTAAGTAAAGATTCCAAACCAGGAATTTTGACTGGGATTGACAGACCATATTACGAGCGAGCATATCCTGTGACCGCGGTTTTTTATGGAATTTATCAGCTAAATGATAAACCTAACATCAATGATCTTGCATCAATGAGATTTTCAGCCTTGACAGAGTAAAGAAGGCTGAATTGTGTAGCCGAACGCGTAACAGATCATTTCGCGAATGCGAAACGTGGAAATGGTCTGACTAATCAGCGACGTGAAAGAATAGCCAAGTGGGCTGAATCGGTCAAGGATACCGTAGCTACAATAAATGATGTCGTTGTGTTATCAAGTAAATTAAAATTTCCAATGATAGTAAAAACGCTAACCGGAGAAGTATTGTGCGAATCAAAGAACAAAGAGGAAGGAACACCAATTGTAATTATTGATCATAACGCTAACGCGTGGACCAACGCAGTCACAATATTTCCACGAGATCGAACTGTAAGATTTTACCCAGAGATAAACTCTGGGAGAAATATATTTTATATTATTAATGAGATAGGTAAAACGATCCTGTGTCAGTGTGGTTATTTAAAAGTTCAGATGACGAAAAATATGATCAATTTGTACGACCTAACGGTGAAATATATCGTAAAGAATCTCTCCACGTGGAAATGAAAAATCTTGCGCTGAAGTTTCCAGCAGAGAATACCGATGAGTTGTCAAGCACCTGTTTCACTGTTCCGTCAGTTGCAGCCCATGCTGCAAGAGAAAAATATTCGTGGAAGCCAACACGATCTGAGCTCCCCGAGGACGTACAATTAAGTTGTTGTGAATACGGACACGGCGGATTGTGGAATACAAAGTATAATTATAAAGATATGATATCAGATATGGTTGCGTGTTTATCTAGAATAAGGAGAGTGTTCTGCATACTTTAAAAGATTTGGACACCCCACAAACGAGATGACGCGAGTGGCCATTAATGGATCTTTACTCAATTTTGATTTAACTGCATTCGCGCGTATTATATCATTCAAAATGGCTAAGGGTCTTCATCCTATTTGTTACGTTTGGTTTGGTAGGCAATTTTCAGAAAAAACACTGGGTACCAATAGTACTGTTACGATATATGCTTGCTAATGCAACATTGATATCGTTGACGGTCAGTGAAGCAATTACATCATATCAGAAGCAGACCGAAGTTTGGTTACCAACACCTTAACTGGTTGTACTGACGGCGAGTCACCTCAGTATACTCATTTAAGATCTTCAATGCTCGCTTATGTTTCTATAAATTTATTAATAAATAGATTCCCTGACACTACAGTTAGTGTTGCAACAGTGTCGTTTTTATATCGACAAGAAATACTCGGGATTACTGACTCATTTTACAACCACTGTACATCATGGGGTTCGTGGAGAATAAAAGATGGAATGTTATATAATTATTCCGAATCCGCAGATATTGAGATCAAAGACAGCAATTACAATAATAATCAGATATAGGAAATGTCGAGTACACCATCTGTGTATGATGCAGTATCCAGACATAAAACCATTTATCTAAACGGACCGGATGGTTCTGGTAAGACGACTCGAGCGATCGAATTATTTCGGAATTCAGATATGATCGTGCTAACACCTACACACAAACTTGCAAGAGAAATGAAACAACGAGGAGCGTAATCATGTATTTATCACAGCTGTTTTTCGATACAAGAGTGATGCATGGACTCCTGATCGAATGGGAGAGAAATACATTCCAAGGATTATAATTTGGGATGAAATATGTACAGTGTCGTTAGAAACATTAAAGACATTTTTTGATTGGTTATTAACAAAAAATACTGCTGTGATAATGTATGGCGATCACTGTCAACCACCACCTTTTGTTGGACCATCTCCACATGATTGGTTAAAAGATTTTGTTGATCATTATGAAGAAATAAATGATGATTATAGTGCGCTTGATGTAGAATTAAACGAGTTCAAGAAATTAATCAGACTACAACCTAATAAAATTCAATGTGAAATAATTTCAAAAACTTCAGTGAACGACTTTCGTGGAGACCAAACGATTTGATAGCTGCAAGTAGAAAGATAGTTCGTGATACACTTTAACAGCGGTTGTTTCAGTTACATAAAGAAAAATTCTCAGCGCTACCAGTTCCGTTGTGTTATCGACCACCAGATACGCGGCGGCCGAATGTAGACGAATGTATACCAGGATCCTCTGAGCAACAGAATTTAGTATTGTCGCAGTTGATGTCAATGTTGATGAAGATGCTCTACGCAAATCTCCGTGGACGCTAGGATGCGCGATGACAATTCACTCATCTCAAGGGTTAACCATCTCTGGTACTCGAGTTTGGATTGTCGATGATTGTATCGAATGGTCAAATTTGGTTTATCTAGCAGTGTCTAGAGTCAGAAGAATATCTTAGGTGCGGAGGATTGTCATGGATGCGTCAGAAACCATCCATGATGATATTGACAACGATATAATAAGAAACAAATTGGCTAGTTATAAGCAAAGTGACAAAATAAACTTAGTTGCTCTTTTTTAGCCACCTTCAAGTTCAAAAGGCTCATATAAATATCTTACAGTCACATTACTCGGTACTGGCTGCACTGAACACAATCACGCCGTATTGGAATATTTTTTTTTTTTTTTTTTAATTGCATTAATGGGTTTCAAGATGACTGTTCGAGTACTCTCATTATTTAACGCAGTTATCACACTTGGTAATCTTGCAACACATTCGCGAGATCTCTTGTCTTGAATAAATTCCTTCGCGTATTGATATCCATTACAGATCTTACTAACCAATAAGCTAATGATTCCTTAAAAGATTTATTCGTAATGGAATTTAGCGCATGAATTAATTTTACATCTGCGATATGTCTAACTTGCAGCTCTTTACTTTTATAAGCTACATCATGAGCATGACATGCTTTATCAATAGCCTTTATTGGATACTCAATTGGTTTTGCTTGATCTTGATTATCAAGTCTGGTATCAAGTCTGTTTCCAGGACCAGAATAATTAAATCCCGGGAGACGTTTTTCTCCTGGATATTTAGCCCACGGAGTCCCGAGTAATTTTCCTAATTTTGCTGCAATATCACCTCTTCGTTTTTTTTAAAAATATTATTTGACTTCGGCTTTGGCTTTGGTTTGTCACCGGGAATAAATTTAAATTTCTTTGTACCACATCGTTCACACTTACATGTAACTGCTGATCTGGTATTTTTTGTTGTAATAGTTGTTAGATCACTTGTTAGGGTACGGGCCCTGCATTTAACACAATATAAATCCATATTATATATTATATTTCTATAACATGGAGGTCACTGACTTTTCTGCAACACGAACACGAGAACCGGTCATGCATCTAGCTGCGCTACCAAATTCTGACCGGATGATTATGATAGGTCCGTCCGGATCTCGTAAGAGACACAACTGCTACTTAACTTAATAATGAAATGGATGAAGTGGGATACATTATATTTGATTGCGTCATCTGTCGATGATCTGCAGTGCTATGATGTAATTAAAGATTTTAATGAAAATGCAAGATTGTTAAATGAAAACGGAGACGATGTTGTTGAATTTATCCCTGATATCGAGGAAGCACCAAGTATTGATTCCATTGATAGGTTTATTAATAATTTAGTAGTGTACGATGATGTCATGCTGGTCAAACAGTCCAAATCAGCTATAACTTTTTCCCAAGGCAGGCATAAAGACAGAGATGTAAGTTATGTAACCCAACGATATACACAAATCCCTAAAGTAATCAGAGATAACTGTAATATCCTTGCTGTGTTCAATGTAATTGATACACATACGCTACGAAATATTCATCAGATCTGTTGTAGCGGAGATATCAATTATAATTGTTTAAAAATTGATTTAGTCAGGCTCAGTTATCCCCTGCATAGAATTATAACAATACATTTACATGATCCTCGAACACGATACCGAGTCGGTCTTTATAAAATTTTTGGATAATAGCATCAGACAGGGCGCTGTCTCAAACTTGGCACTGACGCGATCGGAATTTTTTATGCGATTTTCGAGGAAGGCCTATTTTGCGAAACGGAATGTGAACCAATTAGAAGTTGTTCGCCCTCTCTGCTACTTTTTTCGTCCGGTCTTTTTAGCATCTCGCATTTGGCTGAGGAATTTTGATATATAATATTCCTTACACAACTGATCGTTGTCCGCACAATGACGTTTATTTTTCCATTAGGCACATGCACGTTCAGAAATCGATCGGATATCACTAACGCATAACATACATAATCCGCACCAGGACTAGCAATAGTCCACTGGATCTCGATTTCGGCTGGGGAATCTTTGTGATTTTCTGAATGTGTTTCGACACATCGAAATAAAATCTTGGATACAACGTGGCGAATTCATCCAGCGACACATGCGTACCAGTATCAGTATCTTGGTATTTTTGCATGGCCTCCATGAGCATCAGGTATTCACGTGAATACTTTCTCGTGGCTAAAGCAAAATTACACTCCAATTCTCGTTCTGGATATTGTCTGGAATTTATACAAACATGAATACGAGATGAACTTGATCGAATACGTGTTATTTTCAGCTTGATTTGCCGCTAAGGCAAAGACCACAAACACGTTTCTGGGAGGGTCGCTAACTGAATTCGTGGCCCCTCTCCTCGACTTGGTCACCTGTGCTTGAGGGAATTGTTGCACGTGAATTCGATTTAGTTTGAACTAAAGGTTTCTGGTAAATTGAGCCAAGGTAGCTTCTAATTCGAGCATGTGAGCAGCCGAGGGTGTAATTTTAAGCTTCCATAGCGCGAGCAACGTCATAGTGAACTGACCATCTGTTGGAGAACCAGCTACACCCCGTCTGTGTTATACTGTCGACGACAGTTCATCGCAAAGACACATCAGGAAATCATGTTTAGAAATGTTTGTTGTGGCAGAGTAATCATATCTGTGAAGAATATTTAAAACCGCACGATAAAAAGTCACATATCACTGCCTCCTCATTAGATGTTACTGCAATGCTACTCACTTCCAATGTAACATCCATTTCAAAGATCCCAGGTTAATTCCGGTCATAGCTCATAATTTACGAGTGTATGGTGGACACTTTACAATGGCAGCGTTTAACAAACCGCAAAACAAAGAACTCCTAAAATCAGTGGGAAGTAAAATCACATGCATCCCCAATAACTTTGAAAAGTACATGTCGTTCTCTATCGGACCCTTTCGATTTATTGATTCGTCTCAGTTAAAGTCAGCATCTTTACACGAACTCGCTAAAAAGTCTTCGATCTTCATTCATCTCGACGAAACCAATCCAGAAAAAATATATCTACTCAAACAAAAAGGAATTTATCCTTAAGAGAACATCGATAGCTGCCCACGGTCTGAGGAAACTTCTCTTCAAAACAAAGATGCCGTGTATTCCTCACTCTACCTAGAACACATCACCGACGACGAATACGACAGAGCACTCGTGGTCTTGAAAACGTTTGGTTGTCAGACTTGGCGATTACCACGATGTTTATCAGAAAACCGACGCGCTGTTAGTCTCAGACGTGTTTAAAAGTTTCAGAGATCCCTGCCAGAAACATTATCAGCTGGATTCTGTGTGGTACTTTTCATCACCCGGTTTATCATGGGATGTTCTACTTAAAACATGTCAGGTGCAACTCAAGTTTTTCACCAACCCAGACATGTTTATGTTTACTTTGCAGATGGTGCGAGGGGGACTCTCAGTCGTCATCAAAAGTATGCCATTGCCAACAACGAAAACATGTACAACTAAGATCCCAATAAACCTTCCACATATATCCTTTATCTCCAAGGTGGGTTTCACTGGATATCGGGTGAACCGTTTATGCAGGGACGTTCTGACGGTTATGTCGACGACGTTGGCTGTTGGTTAATTAATTGCTTTTGTTGATTTTATACATACTAAACATTTCCTTTTTAATGATTCATAAACCCATGTATGCATAACTTACAGCATTATCCATTAAAAAAATGACCAGGAAAACTGAAACAAATTCAACGCTGCGATCAGTTTTCAACGGCTGTGAAAATCAAAATTTAACGTTAAGAACTGACCCTGGGTCAACTATCAACGTTAAAAGCAGACCTGGAGGGTCAGAATTCAACGAGGGTCAAAATTTAACACTACACCGGAACGCACCGAAACGCTAGAACGTAATACAAACACCGAAACGCACTCCAATTATATCGTATAGCAGAGATCGACGATGCGTCATGTAAATGTGTTATGCGTAACACGTGATACACAAAAGTGAAAATGTAGGAAAAATAATGACAGCGGCTGATAATATAGCATGTGTAAGGAATTAAAAAACAATGGCATGGAACTGCGTTTTCATTGCTGCTTTTATCTAACAGCCTTCAACAATAGATAATTTATAGCGTACACACACACACACACACACACACACACACACAAACACACACACACACACACACATATATATAGATAGATATAACAGAAAAAGATATAAATATATTGAAGTTATTGACACGATTCTTTGTTTTGATTTAGTCTATATTGAAGACAGATTTCATTCATGTTTTAAAACAATTTTAAGTTTTAGTCTACATATATCATTTCAAATAACAAAGTTGTATATTCTTTTAGTGATAATACACCTGTACACACAAGATGTTTTAAAACTGATGAGAAATGAACAAATGTTTATCATTTGTAAATAACATGCCATCCTGAAATTTTCATAAATCATTTTACTTTTTGCTAGAATGTCAAAATAAAATTGATTGGTGATGCAACTATTGTCTTTTTTTAAAGAAGTCTCCACTGTTTTGGTTTCATTGTATCCTTTATATTTCTTGGACAACTGCCATTTTAGGTAGTTTGTGTCCCAGCATCACAAACAGGGGTTGCTCTATACATAAAGGCTCCTTCTGGTATCTACAAAACGAATCAGAAGACATAACTAAATATGTTACATATCACAGATGAATTTTGAATGGGTGAGATTTATAAGTTTGCTTATTCGTGTTTTTAATTTTACACTTAAAAAGAAATAACTGAATAAAGGTTCATATATATTAAATAACGTGCCATGTGAACAGAAACATTGTCTTACTATGTAATATATAAACTGCATTGGTAATACATAAATTATGCCCCATAGGTCCGACTACTAGTCTTTTTTTTGTATATAAACATCTTTGTACAGATTTGTATATCAACCCTGTAGTAATCTACCATTATTTAGACACTTGCAAGGGTGACATTAGAAAATTTATTGTTTAAATATTTTTTTCTTCTGATCTCTGAGTTCATGGCGGGACCCTAAGTACATCCTCCACTTGCACTGAGCGGGCCTGTATATAATTCTGAAGTTTACAAATGAGTGAGGAAGCATGTGTGTATATATATATATATATATATATATATATATATATATATATATATATATATATATATATATATATATATATATATATATATATATATAAAGATATATAGATAGATAGATATACACACATATATATATATATATAGATATATATATACACACACACACATATATATATATATATATATATATATATATATATATATATATATATATATATATATAACTGGTCTATTCTAACTATGCAATAAAGTTACTCAATTCAATAAATCTTAAGCTGTATATTCGTCTTTGTGGATATATATATATATATATATATATATATATATATATATATATATATATATATATATATATATATATATATATATATATATATCTTTAAAGTTTGATCTCTTATATACTTTTTGAATGAATATGTTTATCTAGATCCCCTCTGTTTCGTACTTGTATCTGCCCCTGTAACATACAACTGAAAGGATTTGCATTACTAACACATCTATTAATTAATTCATCCCCTACCTCCATGTTAATCGAACATGTTCTAGTTTTTGAAAACAAAGCAGCAGAGAGGGTGAAAAGACTACTTTTTTGAAGGGTTTAAATGCCGAAATAAACCTTCGTTAAAAAAGATTAAATACGTAAATAACTTTAAAATCAAGGGGGTCTAACCACATTGAGACTTCTCTAATTGGGTTAGTTAATTTTATGTTGTTTTTTTCTTTCGAACTGAAAACTTATCAAGATAAGATAGAATACATTACGAAATTGAACCAACTTGAGGTCGCACCCTCTCTGCTGCTATAAGTAAATCATTATCATAATAGTCTCTCAATCAATTATTGTATCAAGTCCCACACGATATCTTGTTCTGGGATCATGAAAATGTATTGTTATTAATCCGTGTGAGATTGATTGTGCTCGCGAAAAGAAGTTTTTGAATTTAATTATATCTTTGTCACCGCTACACCAAGTCTGATGAATATTTCGCAACGTGTTCCTATCGACTCCATTGAACACACCTAGTATAGTATAGTAATCTCTGATCACTTTTTGTATCTGTGTATATCGCTAAGTAACATAAATTACGTCTGTGTTTTTATGTCTGCCTCAAGAAAATATTCCAGCGGGATTTGACTTTTTGTCCAGCATCACATCATCGTATACAACTAAATTGTTAATAAATCCATCAAGGTCGTCTACGTATGGCGCTTCATCAATATCAGTTATAAAATTATTAATATCATCGCTATCTTAGTCCAACAAGTTTGCATTTTCATTAAAATCTTTAAGTACATCGTACTATCTCTGATCATCAACTGAGGGAACTACTTAATACAACTGATCCCATTTGATCCATATCATTATCAAATAAGTAATAATTGCGTCTTGCTACTTCCAGATGGACCTATTCTTATCATTCTGATAGAATTTGGTAGTGCTAGATGGTGTTTAACTGGCTCGTGCTTTCATGTCGCTGAGAAATCAATCACATCCACGTTATATAAATATAATAAATAATATGTATTTATACTGTGTTCAATGTAGAGCACATACTCCTACGAGTATGCTAGCAACAATAAAAACAAAAAATAAAAAAAAACGTGTACTTACAGGTAAATGTGTGCGATGTGTTACAAAAAAATACAAATTTATTTCCCCTGACAAGTCAAGAAAAATTGGTGATGATATCGCTACTTCACTGTGAAAATTTCCAGGAACTCCTTGGACTAAATACCCAGGAGAAAAAACATCTTCCAGGATATAAGTATTGTGGTCCTGGTACCCGACATGATATCAGACTTGATAACTAAGATCGACCAAAAGTTGTTGACTAACCTATAAATGAAATTGATAAAGCATGTCACGTTCATTATGCAACATATAGAAAGAAAAATCTAGAAGATAGACATATTGCAGATATGAAGTTTATTCATACGTTAAATTCCATAAAAAAATAAAAATATCAGAGAATCATTAACTAATTCGTTGGTAAGATACGCGATGAAATGTAAATTATTAAATAATGGAATCAATTTATTATAGTCCAAGTGGATACTGGAGAGGTAGAGCAGCAATTAGTAAACTCGCTGATGCAGCAAATGTCACTATTTTTGCCGCCGCAGCGTGGTTAGCACGACAGACAATATGGCACATTTATCTACCACCGCCTAAACGAAATCAGGATGCACATTTCGATGTCAGCGTTCCTAAAGAAGTTCATCAAGCAGATATTTTGTTTTTACCACATGACACTATTAAAATTGGAAGCTGCCGATTAAAGTTGTAGCTGCTTTTGAACGAATTTATCAACGAGGGCCATTACGATGGCCACATTTGCTACATGTTGATCCTGGCAAGAATTTCTTGGTGCAGTACCATCGTTAATGAAGCGACATAATATCAAAATACGACGAGGACATACTGCAATTCATCGTGATCAGGCAATTGTTGAACGATTTGATCGAACACTTATTGAGCGGTTATTTGGATAGCAGTATGCGAAGGAAATAATTCAGGGTACGAGATCTCGCGAATGGGTTGCAATATTACAAAAAGTACATACCAATAAAACGACATGACTTTTCAGCGAAGCCAGTATTAGGAAATGTTATGTAAGATATTTTCATGAACCTGATGAACTTGAAGGTGGGAAAAAAGAGCTACTAATTATATTTGGAGTATTACAACACATACAATTTCTAGCGTGATAAGATCCACGGATAGACCTGCAATCTACAGATTAGATTCAACTGCTCCTCAGCGAGGATATACACGTGAACAATTACAAGTAATTCCTGAAGACACACAATTACCACCACGATCACTTAACTAGCACCCCTAGGCCAATTACACTCAAGACAGGTCAACATCTTATTTTGATGTGTATGACCAAGTCTACTATCTTTTTTGTCTACGGTAAATTGTTTTGGATTATTACTCGAGTACTGCTACAACATTATACATTTATAGCTCGCACAAGGATTATTCGGCTGTTGCTTCAGCGCTATGATAAATTCAACATCTAGATCAATGTCGCGTTTGGTTCTTTTTCGTCACTTTGTTTATAACCGGCTAATTTTGTTCTTACTTTATCACTACCGACTCGACATTCATCGATGACATCATTGATGGTTTTTGTAGCGTCTATGAGAAATTCTCCGCAGCTGAGATATTCTTCTGACTCGAGGCACTACGAGATAAAATAAGTTTGACCACTCGACGCGATCATCGACAACCCAAACTCTAGTATCAGAGATGGTTAACCCCTAAGATGAGTGAATTGACATTGCGTATCCCAGTGTCCACGGAAATTTCTCAGCGCGTAGCGCATTCTCAACAACACGGACATCAAGTGCGACATCCTTTAATACGAGATTCCGTTTCTCAGTCAACGTCGATATTCTGTCGTCGTGTATCAGCTGGTCTATAACACAACGGTACACGTAGATCTGGAAACGTTTCTTTATGCTTTTCAAATATCCGCTGTTGAAGTGTATCACGAACTATCTTTCTACTTGCCACTATCAAATCATTTGGTCTCGCTCGAGTCGTCTTACCAGTACCTCCCGAGAACCTCTCGGTCCGTTTAGATAAACAGACTTTTGTCTGGATACTGAATCATACAGAGATGCCGCAGACGATAATTCTGATATCTGATTATTTGTTTAATAAATATCTTTAATCGCAACATCTGCGGATTCGGAATAATTATATAATATTTCTTGTTTTATTTTCCATTCACCCCATGATGCATCAGTACTTAAAAAACGAGTCAGTAATTCTGAATATTTTTTCGATATAAAATTAATCCGTAGCAACTCTGAGCGCGGTACAAAGGAATCTATTTAATATCCATACTAAATTTATAGAAACATACGCGAGCATTGCAGATCTTAAATGAGTAAACTGAGGTGGCTCACCATCAATATAACCAAGAATTGTACCTAACCGTTAACATTATCCAGAACATTCTCCGTAACCAAGAAAACTTCCCGCATAATACGCTACAATATCCACGGAAATAACGTCGTTTTAATTCTTTCTGGCATTCCACGATCCACCGTGTCCGTGTTCACAGCAACTTTATTGAACGTGTTCGCGAATTTCAAATCGTGTTGGCTTCCACGAATTTTTCTCTCCTGCAAAGTGAGCTGCAAATGACGGAATTGTAAAACAATTATTTAGTAAATGCTTAATATTCTCTGTTGACAGTTTCGGCGCAATATTTTTCTTTTTTTCATGAAGAGATTCTTTACGATATATTTCGCCGTTAGGTCTTAAAAATTGATCGTATTTGTCATCATCGGAACTCTGAAATAGCCATCCATACTGACACAGGATCGTTTCTTCTTATTTCGTGAATAAAATCAGACATATTTTTCTCCAGAGTCTTTCTCTGGGTAAAATCCTACGTTTCGATCTCGTGGAAATATTATGACTGCGCTTGTCCACGGGTGCGAATTATGATATTTCCATTTGTACAATACTTCTCCTGTTGTTTTTATTATTATTGGGAATTGAAGTGTTTTTCCTAAATTAACAACATCGTTTATTGTAGCCCCTTTATCCTTGACTGATTCAGCCCATTTGTTTATTTTTTCACTATGTAGATCCGTTAACCAGTTGCCACGCATCGCGTTTGTAAAATGTTATTACTCGTTCAGGTACACAATTTATTTTTGAAAATTTCATCGGTTACAGATTGTCAATGCTTGGTTTTTGATTTGTCGGATAAATTTTTTTAAATAACTGCTGTTACAGGATACGCTCTTTCATAATACGCTTTGTCAATACCGGTAAACATTCCTGGTTTGAAATTTTTACTCAGTATGGGATTTTTTCATTATGACGGACAGGTTCATATTTGTCACGGATAATCGAATTATCTGTTCATGCTAGTGTAACAAATTTTATTCTGAAAAAATATTTTCGATTCTCGAGATAATTAATGATAGTTGCCTCTCGTTTGTCGTTCATGGTAGCATCAACACCATCGGTGATTTTGAACATATGTGAGAAGCAAATTCTTTTTTGGCGTCGTGAATTTTTTTAATCACACTTTTTTTCTTCGGATCACCCAGAGTTTTTATTGATAAGTCAGGAGATGTTCTATCAAGATTAAATTTATTTTTAGAAGACTTGATCTTGGATAATCTCTCAAATTAGTTAATATTATAATCAAGACAAACATTGAAATATAAATACTATATACAAAGTCTCAAGCAAGGGATAAATGCCGGTGGTTGATGATAGAGTCTGCAACTCCTTGTAACAAATCTTGTGTAAACGAATTCGGCGGATATCATTTGCTATGCTTTCGTAATGGAAGTCTTGGTACAAAGCCGTGTTTACGAATTTTCTAATTGGCATTACTTTTATGTCGTAGGTTTTTCTAAATTTGTTATGGTGTTTTGTTTACTTAATGACGTCTAACTGAGATCTCACCTCCCCTGCTGCTATCCAAAAATTGTATCAATTGAAAATTATTATATCAAAAGAAAATGGTTCATCAAGAATCTCATACTGCAAGAATAGCAACTAGAAGCAATCAAAAAATTTCTTCCTGTCATGGATTCATTAGAAAAAACTTACAAGCGCAGCAGGAAGCACAAGCTGAATACGAAGAAGACACTAAAAAGTTATTTAAGCCCGTCACTGCAGCTACTGAGAAAGTTACAACTGTTATCAAAGAGGATCTTCTTCCGGTATCAAAACAAACTGCAAAACAAACTGAAAAAATAGAAAGAAGAACCAAACAAACAAAGAAACTTTTACGAGATCTTCCAACTGATATAGCTGCAGCTCAACCACAACTTGAAGATGAAGAAATACTTGAAGGTGCTGTTGGATAAAATCCAAAAAATGGAAAGGGAGGAATTGATTTTAGGGAGAAATTTACTGAAGATGTTATACAAGAAATTCAAAAATATAAATTGAAAACTAGACAGGATAAGACCAAGTTTGGGGAGTTTGCTGCCAAATATTTTCCTTTCAGAGATCAATTTTTAAAGTCTGAATAAGTTAAAAATGTTAGTCGCGATACATGGAACGATTGGGTGTATAAAATAAATCAAGATATTGATTATGTAACCAAAGAAGATATTAATTATAAAATTTATTCAGAAGGAGCAAAAAAGTATATTCAAACACTAAAAGAACAAAAAGAGCAAGAAAAAGAACAACAACAAAAGGAAAATGAACGAAAACGACAACAAGAATCTTCCCAGCAAGATCCTTTATATCAACTTCTTCCACCTTTGCAACGAACAGAACAATCAAAAACTCCACCACCGCAACAAACTTCATCAAAATCTCTTGCAATTTATTTTACCGACGAAGCTCTTGATACTTTTACTTACCGAAATAAGTTAGTTGATATTGCTGTGCACCAATATGATTTTAGAAAAAATTATCTGAGACCTGAAAATGTTAGTAAAATACGTCCTAGTACTTGGACTTCTGCATTATATTTTGCTTCTAAAATTTTACTTAAGATGGTAGCGGTCCAGAGTATGCGCAATTTAGGCAAGATGTAACGAGGGCGAGAAAACAACAATCTCCAGAAGAAGAATTTCGCAATGCACCTAGTGCTGCTGGTGGTGGTTTGGGAAATAGTCTTCTTTGTCCTGATAATATTCTCAATGACGTACAATGGTTAGAAGTTCTCACAGGAGGAAAACGAGCCGGTACTAACTCACCAGAAATAATTAATGAAGCAACTGATATTTGCCAACGATTATTCCAAGGTGTTATTATGGATATCGGTGTTTAACGAGAACTTATCGATGAACTAGTTGATGATTAGTCACTGCGATTAAATAAATATCAAGTAAAATAAAATGGTTGTACACGGTAATCATCGTGGACCTGTAATGGTCAGAACAGTAAACTCATGATTACCAACCTATAGAACAATTTACGAAGATGGGCTTGGTGATGTTGTTCAGGGATTATTTAGATAGTTAGCTCCAAAAGTAGCGCCTGTTGCAAACCAACTATGGATGAAAGCTAATGATGTTGTTCGTGAAACAGCTCCTGGTGCAATTGTCAATGTTGCCAGTAGGGCTTTCTCGGCAATCAAAGAAAGATTAGCGCGAATAATGCGACGAAAATCACAGCCAGTAAAGTTACCAAGCACCGAAGTTCTGCCTGGAGATATTAGTAAAATTATAAATCAAGCCGCAAAAAAAAACCTAGCAGAAATGGTTTTACGATCCAGATCTGAAGAAGTACAAAGAAATATTACTGCAAATTTGATAGCAGGAAGCGGAGTTTCCCGAAGTGGACTTCGTACTCGTTGATAGTTGATTTAAATCAAAGTATATAATAAAATGTTTAAACGTGTCTCCGATCCAGCCTTTGACATGGATGTACCGGTCCTAAAAGATGAATTAGTACGTGATTGTCAATTTTATTCCTATGATGCAAGACAACCAAATCAACGGGGGCGTATCGAACTTCAAAATTCAGGATACAAGTAAATATTTCTTAACCGCTGAGGCATTTATTGAAATAGAAGGTGAACTCGTAACTAATGTTGTATCTAATACGCCGTACGCTGCCAATTTACGAGTTGGTTTTGTCAACAACGGGATTATGGCACTGTTTGATAGCGCCACACATGAAGAAATTTTGAGTCAATAAAGAAGAATGTTGATATCGCTACAACGATAATTGGTCTGGCAAGATATTCTGATGATTTTACAAGATCAGCTGGTCCATCAATGATGTTCCTAAAGATATTACCGATAACGGTGATCATGTTCAATATACCAAAATACGGACTCCACGAGATACGGCGTCTGATCCACAACCAGTTGATTTTGAACATGCAGATAGACCAGGTGTTGATTTTGATATTATAGGAAGTATTAATGCAACTTACAACTTAGGATTTGCGACACGCCGAGCAATGTTGGCAGGAGATCGTAGATATTTTTCATGTGCAATTCCATTATCTCACGTTTTTGGATTTTGCAGAAATATTAGAAGGGTCATCTTTGGAGCTAAACATATAGTTGTGCTTGTAAGAAAAGGTGATGATAGCGATGCAATCTGGCGAGGAGTTGGTGTTGCCGATGATAATGTAAATATAACGAAACTCTCACTTTGGATGCCGGTATTAACTCCATCAATCGCAGAAGAACATAAATTGTTGTCTTTTATGGATCAAGGTGGTAGATCATTGCTATCATGGTTAACACAAACTACAGATTCCATTCAGAGTAATATTCCTGGTTTATTTGCCTGGCATATAGCATCACAACAAGGTGTCTCTGCGCCAACACATATTTTCATTGCGTTTCAAAATGCTAATCGAATAAATAATCAAGAGCTTTATCATATGATATGCGATCGTTTAGGGTTTTCCGGAGTTTCGTTGAGAATAAACGGACAACAAGAACCATCTGAAGATATATTGATAAATTACGATCAAAATCATGTTGCACGCGCATATCATCGCTTGTTGTCGTTTATGGGATGTGATCTAAATATTGATACTGGATTGCAAATATCACAGTTAGATTTTACAAAATCTGAAACGGATTTATTACTTTTCGCTGGAGCATCTTGATTAATCCAAGCAATCTGTCGTTGATATACACTTATGAGCTAATGGTACAGCGCCGCCAGGTGGTGGTGTCCTTTACAGAGCAATTGCGGTAATACTTAGTGACAAAGCGATGTTACTTGAAGGTGGTAGTGGTCGAATGAGAGTCATTGATGCACCATTGGAGAATCTTTAATCGTGTTATTTAGAAAAAGATATTTATATAAAAATGTCATACAGTCGTGTTAATGTTGCTCTGACTCCCGGTCAGGTGAAAATAACTTTAGTCAAAAAATGCCAACAAATGCGGAACAAAAATATCACTAAAACGAGATCAGATTGGTGGTGGTCCAAACAAATTATCATTGAATAATAGTCAGAATAAACACTTCAATAAAGAGCTAGAATCAAAAACCGGAGTTCAGTTTCATCTTTCTCAGAGCGCCATTAAAGATATGGTTAAATCCGGCGGTATATTTCCACTGCTCGGGGCTATATCAGCGTTACTAGCTGCTATTGCTCCAGCAGTAGCAAAGGCAGCTGCATTAGGTGCTCTTGGAGGAGGTGCTGGAATGACATTAAAGAAAGCAACGGGGCGAGGATACAAAAAAAGGGAAGAGGTCTAAGATTACCAGGATCTCGTTAGGGAAAAGGTCTGAGGCTTCCAGGATCACTTCGTTAGACGCTCCAGCATCAAATTTTGTTCTACTTGATGCTGCTAAACAGCTAAAAATAAAGCCTTTAGAGTTGTTTGTATGCGAGATTAATTAATAAAACAATCAAACAGCGTTGAAACAGGTATTATCAATCTTGATTCAAATTCTGGTCCAGGCACGCACTGGGTTGCATACGCGATTGATCAACGCGGAATCGTTTATTTCGATTTGTACGGGTTGGCTCCACCGCGTGAGTTTATCAAATATGCCGCACCACTTCACACGCGAGTTTGGTATTCAACGCTATCCACACAAACAACGACAGATCCGCCAATATGCGGTGGTGAAGTAATTAATGTGCTCGATGCTATATCTAAATCAACTAAACCTCCTCATAAAACCGTGCACGATTATATGAGTAGCCACTATTAAATCCAAAGGTTCTTATATAATGTTCGATATTTACGGAAAATCTTTATCTATCAGTGCTAAGAAAAAAAAAAGATCATATTGATCTGTCAAAATACGTGACTAAAGATGAACTCTCTGATATCATGAATCTTGCTGGAGTTGAAGGAGATGAGGTTGCTGTTTTTCAGGATAAATACGGTGTTTTAAAAACGAGCAACATCAAATGGAATGATATAGTTCGACGAGTACTCGGTGCGGTCACGGACAACATTACAGTATTTACCTACGGCGGTAGAATCAGAGACTCAATTATATCGTTTGCAACCATCAGGGATGAAATTACAAGAAGTATCACTGGACGTTTGAGAAACACCGGAGACACAATGACGGACGAACTAAGCATGAACGGGAATAAGATAGATTTTTTAAGAGATCCAACATCCGACGAAGATGCGGCAACGAACAAATATGTTGACACCAACTACAACACCGTAGATGGTAAATTATCCACGTTGCGGGCCGAGTACGATGTTCACGTCACCTCTTTTTCAACACTTCGTAGAAACTTTCAAAAAATTAATGAAACCGCAGAGGAATTTTTTGGCACTCCATTGACCGTTAACATAAAACTCTCTGATATCAAGACGAACCTTGATACGATCAAAAAAACACTCGAAGATGTCGTAGCGGCAATTCCTGAGATCGTTAACAAAACCTGTCTAATTAAAATTGCAGCCGGAGTAACCCCAGGGCATATTACCAACATAGTATACACAGTATCATCGGGATTTGCAACATGGTCATAGCAAAATAATACTCTTAATTATACCGCAACAGTCACTGGCGTGTTCAGGTTGTCTGTGTTCAGTGCTGCAAAATTCGAAATATTTACAACGTATAGATGGCGGCATAGCACCGACAAATTTTCCGGGGTTGTGTCTATCATTTTTAATAGCGGAGAAGAAGAAATATTTATTCTTGAAGCAGCTGATAAGAAATTAACGACAACATATTACTGGTGGTGTCTAGAATTTGTAGCTGAAACACCGCAATTGGTTACTATATAAAATATAATGAGTACCTCGATCGACGTTCAAAATGATGTTGCATCGCAACATTTCAGGAAAACTCAATCACGTGAATGGCATACAAACTTAAAAGATCTAGTCGAACAATATACAATAAAAGTAAAGAAATATCGACGACGACTGGTTATCGTCGACGTGATTGTTTATTTAGTGTCTGTTGTTGTTGCTGGAACCGGCGTACTATTGTCAGTGGTGACAATGATGGCACCAGTAGCCGTTACAATCTGTATTTCAGTCACAACAACGATTGCTGGTGTTTTCAATATCATTGAAAAACAATATGTACTTGAATGAATGAAAAATTATCCTATCACATGATAAAATTATACACAGGTACGGTCGCATATTCTAAGTTATCCTCGTTGTTATCAGCAAGCCTCAATGATCGAAAAAGTTCTGATTGTGAGTTTTCAGAGATGATCAAAATATATCATGACGGTATCGGTATTAACGATTCAAACACTAATAATTACATCGCAAGAGCTACTCCAGCAGATCGTGACAAACACAACTCCACCAAAAACAACTATGATCTCGGTATGTTCGACTAATCCTGAATTATTATTAACTTTCCAACTGCAATTCCAGTAAAACAAATAGCACTGGCTCAATTACGGGTATATTACAGCTGGCCAAATATCAGATCAAAATCATTTAATGATACACTAGCAAATAATACACAGGTATTTGCTACCAAGAACAAACCAGATGGAACACCTGACTGGATAAATATTCGGATACCTACTGGTAGTTATGAGATGAAGAAATCAATGAAGAATTTGCGAGTAGAATAAAATCAATAACGGGAAAAGAATCAAAGATATCAATTGGTGTTTCCGAGCCAACTTTGTCCTCGACGGTTGAAATACACTCGCCTGATTACGCAGTTGATATTTATGTTTGTTGTGACTGCATTCCATAGCTTCTACAATAAAATTCAGAATTTCTATTTGTTCGATTATTTTCCCTCGTGTCTCGCGGGATGTTATAGCGAGAAGATACTCAGTGAGGCGTTCACGTAGTTTATTTTATTGATCTTCATGATCAAGATTGGAAGTGTCGATAAGTTCTTTTTCATTAATATGGCCACTGAGTTTACCTCCTGTTGAAAATATGGTACCACCATAGCCAATTAAATCATGCAAATTAATATCTCAATTTCGAGATCAACGCCACCACCATCAAATATCTGTCTTTTAACTCCGTGACGAGAACTATTTGTTGACGTAAAATCAGCTCGTTTTGGTTATAGTGGTCCTTCATACGCAGGTTGGATTTCAGGCCATCCTAAAACAGTTCTGATCGAAGATTGATAATTTTAAAATCATCTCCTTCTTCAAAAAAAATTTCTAACTGATAAATATAAAATCAAGGAATCTGATATACCGACGTTCAAATTTCCCGGTTATAACCCAGACGCTCGGAGAAAATCTGTCAATGATAGCATCGATGTGTTTTTTGCTAAAACGCTAGATGCTTGGAGAAAGATAACTCCACTTCCAACTGTTCTCAAATACTATAACGCCCATGAATGGACAGGCAGACATGCATCACCACGAATTGATAATATAACTTCAACGATCGTAGTCAACCTTGTTTGTGACGTGTTCGATGGCAGCTATCAAGCGAACTTTGGAAAATCGAATCAAGCTCAACAGGGATATGTTTTATATACTTTTACCCCTCAGGTATCCCTGGAAGATTAATCGTGCAAGAACCAGTCAATGTTGTTTATCTGCGGTGTCATAGTAGTGTATTATCACGAATAAATTTTAAAATCACAGACCACATTAATCACTTAATTGACCTACGTGGGGAAGAGCTTGTAATAAATCTTATGTGAAATCGTGGATTTCTAATCGTAGATTTTCATCGTAAGGATCTTCATCCTGAGGATCTTTCGAATTAATCAAATAAATATTATATAAGGTACCAGCACGTGAGGGTTTTCATACACGACAAAGAAGTACTTGAAAACGCAATCAAAACAGCATTTACACAACCGCCTGACGAACAATTTAACATTGCTGTAGTTATTGATGTATACGGTAACGAGGAGCTTTTACTGTTACAGGAACAGCTAAATGAGCTGCGTCAAAAACATATTGTAGCCACCACGTGTAATACAGATCAAATTTTAAATTATGCACACACCTGCATTAAACTTGATCAACTTAAAAAATATATTATCTCAGAATAAATAAAGTCTTTCAGAATAAAAAAAAATATTTCAGAAAAAATAAAATATTTCAGAATAAATAAAATGTTTTTTTTATTATCGATGGTAATTTTGATACGGTGATTGGTACTTATAATTATGCAAATCGATCAGTTTGTTAATTCTGATCAGCTTTTATAATTAAAAAATACTTAAGAATAATTTTAAAAAATATTTCAGAATATTTCAGAATAATACAAAAATATTTCAGAATATTTCAGAATATTATCACTGAGGGTTGCTTTCGGTAACGTCGTTACCTACTGACAATTTTTTTCTTAATTTTCTTATACGGGTATTAATTATTTTCTTTGTTTCGTACTCGTTGGATAACTCCAATCTGACTTTTTCTACTGCAACAGAAAGAGGAACAAATTCATTTACTTGATCATCGTTCACCATAGCTAGTGATTGAAACATCGCTGCCTAAATCCGTTTTATGAACTTATATTGAGACGATAGTACATACTTATTTTCGTTTTTAAGTTCTTCTAACGTTTCAAAATCAGAATTTTTTCAGGAATCAGTTCATTAGATATATTAATTCCGTTTTCTTCTAAATTTTAAATAGCAGAAATAATGTCATTAATATTTTCGTAGTGCATCATACGGTATATAAATCGAGTGTTCTAGCGAGTTCTGAGGATGTTTCAAGGACAGCAAAAGCTATATAATAAATGAATGAGGAGCCCCTAATCGAGTATTTTAGCGAGCTCAGATGATGTGAAACACAACCACCTATGAGAACTCCTAACCCATCAAATAACGGTCTAGCGGGTTCAAGAGGGCGTGTTTAGTTGATGAAGACACAGACAGCACAACCCCCTATGAGAACTCCTAACCCGTCAAACAACGGTCCAGCGGGTTCAAGAGGGCGTGAATGACGACGCACACAGCACAATTCGCTAAAGTTTTAGCTTGCCACTGCATTCTAGCAAGTTTAGCTAGTAAATGAAACATATAACTTAATTAAGGACAGTATTTACATATTTACACGAAGGACAATATTTACGTATTTATATATTTCCAAGGACAATATTGACATATTTACACCAAGGACAATATTTAAGTATTTACATATTTCCAAGGACAATATTGACATATTTACACCAAGAACAATATTTACGTATTTAGATATTTACACCAAGGACAATATTTACGTATTTACTTATTTACAAGGACAATATTTACATATTTACACCGAGCATAATGTTTACATATTTACATCAAGGGCAATATTTACATATTTACAATGAATGATGGATGATAGATGATAGATGAACGGGGCCATTTTCTACATTCAACAGATTTTGAAACACCCACCCCAACAATCACCCGTGGGTGATGCAAAATATGTATCCACCACCGTGACTTGGTGGGGGTTGTCAATTCTTTTGAGTTTCGAGGCCTGGAAGGGCCCCAATTTATATATAAAAATCGCTAATAAGCATAACCACCGAAAGTTGTCAGTCGTGGGATTAGATCCTGGGAACGCAGCATGACAGTCCAATACGTTACCAACTGAGCATCTAACAGTACTTGTTTTGGAAGTTAATATATAGCAAACTGTCATCGAAGAAATCAGTATTAAGTATTCTTGTTCAAAATATAATTCTGAACTCAAGAAATATGTTGTTTTAACATTTTCTTCTTAACGTCAGATTTATTTTCGGGATAATATATATACTCCAAAATAATTCGGAAAACGTTCTGGATATTTACAGTTTGTTATTGCAGATAAAAATAAAGATGAACCAAAAAACCGAACGAATTAAAAAAAAATATAAGATTGCAGTATCATAATGATAGCAATTTATATAAAATAACGGAAAATATTATACTGTCTTTGTAAGCAAATGATAGTGTCCTTGCATTCTCTCTCGCCTTGTACGTGTACAGAATCGTCTGTACAACAAACCATTTACCAAGGATATTAACATCATGGCAATTAAGCAGACGCTATGTTTAGGCGAGAGTCATGCAGTACGTGGTCGATAAAAAGAGTCGGATCGATGAAAGTATCCTTGGATAAACAAGTACGGTTCGTCGAAATAATGCTACATTATTACGGTTTCTCAACCCACTTCAGAAATATATTTATAGGTCTGCGTATACAATACCGCTTGCACAGAATGCGTAATAGAATGGCTCACAGTGTATACATAAAGACATCTGGCAACGCAAATCTATTATAATTATCCAAAGCCAACTTGTGCTAGTTTCTGAAGATTTCATAGATTTATTCTTAAAAAACTTTTCAATATTTGACCAAAACTGTTCAGCATCCATTTGTTTTCCTACATCAGAATAATAAAGTATCCTGGTCTAAGGGAAGTAATTTTATTACACGCGTATCCTCAGCAGAATTATATCCCTTCGTTAGTAAGTAGTATGCGAGTGGAGAATACAGACCAAAAGAAAATAATTAAAATTATAGTATAATTATAATGATCAACTACAATCATTGCCAATGGTTGCTACAGGAATCTTTTAATAAATGCTGAAAAAATTGTGCTGGCGATTACTGCGGAATTCAAACGTATCTGCTGCGAAACAATACAAATGCCGGAACTTTTCCAAGTATTGTTTGTTCAGTCGGTATTAGAAGAAAAATTCCTATTTGTGATAAATGTGGACGAAAAAATTATATTGGAATCTTGAACTACTATAAATACCGAAACAAGAAAAAAAATCTTCCGAGAAGAACCTCCAACTATTGAGGAGGATCTTAAACACAAACATAATAATTCGAGGTAATTACTTGGTAAAGATGATAATTTATTTCTAACAGTGATTATTTTCTGTTTGTATTTTAGAAAGAGTGGATTTAATTATATTTTCTGAAACAAATTGTACCGAACGCAGGTGAATATCAAAATATTTCGCAGCTGAATTCATTGATTGAAACATTTCCTCGCCAGTCACTGTATTTGTGGACTTAACCACCCTTCTATAAACTGTCTTACATTTTCCTGTTCCTCCCTGTGTACTATTTTCACTCTGCATAATAGCCTGTAAATTCGATAAAATATTATTGCTTTTGATACCGTCGATATGATCAATAACAAGACCACCTTTAATCAATCCTTTGTGACATTCGTACGCGAAACGATGACAGTGATATCTTCTTCTTTTTTATTTTCATTGTGTGAAAATCTAAGATAACCAGCATTACATATACTACCAACTGGTCTTTTTGATATATAATTTCTGATAACACCATCACGATTTGATTCGTAGTTTGTTTATGATAGAATGTCTCACAAATTCTTGTTGTTGTTGTTGTTGTTGTTGTAGGGCTTTACGCCATTTTTCAGCGCAAGATAGGCTATACATGGCGGCCAGTATTAAGGGTGGAGGAAGAACCCGGGAAAACCCCAGAAAGAATCACCGACCCACGAGAAGCTACTGGCAAGCTTTCCCACGTACCGACGCAAGCCGAGCCTTGGACTCTAACCCACGCAGACAGAGGTGAGATGGCAGTGATCCATAACGGTGAGCGCTTTAGACCACTCGGCCACTCGGGGCCCCCACACAAATTCTTGGCTCATTTATATAATAATATCATTTGTCTAAATCATTGTTTGTCTGAAATCTTGTATATAATCCCCCTCGGATTTTATAGCGTTTTCATTGACTATGTCAGTGCTTTTGTCATAATATCTTTTAAGTTCCCTATATTTTTTTCGCCACATTGTAAACAGAGTTGTGTTTTTGCTCGTACTCCTATACCACACCGCAGACATGTATTACACCAAGACTCCCTCGCCGTATACTTGTAAATGCATCCAACAAAATTCACTTCTACCGGATTTGTTGCAGCGAGTTAATAAACCAATCATCAACCATTTGCATTGAGGCATTATGTATATAATATTTTCTTATTTAAATTTTTGTTTGAAATATAGTATGAACGAATTCAAGAGATTATCCAAAATCAAACCTAGTGTCATCGGCCCTGACTCTGTCAGGGGAAAAACAGATAAATATAATCTCGACAGAATATCCCCTGATTTGCCAATGCGAGATCTGGCTGATATGAATAGAAGTTTGATTAAGAGGATTCACGACGCCAAGAAAGAATTTCGCGACCATGGTGCATCTCATACATGGTCAAAATTATACGCATTAACTCAGTCAAGGACAAAGATGTTGACGCTACGATGAATGACATAGAGCAGCAACTATCATTAAATATTTTGATGATCGAAAATATTTGTTCAGAGTAAAATTCGTTGTGTTTACAGAAACATATAATTGGATCATCCGTGATAAATACGATCCTGTACTTAGTAATAAAAAATTGCCATACTGAGTAAAAGTTCCAAACCAGGAATGTTGACCGGTATCGACAAACCGTATTATGAGTGAGCGTATCCTGCAACAGCAGTTATTTATGGAATTGATCCGATAAATGAAAAACCCAGCATTAATAAACTAGCCCCAATTAAATTATCATCCTTGACCTTGTCAAGGCTAAATTGTGTAGCCGAACGAGTAATAAAACACTTTACAAACGTGATGCGTGGAAACGGATTAACTGATTTAAGACATGAAAAAACAAATTCGTGGGCTGATTCAGTTAAGGATACCGGAGCTACAATAAAAGACACTGCTGAGTTAGGAAAAAAACTAAAATTTCCAATAATCGTATCAACGATAACTAGAGAAATATTGTACGAACCAAGTATAAATCAAAAAAAGCACCAATAAATATAATTGATCATAATGCGCACGCGTGGACTAGCGCAGTAACAATATTTCCACGTGATCGAACTGTAAGATTTTACCCAGACTCTGGTGAAGGTATGTTAGATTTTATCAATGAAATAAGTAAAAACGATTCTGAATCAGTGTGGTCATTTAAAAGTGGTTAAACACGTGGATTCGATCAATTTGTTAGACCAAGTGGTGAAATATATCAAACAAAATCTCTCCACGGGGAAATGAAAAATGCTTGATTGTGCCATGTTGATATCGTTGGTTGTCAGTGAAGCAATTATATCATATCAGAAACAGACCGAAATTTGGATACCCACACCAGATTTTATCAGTCTTCATGAAGTTATAAAGGAATTTAAGAAAATGTCCTGATGTTTCTAAAGATGATATTATCGAAGAAGCTCCTAAAATTCTCGATATTAAACGTAAAACAACGAAAAAACCCCAAAAGATCTCGGTATAAGAATTATAGGTAAATTTACTCAGGGTTGGGCATATGATCATAAAAGACATTGCGCAAGATTAAATCTAGATTTGGGACGAAATATGCACAGTATCCCTGAGTACATTAAAAACGTTTCTTGAGTGGATGTTAACGAAAAATACCGCTATAATAATGTGCGGTGATCATGGTCAACCGCCACCTTTTACTGGACCATCTCCACATGATTGGTTAAATAATTTCGTTGATTATTACGAAGAAATAAATGACGATCATAGAGCACTTAATTCAAATTTAAAAGAGTTAAAAAAATTAATCAGATTACAATCAAACAAAAATCAATGTGAAGTAATAAGCGGAGTGATTTCAGAGACTTCGTTGGATGATTTTTGGAATTTATGGAGACCCGACGATTTGATAGTAGCAAGCAGAAAAATAATCAGAGATACTATTCAACAGAGATTATTTCATTTGCATAAAGAAAAGTTTTCAGAATTACCCGTACCGTTATGTTATCGACCATCAGAAGATTGAAGTTAATATTCTAGGGCAGACTGAGAAACAAAATCTTGAGTTAAATGATATTGTCGCGGTTGATATTAGTGTTGTCGAAGATGCTTTACGCGCGGACAAATCTCCGTGGACGCTAGGATACGCTATGACAATTCACTCGTCTCAGGGATTAACTATTTCTGATACGCGAGTTTGGATGGTGGATGATAGCATCGAATGGTCAAATTTAGTTTTTTTGGCGGTATCCAGGGTTAGAAAAATGTCTCAAATGCGGAGAATTATAATTCCTGAAATTGTTAATAAAACCAGCGATATCATCGATAGTGATATAATAAGAAACAAATTAGCCGGCTACAAACAAAATGACCAAAAAAAAAATAAGCGCCACTTTAATCTTGATGCTGAATTTATCATAACGTTGAAGCAGCAGCAAACTAATCATTGTGCAAGTTGTAATTGTATAATCCTGCGGAGATATTCGAATAATGATTCAAGAGAGCTCACCTTAGACAGAAAAGATAATAGTCGCGGCCATACACGAGAAAATATTATGTTGACCTGTCTCGAGTGTAATCGACGTAGGGGTGCTAGTTAAGTGATCGAGGTGGTAATTGCGTATCCTCGGGAATCACCTGTAGTTGTTCACGTGTAAATCCACGTTGAGGAGCAGTTGAATCCAGTCAGTAGATTGCGCGTCCACCAGTAGATCTTGTTATGTTAGATATCTTGTGCGTCGTAATACTCCAGACAGGATCAGTTGGTTTTTTTACCGCCTTCAAGTACACCGGGTTCATATAAATATCTTACAGTGGTATTACCGAGTACAGGCTGCGCTGAAAAATTACGTCGTTGTATTGGTATATTTTTTTGGTAATTGCGTTAATAGGTTTCATGTTAGTTGTTCGAGTTACATCATTATTTAGCGCAGCTATCACACTTGGTAATCTTAATACCCATTCGCGAGATCTTTTATCTTGAATAAATTCCTTCGCATACTGATATCCAAATAATCGTTCAGCAAGTGTTCGATTAAATCGCTCAACAATTGCCTGATCACGGTGAATTGCAGTATGCCCTCGTCGTATTTTGACATTATTTCGCTTCATCAACGATGATACTGGACCTAGAAATTCCTTGCCAGGATCAACCTTTAGTAGGTGTGGCCATCGTAGACCACCTCGTTGATAAATTCGTTCAAACGTATCGGCTACTTCGAAGATGTTTTAGTTGATAATGGTTCTGCTTCTTTATATCTACCTGCAATATCAACGACAGCGCGTACTTCTATGTTTTTCTACGTGCAATATCATGAGGCAAAAATAAAATATCAGCTTGATGAACTTCATTAGGAACACTAATATCAAAACACGCGTAATGAATTCGTTTTGGTGGTGATAGTTCAATTTGCCATATTGCCTGTTTGAATAACCACGCTGCGGCGACAGAACGTATAACATTTGCTGCGTTAGCGAGTTTGCTAATTGCTGCTCTGCCTCTCCAGTATCCTCTTGGAGAATAATAAATTGATTCCATTATATAATTAATTACCAACACCTAGCGCTAATTTACCTTTCATCGCAGTTCTTACTAACCAATTTGCTAATTTTTCTTTAAGAGATTTATTTTTTATAGAATTTTGCGCATGAATCAACTTCACATCTGCAAGATGTCGCTGCTGCAGATCATTACTCTTGTACGTAATATCATGAATGTGACATGCTTTATCAATATCGTTTATAGGGTTCTCACCTGGTTTTGGTTGATCCTGATCATCCAGCCTAATATCAAGAGGTGTACCAGGACCACAGTAATTATATCCTGGTAGATGTTTTTCTCCTGGGTATTTAGCCCATGGAGTGCGTGGGAACTTTTACATTAATTCAGCAATATCACCACCGTCTTGTTTAGGTAAAAACGAAACTTTCTACCACATACGGAACATTTTCCACGGTATGCTATTTTTGCATTTTTTGTAGTTACCGTAGCTAAATCAGTAGTTGGAGTTTTAGTTCTATAACGCAAACAATATAAATTCATGTATTTATATAACATGGATATAACTGATTTCTCAGCGACTCGAAAACAAGAGCCAGTTAAACACCATCCTGCGTTACCAAATTCCATCAGAATGATAATAATAGGACCATCTGGATCGGGTAAAACACAATTGTTACTTAATTTGATAATGAGATGGTTGATGTCACAGAATTGTAACCGAGTGGGTTTTTGGACTAAATGAATAAGCCAGACACAATGTGGGAAAGATGGAAATTTATGAATGAATTAATAATGATAAATATATGATGTAAAAATACAATTGAAAATAAACAAAACAAATATTAAATAAAATGAAGTGCAGATCCAAGGACCCTCATGGACTGCACATACCCCTTAAACAGCATTTTGTTCAACAAGATATTCACAAAATCTCGAAAAAAATTATGAAGATTCAAAAATAATCTTACACAAGATTCAAAATACTCTTGACACCACTAAGGTTCAAAATAATCTTGATACAAATTAAGATTCAAAATAATCTTTGATACACATACAGATTCAAAATAATCTTTGAAACAAATTAAGATTCAAAATAATCTTTGACACAACTTAAGATTCAAAATAATCTTTGACACAACTTAGGGTTCAAAATAATCTTTGACACAACTTAAGATTCACAATAATCTTATCACGACTAAGATTCACAATAATCTTATCACGACTAAGATTCACAATAATCTTATCGCGACTAAGATTCACAATAATTTTATCACGACTAAGATTCACAATAATCTTATCACGACTAAGATTCACAATAATCTTATCACGACTAAGATTCACAATAATCTTATCACGACTAAGATTCACGATAATGTTATCACAACAGACAGCGTTGTTCTGGAAGCTCCAAATGACTCCAAGAAACTTTAGACGGCTTCGTACAGCTTCGGACGCTCTAGTTATATTCACAATAACAATACATCGACATTCACGGCTACAAACACGGTCAGCTACCATAATAGTCAGCTACTGTAACAGTCAGCTACAAACGGTCAGCTACGAACACAGTGAGAATCATCTTCAAACACAGTCAGAAACAGCTTCCAACACAGAAACATCTTCCAACACAGACACAGCTGCCAACACAGACACAGCTGCCAACACAGACACAAACAGCTATAATAAAACCAAATGGGACATAATAGTTTCTGTATAATCTCTAGATATATGATAATACCTTACAAATCTGCGTTGTAATAACCACATTATTACGCGATAACACAGTACAAACCGAATAAGCTTCGCCTATCAAATAAAAAGAATGTAAATTTAACACTTACCCCTATGGCTGGAGAATAAAGGAGAGTGTATACTCCTTGACGTGATCCAAAAACGACCAGTGTGGTTTTTCGTAATTCGTCTTACTTAAATCCATAGGAGAGTGAGTACAGGTCGGGATAGAATAGCCGTGCATATCATGTTAGTCATGATACCTGACACAAGTAATCTGTGGCTAGGTACATGTTAATACAGTCGCTTACCTGGAAAAACACATTCACCCTATATAACGTTGTACGCATGTACAACGGGAAATAGTCTAATTGTTTTTAAGACAAAACCAAGTTATTTCTTTGCCTAATTCTGTGACAATACCTCCCCCCAGAAGAAAAAAATTGCACACATTTTTGTTTTACAAAAACCCTCACAGAATAAAAGAAAAATAACTACTATCGATATGTTACACTATTTACACCGCCGGTAATACCGCAATCTGGTTTTTCTATAAAAATAAATTTTATCCAGATTTCCAATCATGCCCTACTCAAGCAGTCTGCCCCTATATTTTCAACCCCTCTTATTGCTTCTACAGGAAGCGATATGGTTGTCGTGTCAACGCCCAACGCATCAATCGAGCGTTAGAGACCTTGACCTTGTTTAAATCAATAGGGGCTGGTGATCAGTTTCGAGAACGAAATCTCTCCCAAAAAGATATGCATGATACTTCCCAATTCCCCACACTACGGTAAAAACACTCTGTCTCAATAACTGAATAGTTTTTCTCCCTGGGTAGCAATTTTCTACTCGAGTAAGCTACGGGTAACTTATTGTTATTTGCTCTTGCAGTAAAACTGCTCCCAACCCAGTTTCAGAGTCATCTGTTCTTAAAATGAAGGGTTTGCAAATATCTGGCAATATTAATATAGGTGCATGAGTTTTTCTTTCAGCGTGCTAAAAGCTATATCCTGTGGTGGTCCCCACTCTATTTTGTTGGGTTGCCCCTTCTTTGTCAGATCAGACAGTGGGCTAGCAATGGCTGCAAAGTTTGGTATAAACTTTCTATAAAACCCTAATAGACCTAGAAACTAACGAACTTCCGTTTTGTTGTCCGGTTTAGGTGCGTTCCCAATCGCTTCTACTTGCTTGGGGTGAGGTTTCAACTGACCCAAACCACTGACCCTATGACCCAAACAATCTAAATCTGTATAGCCAATACTGCATTTAGTGGGTCTCACTGTGAGGTTCGCTCTGCGGAGTCTATCGAAGAGTTCCCCCAAGACGGACACGTGCTCACTCCAAGTATTCGTGTACACAAATATGTCATACACAAAGCTATCAACGCTTGCTAAACCCCTTAGCAACTTGCGCATCAAACGACAACAGGTGGCACTGGCACCTACTAACCCGAATGGCATTACTTTGAATTGATATAATCCTTTCTGGGTCGCAAATGCTGTCAATGTACGGGACTCTTGAACAATGGGAACCTGCCAATATCCCTTGGACAGATCTAATTTGGAAATCCATCGGTTGCCCGACAACTTCGCAAATAGACCCTCCATATCTGGCATTGGTTCTGCATCGAACACCGTGATGTTATTTAACTGTCGAAAGTCGATACAGAATCGGTTCGTCCCATCTTTTTTTCTGACTAGCACTACGGGAGAAGAATATGGCGAGTTGGAGGGTTCAACCACCCCCAGATCTAACATTTTACTCACCTCTTCGTCCACAGCTTCTCGTGCGTTGTATGGTACCGGCTAACCTTTGATTCTAATGGGGTCAGATGTATTCAGTTTAATTTTGAGGTCTACTAAGGTAGATCCCAGAACAAGATAGCGTGTAGATCTTGATAAAATATTTGGATAGCAGCAGGGGAAGTGCGACCTCAATTAGACGTCATTAGGTAAACAAAACACACATAAAAAAAATTAAAAAAGCAAAGACAATAAAGTAATACCTATTAGAAAATTCCGGAGAGACTCTCAATACAGTTTCGACGCATTTTTAAATTTATTGACGTCTTTTTTTTATCGTTCATAGGAGGGTTTATTTTCGGTATTTTGCTTTGATAATATGGTCTGTTAACCTCCCCAGCTGCTCAATGTTAACAGAATTTTTATCATGATGGTAATATTAAATATAGTTGAATTCTTTCACAATATTAATAATGTTTCAGTGACTTTATCCCAGTCTTTGCATGTGTTTTCGTTCGAGGATACATGTGCCTGCTTAGTAATATACACGGTATAATACTTCGAATAGTCGAAGCGTGGATTGTTAATCCATTGTCTTGCACGTCCCGTTCTGCGGCTGCGGGATCAACACAATTTCGAGCTGGAAGAGTTAAAAGGTCAAGAGCAAATACTTCACAATAATCCCCTCCATCCAAAATCGAAATACCTCCATTTTGAATTTAAAACACTATCGTCTTTTTCTTTTTCTCTGCTACACCTTCAATTAAAAATACGCTTCTATTGCCGTATTTTAATCGATCTCGTGATCTGGTCCGTCATTTTCCAAAGTTCATCAGGATTAAATATGTGATTTGCCAAACGTCATTATTTCCATGATGGTGTCATTATTTTCGTAATAATTTTGTAATGATTTCTTAACGCACGAAGGTTTTACAATTTTTAAGCGATTTTTTTTCTTGCATTCTGGCTCGTCTTTGTGTTTTTTATCTCCAGCGGTTCGCAGACCACGCGTTCTTATCTCTTCTGCTGCCACGATAGCATCTACGATTACGTCATCTAATTCACACTCAATTAGGATTAGTATGTCCTCGATTTCCATGGTCAACATGGTACATTCTCCTGTAAATCTTGCAATCTTTTAATTGTTTTGTCCTATTTCCACCATAGACACAATATATGTGACAAATCTACCGTAATCAGGACTACTAATTTTGTCGGATTGGATTTCTTATCCATGCGCGTTTCTATTAATTTTCGAAAGTGTTTATTGGCCGCTTTAGCCTTTCCTTCGTCTCTCGCATCAACCATATGTATATATATATATATATATATATATATATATATATATATATATATATATATATATATATATATATATATATATATATATATATATATATATATATATTTATACACACATAAATGTTAAATGGAAAAAACTCTATTTTTAATTTGTAGTGATACAAAGTTCTTCAAAGTCACGAGATATTGCAAGACGTTCTCTGTTTCCCTCCATGTTGTGATTCAGAGTAACATTTAGCAACCATGCACAAAAGACGCGATAGCAAATTGCCTTGATGCCATCGAAAAATAGAAAATACGAATCTGTTGTCGTGAAACCGATGAAAACCAAAAGTAATAATAGTAAATGATAATAATAATCGTGTGTCTTTGGCGATGTAATATATTTTACTTACTGCTGTTCCACAACAGTCAAGACTTCGGATCTCTTTCTCTTCCTGTTTATCTTCGCTGATGTTCTCCAGTGGGCTAGATTCAATCATCGATTCAGCTTCTGTAAGAGCTAACAGACAAAGTAAGAAAAGTACATTAATCTTGTGTTCAATTCCTTCGTAACAGACTCGCAAAGAGTGAAGAGAAATAATGCTTTCATTCCTTGGCGCGCATGCCTTTATATACAATCAAATATACCGTATCATTTCCATCCCACAAACAACGAATCGAGTCGTTGAATAATCTGCATTTATGATAATTAGCGTACCAACCAATTGTGGATTTCTTAAAACTATGAGCATATAAGCTAGATATTACGTGTTAATTTTAGCTTTAAAATTAAAAAATAATTTACAAGGCATTTTGCATACAGAACGAGCGACTACATACACATTTGTAGTATGGCATTACACTCTATAGGTGACTAGCATGAAATACGTGTCAATAAAACTCAGTCTTCTTTATAATGCATACATATTGTTTTGTTGATCTGGCTGTCTGATCCCCTATCTTTACATAAGAAAGTGCTGAAAAACCAGAAGTTTGAATTTGTTAGACATGTTCTATTTTAATGTAGACTTTCAAAGACCTGGTTGTGCAAAGCAGATACCTTTGCATCTGTCTGTGAATCATCGATGTTTCTGAAATTAAGCCAGCGTTTGTCTATCTCTGTACATATCTAATATGAATCTCTGATGTTCTGTTACAACTAAAGCTAAAGTTAGTCGTATACATGTTCACTAATGCAGCAGGGGCAGAAAGTGTGAGCTCTATGAATGTTTGTTCTACAATAGTTCACAGATATTAACCTCATCAACACAAAAAATGAATGTAATTTGGAAAACCTCATATATGAAACAAAAGTGTTGTTCAAAAGTTTTTAATATCAGACATATCTATTATGTGTTTGGCTCCATCAAATTGCAGATGTAAACTTTTTACATTATGTAAGCAGTTTAGAGAATACTTCATTTGTTCTTTGTGACATAAGTTATATATGTTTTGTACTGCATTAATATATAAACGGAAGCCAGACTGTTCTCGAAATGAAATATTTTAATAGAAGAAAACAAATCTTTTTACACGATAAACCCTATGCATTGAGCTATGTTTGAATTTGTTTCAACTTCAAACTGTTTTCCCAACTAGGTGTTATATGATGGCGATTTTCTACATTAGTGTCAATAGAAATATATTGCTTTTCTTGTTGCAATAAATCTATCATCATTTATCACGGCCAAACTATATAAACATTTCTTACTATTTTAGCATCAGGATCACGCCTGCAAGACAAGCATTCAAGTTGCTATGTTCACAACTAAAGTAACCGGAAGCATGACTTGCAAATACACTGGAGGACATGTTGGGATTCATGGCCAAATGCATGTTTGAAATGACATGACGGGATCAAAGTGAGGTATCCTAGACATTTGCCGTAACGACCTGCGTAGTCATCATACGATTGTGATACTGTTATAAAATGCGTACGAGCTATTTAAGACGTATAATTTATAATCTGAGAAAGATGAGAGGTCACTGTCTTGGTTTCACTAAAAGTAGACGGCTTGCCGTGAGCCAAAAACACTGTTGAAAAAAATTCTCTCTTCTGAGATACTGGAACAAAGTAGAGTTAAAAAGACTTTTTTACAGAAATATTGTAAGTTGTTAATAATGTCGCACTAATAAATCTTAATGTTATAACGGGATCGGTTTCGAAACACAATATTTAAATTATTTTTCCTTGCAATACTTACCTGAACTCAGTTTGCTCGTATTGCCCAATTAGTTGTCTTAAATGTCCATATGTGTAGTACCGGATTCTTTATTATTCAATATCTAAATAATGGAATATAACCGTGGACCGTGCTGTTGACGAAATGGATAATATTTGTTATCTAATGGAATGTTTACAGGTTAAACGTTCCACTGAACTGTTTGGTAAACAATTAATTCAATCAATAAACCTGTTCTAACTTATAGAATAGTTTATTCAGCTGTAACATAAAGAATATATACCAATGTTGTTACCACAATATGCTTATATAATATATGCAATTAAAAGTTTACTCCTCCAAATTAGATACTGAAAAAAAAGAACCCATAACCAAATATTTCGTCATCTAGGTCATATAATTAGGCGATAGGAGCAACCAAAGTTCAGTAAAGCATTGCAAACAAAAAGAATTTGAATATTGTATTTCCAGCTTTAACCCGTTTTAGAATCGAGATTTATTAGTTCAATTTTATTAACAATTTACAATAATTTACGAGTATACCTCTTCAATTTGACGATGCAAAACAAATGGCAAATACACCTTAGTTTCAAAACGGTTGAGGATTTTTTTTCCCATAAATATGAATTTTTCGAATTTCCTTTAAATGTTTGGTACTGATGAAGCTAATAGCTATGAATTATTAGTGCGAAGACATTAATGGACTTTACCCTTTTCCCCGTGCTTCCTTATTGAGGCATAAGTTGCATAACGACTATCATTGTTTTTGTATTAGAATATCAGAAACACACACTAATTATGTACAGGGGTAGAACAGTATTTTATTCCATCAAAACCATGATTCAGAAAATATATATATGATTTATACAGTCACGGCTTGAAAAGCCTATTTGAAAGTAGAACCGGACCTAAGAAAACCATCCTTCTGGGTTTTCAAACTGTCTTGTGTAGCATAAGAGCTTTCTAAAGACCAAGAGCAAAACAGAAACAAAATAAATTTAAAAGAAGATAACATAACAACAACAAAACAAGGATGATTTAGTAAAAGGTCACATTCGTCTTCAGGGCCGATCTTGATAAGGACGATAACAGATATATAAAACCTCAGAATAGACAATATTTGTGACGTGAAAACAGTTTTAGCACAAATGTATGTGTTACATAAACCAGCTATAGAGTGCAATGTTGTAATACAAATTAGTACATTGTCCCTAGTTCTGTATGAAGTATGACCTGGAAATTGACCAATAGCAGCAGAGGAGAGAGGGCGAACAGACCAAGCAAAGAAGGGTCCAAATATCGAAATAAATCTTCCTAAAAAATGATTAAAATGATGTAAATGACCTTAAAAAGGTTAGTTCATTTTATTTTGTTGTTTTTTTTCTCTGACTGAAAACTCATCAAGCGCGCGAATATATTACGAAAGTGAAGCAGCTTGAGGTCGCGCCCTCTCTGCTGCTATGAAACAAATATTGTAGCAAGACCCACACGATATCTTGTTCTGGGATCATGTCAATTTATTGTTATAAATCCGTGTGGGGTTGACTGTGCTCGTGAAAAGAAGTTTTTAAATTTAATTATATTCATGTAACCACCACACCAAGTTGGATGAATATTTTGCAACGTATGCGTGTTGACTCCATTAAACACAACTAAAATATTACAGTTATCTCTGATCACGTTTGGTATTTGTGTGTATCGCTGAGTAAGATAGATCACATCAGTGTTTTTATGTCTTTCTCCAGAACATATTCTGGCTAGATTTGTTTGTCCAGCATAACATCATCGTACACAACTAAATTATTAATAAATCCGTCTAAATCATGAACACTCGGCGCTTCATCAGTATCGGTTATAAATTCAATGACGGTATCACCACGTGCATCCAACAATCGTGTGTTTTCATTAAAATCGTTAAGAACATCCCAGCATCTCTGATCATCAACTGATGCTGATACCGAATACAACTTATCCCACTTTAACCATCTCATTATCAGATTAAGTATCAATTGCGTCTCAGCCGATCCAGATGGACCTATTATTATCATTCTGAAAGAATTTGATAGCGATGGATGGTGCTTGACAGGCTCTTGCCTTCGTGTCGCTGAGAACTCAATTATATCCATATTACAAATAATATGAATTTATAGTGTTTGCGCTGCGAAGCTAAAGCTCCAAATAATGTTCTACTCACTGTTACAACAACAAAAAAAAGGAATAGCTTTAGTGTAAAATGTGCAATATGCAACAGAAATAAGTTTTCGCTCTTATCCAGATTTCAACGTAAGGACGGTGGTGATATTGCTACATTAATGTCAAAGTTTCCAGGAACCACATGGGCTAAATACCTTGGAGAAAAACATCTACAAGGATATAACTAATGTGGTCCTGGTACTCGACTCGATATCAGGCTTGACAATCAAAATCAACCCAAACCAGGTGAATATCCTATAAATGATATTGATAAAGCATGTCACGTTCATGTTGTGGTTTATAAAAATTTGAAACCTATAAGATAAACATATTGCAGATGTGAAGTTGATTCATTCGCTAAATTCCATGAAAAATAAAAATATCAGAGAATCATGAGCTAATTGGTTAGATCCGCGATGAAAAATATACTGGCGTTAAGATCTGGTAATTAATTAATCAATTATTATAAATGAAATCAATTTATTATAGTCCAAGTGTATACTGGAGAGGTAGAGCAGCAATTAGTAAACTCATTGATGCAGTAAATGTCAAACGTTCTGCCGCTGCAGCGTGTTTAGCACGACAGGCAGTATGACACATGTACCAACCACCACCGTTCGAATTCCGTACGCACATTTCGATGTTAGTGTGCCTGATGAAGTTCTTCAAGCAGATATTTTGTTTTTACCACACGATACTATCAAAATTGGAAGACGCCAAATGACGTACAAATACGCCTTAACTGCAATTCACCTTGCAAATAGGATTAAAGAGGCAGAACGATTATCAACTAAAAGAGCGACTGAAGTTTCTTCTGCGTTTGAACGAATTTATCAACAAGGATCTGGACCACAAGGTGGTCTACGATGGACACAACTATTATAGGTTGATTCTGGCAAAGAATTTATTGGTCCAGTATGAAAGCTGATGAAGCGACATAATGTCAAAATCAGACGAGGACATATTGCAATTCATCGTGATCAGGCAATTGTTGAACGATTCAATCGAACACTTGCTGAGCGGTTATTTGGATATCAATACGCGAAGGAAATATTTCAGGATACGAGATCTCGCTAACGGGTTGCAATATTACCAAGTGTGATAACTGCGTTAAATAATGAGATTACTCGAACAACCAACATGAAACCTATTAATGCAGTTACCCGTACAACGACGTGAATTTTCAGCGTAGCCAGTATTAGGTAATGTTACTGTAAGATATTTGTATGAACCAGGTGAAACTGAAGGCGGTAAAAAAGAGCAACTGATCCTATTTGGAGTATTACGACGCACAAGATATTTAGGATCTAGTAGACCCGCAATCTACAGATTAGATTCAACTGCTCCTCAACGTGGATTTACACGTGAACAATTACAGGTGATTCCTGAAGATACACAATTACCACCGCGGTGACTTAACTAACACCTCTACGCCGATTACATTCAGGACAGGTCAGCATCACATTTTCGCGTGTATGACCAAGACTACTACCTTTTCTGTGTACGGTGAATTGTCTTGGATTATTACTCGAGTATTGCCACAACATTAGACAATTACAGCTTACACAATGATTATTCAACTGTTGTTTTCAGCGCTATGATGAATTCACCATCAAGATCAAAGTCGCGTTTGTTTTGTTTGTCACACTGTTTATAACTAACCTTTTTGTTTTATTATATCACTATCATCGAGGACATTGCCAGTGGTTTCTCTAACATCCATGACAAATCTCCGCAGATGAGATATTCTTCTTACTCGAGACACTGCGAAATAAACAAAATTTGACCGTTGGATACGTTCATCGACGATCCAAACTCGCTTATCAGAAATAGTTAACCCTTGAGATAAATGAATCGCGTTACCTAGCGTCCAAGGAGACTTATTTGTGGTTAACGCATCTTCAACAATATTGAAATCAACTAAAACAATGTCATTTAATAAAAGATTTTGTTTCTTGGTCAGTCCTGGTATATCAACGTCAATATGTTGCCGTCGCGTATATGCTGGTCGATAACACAGCGGCACTGGTAATTCTGAAAACTTTTTTTTATGTAACATAAACAATTGTTGTTGAAGTGTATCGATCAGGAGTACATGCGTCACCCTTATACCGAAAAAAGCTGTGATCGGTACATGAATGTACTCCTCGTTGTTTCATTTCTCTTGCGAGTCTGGGCGTAGGTGCTAAAACAACCATATCTGAATTCTGTCGAAATAATTCGATCTCTCGAATCGTCTTACAAGAACTTCCCGGCCCGTTTAGATAAATGGTCTTATGTCTAGATACTGGATCATACACAGATGCCGCAGACGATAATTCTGATATCTGATTATTTTTTATAATAAATATCTTTAATCTCAACATCTGATTCTGAATAATTATATAACATTTCTTCTTTTATTCTCCACGAACCCCATGATGCATCAGTGGTTGTGAGACGAGTCAGTAATTTTGAGTATTTTTTTTAGATGTAAAACGAATCCGTTGCAATTCTAACAGCAGTGTCAGAAAAACTATCATCGATAATAAATTTATAGAAACATACGCGAGCATTGAAGATCTTAAATAAGTTAACTGAGTTGACTCGACATCAGTATAGCCAACAATTATACCTAACCGTGTTCCGTCAGATAAATAAGCGTTTTCAAGACTCAAAAATATATCTCTCTTTGTTGCATTGGCGATTGTAAATTCATATTCAACATCGTCCATAATTTATCGTGCGTAAGGTACCTAATGATCATATGCCCCACCTTGAGTAATGTTGCCATTTATTCTTCTGCCGAGATCTTTTGCGGTTTTATCAACATCAGGTGTTGGTAACCAAACTTCGGTATGCTTCCGATATGATATAATTACCTCGCTTACAATCAATGATATTAATATTTTACAGTCAGGAATATATCGTAACAGCACTATTGGTGTCCAGCGTTTTTTCTGAAAAGCGTCTGCCAAACCAAACATAATAAATAGGACGAAGACCCTTAGCAAACGCGAAAGATACAATACGAGCGAATCCGGTTAGATCCAAATCAGGTACTGGTCCTTTTATCGATACTCTTGTCATCTCGTGTGTGGGATGTCCAAATCTTCTAAAATGTCCAGAACACTCCCCAAGTCCAAGAAAACTTCCAGGATAACACGCAACCATATCAATTGAAATAACATCGTTGTAATTATACTCAGTATTCCACAATCTGCCATGTCCGTATTCAACAACAACTTAATTGTACGTCTTCGAGAAGTTCAAATCGTGTTTTTCTTCCACGAATTTTTCTCTCCTGCAAAGTGAGCTGCAACTTACGGAACTGTAAAACAATTATTTAGTAATTGCTCGGTATTCTCTGTCGAAAATTTATGCGCAAGATTTTTCATTTCTTCGTGGAGAGATTCTTTAGGATATACTTCGCCATTAGGTCATACAAAATTGATCATATTTTTCATCATCTGAATTTTAAAATAGCTACATTGACACAATATCGTTTTTTCTTATTTCATTAATAAAATCAAACATACCTCTCCCAGAATTCTCTGGGGAGTAAAATCTTACAGTTTGATCCCGTGGAAACACTGTGACTGCGATGGTCCGCGCGTGAGCATTATTATCAACGATATTTATCCGAGCTCCTTTAAATTTATATTTCGATTCGTACAATACTTATCCTGCTATTGGTTTTACTTTCATTTCGAATTTTAGTGTTTTTCTAACTTAGCAACATCGTTTTTTGTAGTTCCTTTATCCCTGACTGAATCAGCCCATTTATTAAGACAAGTTTCCACGCATCCTTTTGTAAAATGCTCTGTAACTCGTTCCGCTACGCAATTTATTTTTGAAAATTTCATTGCCTTCAGATTATCAACACTTGGCTTTTCATTTATCGCATAGATTCCATAAATAACTGCTGTTACAGGATACGCTCGCTCATAACACGGTTTTTCAATACCAGTCAACATTCCCGGTTTGGAATTTTTACTCAGTATTGCAATTTTTTCGTTATCATATTTGTTACGGATATTTCTATGATCTGTTTCTGTTAGCACAACAAATTTTACTACGAAAAAATATTTTTGATTGTCAAGGTAGTTAATGATAGTTACCGCTCGTTTGTCTTTCATCGTAGCATCGATGACGGAGTTAAGGAGTATAATTTTGAAAGCTGACCATACATGAGATGCGCCATCTGAGCGAAGTTCTTTCTTGGCGTCATGAATTTTATTAATCAAACTTTAATATGTCGGATCTACCAGATATTTTATTGGAAATTCAGGAAACATTCTGTCAAGATTAAAGATCAAAATGGTCTTTAGAAGGCTTGATCTTGGATAATCTCTCGATTTCGTTCATATTTTAATCAAGGCAAACATTTAAATAAAAATATTATATATGCAATGTCTCAAGCAAGAGATAAATGCCGATGGCTGATATATAAAAATGAAGCAAAATATGTCTAACCCCTCAAACCAAGAATTTGTGAAGCATCTTACAAAAACGAATGACGAAGCAAATCGTGAGACGTAAGTATGCACTATCCACTATAAAAAAACTTGATTCGGTTTTGTCACTAATGCTGGTTATTTAAAGAATCTGTCACCAATTTATATTCGAACGTTTCAACGGATGAATCGAAACAGGTCTTGTGATCAATCACATTTACGGTAATAAACTGATACTATTTTATCCAATTTACGAGCTATCACACTAAGTCAGAATTGTACATTTGAAAACACTGGCTCTAATAAGAAGAACGCCAAAATAGTTGTATCCACAAATTTAGAGACTGGCGAAGAAATAATATTTTGATCGACATATGCAGCTGGCAAATATTTTAACAGGTTATCAATATATTCCGTAGCGAATGAAATAAACAAATCTGCATTTTCAAAAAATATAAACAAAAAAAATCACCTTCTATTATTGATAGAGATAACTGTCAAGCTAAACTATCTCCGTAGTTATGCCGTTTATATTCATTAATCATTTTATTTAATTTTCCTTTGTTTATATTCTACATCTCTTAAATCTTAAGTTTTTATAAATTTCAGCGTTATTGAAGGGAGATAACTCAGTTGGCAATACGTCATGAGATTAGAGTTCCCTCCCTTGAATCTGTCAGAAATCAACGGATGACTCGTAAATAAATATTTTTTTGTGATTAATTTTCTCTTGTCGTGTATTTCTAAAGTCAGTTGAGAAAAAAATTAATCCGTATCTGGCGCGGGAAACTGTCCTCTGAAAGTAATGTGATAAATACACGGCTAACTTGATAATGATTTCTAAAACATATATCTGGCAGATGCTTCCGTAGCTCATTGCTAAAGCATAGAACTGTGATACTCGAAGTCTGGCGATCGAGTCCCATGACTAACAACTGTCGGTGGTTGCGCATATTTCGCGATAATATATATGTGGTAGGGTTTAACGCCATTTTTCAGCACACAGTAGGCTATATTTGGCGGCCAGTATTAATGGTGGAGGAAGAATCGGGGAAAGCCCCGGAAAGAACCACCGGCCCATCAGAAACTACTGGCAAGCTTTCTCGCATACCCACATTGGCTGAATCCGAAACTCGAACCCACGCAGACAGAGGTGAAGTGGCACTGATCTGTAATGGAGAGCGCTTTAGATCACTCAGCCACTCGGGGCCCCTATATATATATAAATAATAATTGGGGCTCAGCCCAGCTTCGAACCTTAACAAAAAGAGACACACCTCCTCACCACGTCAGGCAATGCGCTGGTGCTCATTTTGCATCACCCACGGGTTTGATATGGGAGTTGTGTGGAGAAATCTGTTGAGCGCAGAGAATGGCTCCCGTATATATTGTGCTGTCCTTAGAAAGAAGATAATTATGATGTATGTACTTTGTTGACATTCACTAAACACGCAATCTTGAGCTTGCATGACTGTTTTTTGACAGGTTAGGAGATCAAGTAGGGGGTTGTGTTTCGTGTGCCCTCTGATTATATTACTATATTATTTTATTATTCTTCTGAATTAATTAGCATCAGAAACTTTTTTATTCCGAATTATTTATTATTCCACTTACTAGAATGCGGTGGCATGCTAGGCGTTCACATGGGCGGTTGTGTTATGTAAATGTTTCGTGCCCTATGAACCTACTAGAATGCTGTGGCAAGTTAGGAATTCACATGGAGTTTGTGTTGTGCAACATATTTTTTATTTGAAATATAATTATATACTGTATGATGAACTACGAAAATATCAATGATATTATTTCTGCTAATAAAAGTTTAGAAAATGACAGCATTAATATATCTGATCAACTGAATCCTGAAAAAAACCTTTCTGATTTTGAAATATTACAAGAACGTAAACATGAAGGTCGATAAAAGTTCGTAATACAAATACAAACGGCTATGTTTCAGTCACTAGCTGCAGTAAAAGATAATGAGGGGAGGGAATTCGTCCCTCTCTCTACCACAGTATAAAAAATTAGATCAGAATTATCCCGTGAATACGAAGCAAAGCAAACAATTAATACTCGTATAAGATAATTAAGAAAACTTATGTCAGCAAATAACTTCATTTACAGGTGATAAGATCCAAAGTAAGCTCGTTACTGATGAAACGATTGAGTGAAAGTGAAAAATATTGACTGTTACTGAGCACATGTAATCTTTCAGATTTTTTCGAAATATTTTATTATCATTCCGAACTATTTATTATCAGAAATATTTTATTATTATTCTAAATTATTTATTATCAGAAATAGTTTATTATTATTCTAAATTATTTATTATCAGGAATATTTTATTATTATTCTAAATTATTTATTATCAGAAATATTTTATTATTATTTTAAATTATTTATTATCAGAAATATTTTGTCATTATTATTTAAGATCACTAATGTTCTTTAAGATCAAAGATCTGCCATCTTACATACAGACTTATAATCAATTCTTCCCCACGGCGGTCAATTAAGTGTCGCAAATTTTCAGTAAGTTTGAAATTTATTCGTGATAATACATTATTATGACACCGTAGATAAACAGGATTGGTTGATTCTTGCACGATCAAATCCACAAAAGGTACTTGCGGAGTGAATGTAGCAGCAGAGAGGGCGAACAAGCTCTAATTGGTTCACCCATATTTCGCAAAATGCGCCTTCCTGAAGTTCGTCAAAAAAATGACCCGGCAACTCGGCAAAAAACGGCGACACTTTTGGGTGTCAGGCATGAGAGCTCGCCTTCTCTGCTGCTATGAATTAATTTTTTTCATCTAACCCAACTGGATACCGTGTTCGAGGATCATGTAAATTTATCGTGATAAATCCATACTGGTTTACCTGAGCCTGACTAAATAAATTTTTAAACTTATTTATGTTCATATCACCGCTGCACCAAGTTTGGTGAATATTTCTAAGTGTATGTGTATCCACACCATTAAACACTGCCAGAAGATTACAATTATCCCTGATCACTTTCGGAATATGTACATATCTTTGAGTCACATAAATCACATCAGTATTTTTTTTTTTGTGCCTGCCTCGTGAGAATATCCTGGCAGGGTTTGTCTGTTTATCCAACATTACGTCATCATACACCACTAAATTATTAATAAGCCCATGAATATCAGCTATGGATGGCGCTTCATTAATGTCGCTTATAAATTCATTAACAAAGTCCCCGCTTTCATTTGACGACTTTGCACTTTCAATAAAATCCTTAAGTACATCATAGCACCGTTGATCATCCACAGACGACGCTACCAAATACAATTTATCCCATTTTATCCACTTCATTATTAAGTTAAGTAACAACTGCGTCTTACCGCTCCCAGATGGACCTATGATAATCATAAGAACCGAATTGGGGAGCGCTGCATGATGCTTGACTGGTTCTCGTTGTTTTGTAGCAAAAAAGTCGGTGATTTCCATTAGAATAATATAAAATTAATATGAATTTATATTGTGTAAAATGTAAGGCGCGCACAACAACAATCAACCTAAAAACTATTACAACAAAAAATAACAAATCAGCGGTAATAGGTAAGTGTACGCGGTGTGGTATTAAAAAAAAATTAAATTCATCTCCACTAATAAGTCAGTGACAAGCCAAAACCAAAGTCAAAACTAAAGTCAAGTAGAAAAAAGCAACACGGAGGTGATATTGCCGCAAGACTAACAAAATTACCTGGAACTCCATGGGCTAAATACCCGTGAGAGAAACATCTTTCTTCCAGGATATAATTACTGTCGTCCTGGAACTAGACTTGATATTTGACTTGATGATAAGGATCAACCAAAACCTGGTGAATATCCGATAAATGAGATCGATAAAGCGTGCCATGCTCATGATGTAGCTTAAAAAAGTAAAAACCTACAAGACAGGCATGTCGCAGATGTGAAATTAATTCACGCGCTAAATTCCATAAAAAATAAATATTTCAGAGGGTCACTCGCTAACTGGTTAGTACGATCAGCAATGAAAGGTAAATTAGCGTTAGGTGCTGGTAATTAATTATAAATTGAGTCGATTTATTATTCCCCAAGGGGATATTGGAAAGGTAGAGCACCGATTGGTAAACTCGCCGAAGCAGCAAAATTTACTCGTGTTGAAAAATGGTTATCCAAACAGGCGATATGGCAAATTTACCTACCACCGCCTAAACAAATTCACTTTGCACATTTTGATGTTAGTGTTCCTAATGAAGTTCATCAGGCTGATATTCTGTTTTTACCACATGATACAATACGCCGTAAAACGTACAAATATGCGCTAACTGTCGTTGATGTTGCCAGTAGATACAAAGAGGCAGAACCCATAACAACTAAAACAGCATCTGAGGTCGCTTCTGCGTTTAAACGAATTTATCAACGAGGTGGTCTACAATGGCCAAATTTATTACAAGTTGATCCTGGCAAGGAATTTCAGGGTCAAGTATCATCGTTAATGAAGCAACACAACGTCACCATTAGACGAGGACATACTGCAATTCATCGTGATCAGGCAATTGTTAATCGAACACTTGCTGAGCGGTTCTTTGGATATCAATACGCGAAGGAATTTATTCAAGACAAGAGATCTCGTGAATGGGTTGCAAGGTTACCAAGTGTAATAACCGCATTAAATAATGAAATAACTCGAACAAAAAACATGAAACCCATTAACGCGATTACCCAAAAAAATATACCCGTAAAACGACGTGATTTTTCAGCACAACCAATACTGGGTAATGTCACTGTGAGATATTTGTATGAGCCGGGTGAACTTGAAGGTGGCAAAAAAAGCTCGACTGATCCTGTCTGAAGTATTACCACCCACAAGATATCTAAAATCACAAGATCTACGGGTAGACCAGCATACTACAGATTGGATTCAATTGCTCCTCAACGTGGTTTTACACGTGAACAGTTGCAGGTGATTGGCGAAGACACACAGTTACCACCGCGATCACTTAACTAGCACCTCTACACCGATTACACTCAAGACAGGCCAACATCACATTTTCTTGTGTATGACCAAGACTATTATTTTTTTCTATCCACGGTGAATTGTCTTGAATTGTTGCTTGAATACTGCCATAGCATTATACAATTACAGCTTGCACAGTGATTATTCTGCTGCTGCCTCAACGCTATAATGATCACAACATCAAGATCAGAATCGCGTTTATTTTTTTTTTTTGTCACTCTGTTTCTAACCGACTAGTTGTTTTCGTATCATATCATTGCTGTGTTTATTGTTAATTTCATCGGCCATGGACTCATCGAAAACAATTCTTCGCATTTGAGAAATTTTTCTGACTCTGGACACCGCCAAGTAAACTAAATTTGACCATTCGATACTGTCATCAACAATCCAGACAACGGTATCAGTAATAGTCAACCCTTGAGATGAATGTATGGTCATCGCTTATCCCAACACCCACGGGGATTTATCAGCGTGTAGGGCATCTTCAACAACATTGACATCAAATGTGACAATATCATTTAATACGAGATTTTGTTTTTCGGTTTGTCCTGGTATATCAACATCAATATTTTGTAGTCGTGTATCGGCTGGTCTATAACATAACGGCACTGGCAACATTGGAAATTTTTTCTTGTGTAACTGAAACAACTGCTGTTGGAGTGTGTCTCTGATTATCTTTCTACTTGCCACAATCAAGTCGTTTGGTTTCCACGCTTGCAGAAAGTAGCTCATTGAAGTCTCTGAAATTATTTTACGCATTATCTCACATTGAATTTATTCGGTTGTAATCTGATTAATTTCTTGAACTCGTTTAATTTTGCATCAAGCGCTCTATAATCATTATTTATCTCCTCGTAATAATCCCAAAAATTTGTTAACCACAAATGTGGAGATGGCCCAACAAAAGGTGGTGGTTGACCATGATCGTCACACATTATCACTGCGTCATTTTTCGTTAACAGCCAATCGATAAATATTTTTAATGTTTCTAATGTTACTGTACATATTTCGTCCCAAATTATAATCCTTGGAATATATTTCTCTCCCATTCGTTCAGGAGTCCACACACCGCCGCTGTATTTGAAAAAGCTGTGATAAGTACAAGAATTACTCCTCGTTGTTTCATCTCTCGTGCGAGTGTGTGTTGATGTTAATATGATCATATCCGAATTTCGAAATAATTCGATTACCCGAGTCGTCTTACCAGACCCCCCCCCCGGCCCATTAAGATAAACGGTTTTGTGTCTGATACTGGATCGTACACAGACAGTGCACTCGACATTTCCGATATCTGATCACTACGATAATTATCTTTGATCGTAACATCTGCTGATTGACAAAATTTATGTAATGTTTCATGTTTTATTCTCCATGAATCCCATGATGCATCATTGGTTGTAAAACGAGTCAATGATTCTAAGTATTTTTTATTGATATAAAATGAATCCGTTGCAACTCTACCTGCAGTGTCAGGAAATCTATTTATCATCGATAGCAAACTTATAGAAACGTATGAAAGCATTGAGGATCTTAAATGAGTATATTGAGGGGATTCTCCGCTAATAAAACTAACAATGCTGCCTAATTTTTTCCCATCTTGTCGATTACAAAGTGTATCTTTCGCTACTGCGTCAGCGACCACCAAATCACAGTCGGCGGGAACCATACTCAATCTTGCATGATGTCGTTTATGATTATATGCTCCACCCTGAGTAAACTTACCGATTATTTTTCTGCCAAGGTCTTTTGCGGTTTTCTCACTGTTGTTGAGTTTAATTTTTAGAATACGAGGAGCACCATTAATGATGACATCCATGGGTGTATTATGACATTCTCGTGCATGTTATTCGATAACTTCATCTATGGTGATGCGTTCAGGTAACCAAACCTTGGTCTTTGCTTGATATGATATATTTGCCTCACTGACAACCAGCGATATCAATATTTTACAGTCAAACAAATATCGTAACAGCACTATTGGTGCCCAGCGTTTTTCTGAAAAGTGTCTACCAAACCAAGCATAACAAATAACATGAAGACCTTTAGCGAATTCGAATGATACCACACGAGCGAAACCAGTCAAATCAAAGTCGGGTAATGGACCATTAATCGCCACCCGTGTCATCGAGCTCGTGGGGTGTCCGAATCTTTTAAAATATTCATAACATTCTCCCATCCCGAGAAAACTTCTCGGATAGCACGCGACCATAGCCACGGATATCATATCGCGCTAATAGTATTTAGTATTCCATAATCCGCCATGGCCGTATTCGACACAAGACGCCTGCACATCTTCAAGAAATTCAAATTGCGTTGTCTTCCACGAATGTCTTTCTCTGGCAGCGTGGGCAGCAACTGATGGAACTGTAAAACAATTTTTTGATAATTGCTCAGCATCCTCTGAATACCTACAAGCGAGTTTTCTCATTTCTTCCTGTAGGGATTCTTGACGGTATATTTCACCGTTGGGTCGAACGCATTGATCATATTCTTCATCTTCGGAACTCTTAAATAACCACACTGACACAGGATTGTTTTTACTCATCTGGTAAAGAGCATTAAATATATTTCTTGAGTAAAATTTTACAACACGATCTCATGGAAATATTGTAACTGCGATGGTCCACGCGTACATGTTGTGGTCAATAATTTCAATTGGTGTTCCATTTCCTTTATTTACTGATTCGTATAATATTTCTCCTGTAAACGTTTTTACAGTGATTGGAAATTTTAATTTACTTGATAATTCAGCAACACCATTTATTGACTCCCCAGTATCCTTGACTTGTTCAGCCCACTTCTCTATTTTTTCACGTCGCAGATCAGTTAAACCATTTCCACGTTTCGCATTTTTAAAATGTTCTATTACTCGTTCGGCTAGACAATTCAACGATGAATTTTCATTGGGGCAAGATCATTCATGATGGGTTTTTTATCGGATAAATTCCATAAATGACCGCGGTTACAGGGTACGCTCGAGCGTAATATGGTCTGTCAATTTCAATCAGTACTCCTGGTTTGGAATCTTTACTCGCGATGACAGCTTTTCCATTAACAAGGACAGGGTCATGTTTGTCACGGATAATCCAATGATCTGCTTCGCCGACACCTTCGGGGTTAACGATAAATTTTACTCTGAAAAAAAATATTTTTGATTATCAAAGAGTTAATCGATAATCGTTTTTGCTCGTGTATCGTTCATTGTAGCATCAATATGACAGAGTCGACGACATCGTCGTCACGTATAATTTTAAATGTCGACCATACATGAGATGCCCCATCATCATGAAATTCTTTTTTGGCCTCTCTGATAATATTAATCAAATCAGTTAGAGCTCGCCTGTGTGAGTCAGGGGTTAGTCTGTCAAGATCAAACCTAGAAGCTTTCCAAGGCTTGATTGCAGATAATCTCTCAAACCCCTTAATATTATATTTAAGACATACATTTAAATAAGAAACAGTATGTATATATGATGCCTCAAACCAATCGGTGCAGGTGGCTCAAAGTGGGATCTGTAACCACTTGTAATAAATCCTGCAGAAAAGAATTATGTGGTATGCATTTACAAAGTATCAGAAAAGGAAGTCTAGGACCACTACCATGCCTGCAATGCGGTATTGGGGTCAGAGATAAAACGCAATTGTGTGCGAGAGACGGAGGAAAAAAAATTCCGCGAGCTTAAACGGTATTATAACAACAAAAAAAAGTAACGCGCTAAAATGTGAGCGCGATTATATAACTAAGTTTTTAGACAAATTATAAATTAGACAAACGACTTTAGTATTGCATAAATGAATCAAGAATTTGTCCCACATCCTATTTTTAGGAATTACGAAGTGTCTCGTGATGGAATAGTCAGAAATTGCAGGTTGAAAAAACAGTTGGTGCTGTTAATAACCATGGTTATCTTAAATTTACTATTAAGGGGAAAGGGAGTTATTGCAACCATCGTTTTGTGTTCGAGATTTTCTGCGGAAAGATCGAAGACGGTCTTGTGATCGATCACAAAGATAACAATAAACCTAATAATGAATTATCTAACCTACAGGTTATAAAACAACGCTAAAATGTTGCACGTGGGAATTCCGGAGGGTTTAGAAAAACTTAAATGATTCAATCTTTCAATATAGTGACCGGAGAAAAAAGAATTTTTCATTTGATGTACGCGGCTGGCAAGTATTTTGATATTTGTGAGCCTTCAGTACGAAAAGTCGCAGAAAAAATATATAAATCAGCCACCTCCCAAAAAATAACCAAAGAATTGTCTTTTGTTATTGCTAGATTGTGTAAAATCCTATAAATTTCAGTGTTCAGAGGGAGATGACTCCGTTGAGCATATATCATGCAATCAGTTTTCTCCCTTGACTTTCAAAAAATTGTGCAATATATTATCATTATCTTCTGCGAGTTAGTCATGAAAAGCAGAATTAAATTTAGGTCGACCCAAAATAATTGTCAAATGATACGTTTATACTAACTGTGTAACGAATTGTTTATTGTATATAAATACACACTACAATAGGTAAACGGTTTTCCTTTCCTGCCTGTATCTCCAATGATTTCTCCCTTTAACAAAGTCAAGGTCAACATATGAGTCAGCCGACAGGTATTCAGTGCAGTAGAATTGTATGCGATATTTGTTTTTTTACAGTTCATGGTGTAACTGATACACTATACCACAGTCTATTTCCGCATTTAATAAAATCAAAAAATTATCCTTAGAAAGCTTTGTTTTCAGAGTATTTCGTTTTCCTGGAGGGATTTTTTCATAAATAATATGAATTCTGTGTCTGTTTCAGAACCTGCCACTGGTCATGGTTAGCTATATAAACATTTTAACTCCTTTTCATTACGTGCGAACGTAGCGTAGTGGTAAAGCGGCAGACTTTGGTTCCCAACTTTACCAATGTGTATCATCGAATCCCGTAACAGGCAAATTGTCTACGGGTGCCCATTTGTCTGGCTTTTATAATAATTGGGGGGACCAACGGGTCCTCATGTACATCTCTCCTCCACGTTAAATCGTGGTGGTGCGTTTTTCACCCCTGGGATTTAATTTCCGGCGGGGATGTAGATGAATACAATATACACGAACAGCCTTCTGAATTTTCTTACATTTCGCTTTCGCTTAGAAAAATCGTTTGGGAGGTATGTTTGTGACGCACCGGTTCCCCCCAAAATAAACAGTGGCAGTGGATGCATAGCTCTAGGTCACATGGGTAACTCATAAAATAAAACATTCAGAAAGAATGTGTAGCCAAAAAGAAACGCTCGCAGGGTAATGCCGGGAATATCTCTGTAAGACAAAAGCCTCAGGACAAAAATCTCAAAACAAGAGCCCGAAAGGATCCACGTGTAAGACACATAGACTAGTGCAGTGTACTCACGAAGTGATAACCGCTCATCACATGCCACTGTTTATTTTTGGTCCTTTTAAATATTTTTCTTTTAATACATATATATAATAATATGAAATTCGAAAATATTAAAGATGTGATTGTTGCTATTAAACAAATTAGAAGATAGCGGTGTAAAATTATCTGATGAATTAAATCCTGAAAAAATCATGTTTGATTTTGAGACTCTGCAAGAGGCTCACCACGAAGGACGGTATATTTTGCCATCTAATTACAGATTTATTAAAAGGATTCAAACTGCCATGTATCAATTGCTAGCTTCGATAAAAGACTCACAAATAAATGAATTTGTTTCGTTGTCTCGTGCAATTGAAAAAATTAGATTACAATTGTCACAAGAATATGAATCTAAAAAAACATAAATTCATGCGTACGGCAATTAAGGATATTAGTGTCCAATGAAGTTACCAGTGAAACAATCGAAAGTTAAATCCCTCCTTGATTTTATACCCGGAGTTGAAATTGAAAGTAAGAAAAGGTACTTGTTACATATATCATTTTTTTTTCACCTGTGAGTTTCCTCTGGTAACCATGCCTCTTTTTTTAGCTATTATTTTTCACCTGTGAGTTTCACCTGGTACCTGCGGGTTGGATAATATTTCCTGAAGTCAATCAAATGTAATGCAAGAATGCGCATAATTTAGAATTTGATCTCTCTCACAAGTGATCATTGAAATATGTTCTTGCCGTAGTTTATCCTGCTGTGGTTGTGTTAATAAAAATTCCTCGTTACCGAATACATCAATAACTATTTCAACTGGGTCGGCTAGAAGCTGATGAATATTTTTCTAATGTGGTTTTCAAGTACTTGCTTGTCATGTATAAAAACCTTTACGTGTTGGTACATTATATAATTCTAGTCTGATTAATTAGAAATCAAAGGTAAAAGTCATTGAAAAATAAATATTTTTGTAACACCCGCAGATTGAGAGATCCACGAGTGTGTGTTAAACACTCTGGAGTGTGAAACACTCTGTGATGGAAATCCTGGAATGTGAAACATTCTAAGATTTTACAAGCAAATTAATATTTAAATTTTCATACCTCAAGTCCAAAAGGTGGCCGGACTGGTCAGTGAGTTTAAAATTCATTCTTGATAATCACGGATTATGACATATCAGGAAGACAGGATTAAACGGCTCTTGCACGATTAGATATCCCAAGGGGGGAGGATATCTTCAGGGGTGAACGAGTAAAGAATGTATCCTTGCTGGGCTTGATTTGATACTGTTGTGTCCGTGGCATAACTGCCATCGACTACGTCACACACAATATTGACCGCGACCACAGAGGTGATATTTACGATTTCCGGGGACATATGTCTGTCTGTTCCTTCTGGGCTATTGTTGTGGCTGATAATAGTTGGTGGTGGTAATGTTTTTCTGTATTGTTCAAGGATTTCAGGAAAATACTCATCGATGATTTTGGCGGTGGATTTTTTTAGTTCGTCTGCGGTATACCAAGGGAATTTAAAATTTGGCAACTCAGCTTCTGTTATTTTGTATTCGGTTAAAAATTTTTGTTTATTAAAATTTATTGCTGTTCGCATAAGGGTTTGATGAAAAGTTTCCATGTCAAATACAATCTGATTTAATATTTCAATTTGCTTAATAATTTTATTTTGTTACCAACGACGTGTCAAAGAGTTACTCAGTTAATAACTGACGAAATTTTTTTTTTGGTTTTCAATTTCGCGATTAATATCTTTAAGAGTAATTTTAATATCTTGCTCGATATATGGTCGCAAAAATGACCCATAATGCCACTCTACTCTCCCTGAGATAGAATAAAATTTATTATTATCTCTTTTAACATTTATGCCTTTCCATAACGGATTATTTTCATAACTTTGAATATAACCATGATACGATCTTTTATCCATGACATAATCAGAATTGTTAAGTTCTGGTAATGCTGCTGGTGCCGGTGGTGAATTTTCAGGCCAGCCTAATATGGATCGGATCGATCTGTGATAGATAGATATCCACAGCGTAGTCAGGAGTGCTTATTTCGATCGCACAAGACAGTGTGGGTTCATGAGCCTCTATTTTTATCTTGGATTCTTTTCCTGTAATTTTGTTTATTCTGCGTTGTAAGTCTTCATTGATTTCTTCGATTTGATAAGACCCAGTGGGTAACCTAATGATGTTCCAGTCTGGTGTACCATCCGGTTTATTTTTATGTGCAAACACAAACGAATTATTAGCTGGTATTCCACCAAATGATTTTGATCTTATATTTGGCCAACTGTGATAGACTCGTAATTGTGATAATGCGATTTCTTTTACTGGAATCGCCGTTGGAAAATTAATACTAAATTCTGGGTTAGTCGAGTTTATTGTTAACATCGTAGTCCTTGCTGGAGTTGTATTTGCGACTATCTGTTGAAGTAATTCGGTCATTATTTAACTGTTGAAGTTCTAGATTATTACCAAGAACTTCATTGTATATTTTAACCATGAGCGCGAATTTGGAATCTAATATCGTTTCGTCACTAAGGCTTGATGATATCAACGACGACAATTTAGAATAGGCTGCCATGGCCGTGTTTAACTGTGTAACCGCGTTGTGATATTTCATGCTCGTGCACGTGGATATTTTTTTTTGCGATAATATTAAAAACTCATGCAATGGTAGTGGATGATGAAACGCATATTGTTACTGCGATTGGAGTTGTTACTGGGCTTAAAGCTGATAATACTACTCCGGTGGATGCAACTAACGCAGATACTGAGTAAACTACAGCATCAATGAGAACCACACGCCGTTTGTATTTCTTGACTTTTGCCATATACTGGTCAAGGATGGTTTTTAACTCTGATTGCCATTCGCGCACCTGATTGTATCTATGCTGTTGGACGTTTGTCGCTGTCCTTGATTTCGTCGTTGACTCTGTCAGTGGGTTCATTGTATTATTTTACACAGTGACCAATTAAGGTGTTTCATCTACAAATTCCAAACAGTAGTAGTAATGTGCTGATTTTACATTTTTATTATCTGCTTCCAGTGTAAATTTTTCTACGGCTCCGCTATTTATAATCACAGACACAACCGGGGAAAATTTATCGGTTATGTACCGCGCAAGATATCTAGGAAATATGCTTAATTTTGTAGCACTAAGCACAGAAAATCTGTACATGCCAGTGGCGGTTGCGGTATATTTGCGGTATATGTTGCGAATCCAGATAATACTGTGTATACTATGTTGGTAATATGCCCTGGGGTTACTCCGGTTGGAAGTTTAATCAAACTAACTTTATTAACGATTTCAGGAATCTCCGCTACGATGTTTTTTTTTTTGTGTTTCTTTGGTTGTGTCGATGCTCGTCTTGATATCAGAAAGTTTCATGTCAACAGTCAAGGGATCACCAAAGAATTCTGTTTGTGTTTTTTGGGTTGTGTCGATGTTGGTCTTGATATCAGAAAGTTTCATATCAGCGGGCGGATCACCAAAGAATTTATCTACGATTTCATGTGTTTTTTGAACGTTTCTACGAAATCCTAAAAACTGGTTTACATGACCGTCATACTCATTTCGTAACGTGGATAATTTATGATATACTAGACCGTAGTTGACGTCAACATACTTTTTTGTTGCTGCGTCCTCATCGGATGTTGGATCAACTAAAACCGCTATTTTATTTATGTTCATGTTGAGTTCGCCTGTCATTTTGTCACCGGTGGTTTTTAAACGATCGGCGACACTTTCTGTAATTTCATTTCTATATACTTGTGTCTCTGATTCTGCCACCGTCAGTAAACTCAGGAAAGTTGCCCACGGTAGCTCAGTCTGATGTTGCTCGTTTTTAGCTTACCATATTTATCCTGAAAAATAACAACCTCATCCGGGTCTATCCCAGTCAGGTTTAAAAGATTATTGATTTCATCTTTAGTCTCATATTTTGATAAATCAATATCCTGTTATTATTATCTTTGCTTCGATGAGGGATCTTCTGTAAATATCAACCATTATTCATTTAAGGACTGACTTTTTAAATTTGCGGTATACTCGTGCACGACTTTGTAAGGTGGTTTAGTTGACTTTGATATCGCATCAAGCAGATTAATGACCTCACGGCCACATATTGGTGGGTCGGTTAATGTTTGTGTTGGTAGAGTTGAGTACCAAGTTGGAATGCTTCGCATTCTATTGACATATTTTAGAAATTCAACCGGCGGTGCTAACTCATACGAATCAAAATAACTAATTCCACGTGGGTCAATTGTTAAGCAATCCAGTGAGTTCCAGGGCCGTTTTTGTTATCAAGATTAATAATACCTGTTTTCGGATTATTCGGTCGTTGTGGTAATTGGTCTCGCATAAAGACACCCCTGATTTTTTTTTATATTTAATTGTTTAGCAGCATCGAGTAAATCAAAATTGGACATTGGTTTTATCACGGAAAACGTTTTGGGTGCCATGAAGGTGAAGTTCCTGGAAGTCTTAGACCACTTCCCTTTTTTGTATCCTTTCCCAGTTGCTTTCCTTAATGCCATTCCGGCTGCATTTCCAACAGCCCCTAACGCTGCGGCTTTTGCTACGGCAGGGGCGGCAGCGGCTATCAGCGCTGGTATTTCTACGAGAAGTGGAAATATGCCACCTATTTTAACCATATCTTTGACGAATTTCGGAGCAAAATCAAGATGAACTCCTGCTTTTGATTTTAGTGCTTCATTGAAATGTTTAAGTTGAGTTTTAGTCAGTGATAGTTTTTTTGAACCACCACTGGCAATTTGGTCTTTTTACAGGGTTATTGTTACTCCACATACACTTGCGTTTCTCGATTGTAATTTATTCATCTGACCAGGAGTCAGAGTGACATTAACGTGACTCTATGACATTTTTATAATAAACACGATTGATCTAATTGTTACTTGTTTTCCACTGGGGCATCAACAACTCTCATTCGTCCACCAACACCCTCGAGTATCATGGCTTTGTCGGAAAGTATCACCGCAATGGCTCTACCATCAGGAGCAGCGGGGAAGCGAGCATTAAAAACTACATCAACGACAGATTGTCTGAATAAATCTAAATGTTCCAACGAGAAGTAATAGATTGGATAGCGTTCTATAAAATCCAATTGAGATATTTGCAACCCAGCGTCGATATTTTGATCACGACCCAGATAAGTCATCAGTCGATGATTCACGCATGAAATATCACCGTTAGGAAAATTTAATGTTATGTTTTCAGATGGTTCATGGTGTCCGTTTATTCTCAAAGATATTTCTGTAACGTTAAAATGGTCAAAAGCCATTGAATTTGTTTCTTGATTATCCTTTTGTTAGCAGCTTGGAATGCGACAAATATATGTCGTGGCGCTGAAATTCCTTTTTGTCTAGTTGAAATGGGCAGTATTGCAAACTGTACTATTTGTATCCATTGACAACCACGATAATGCTGATTTACCACATTGTTCCATAAACGCAAGTATGTTTTGTTCTTCAACGATGGATGGGGTTAAAGCTAGCATCCAAAGACGTATTTTTGAAAACACAACTTTACCAGCATCAGCAACTGTAGCATTGTCTCGCCATGATGCATCATCACTGCTACCTTTTTCTAATGTGTAATACCTCATGCCTAGCGCCAAATATAACCTTTCGAACATCTCTACAAAAACCAAAAATGTGAGATAGTGGAATCGCACATGAAAAATTTCACTCCGCTCCTTTTAGCATCGATTTAAGAGTTGCAGATCCCAAGTTATAATTAGGATTTATGGATACTACTGCAGGCGTTTCTGCGGTTCCAGCCGCGTTTCTCACATTACCCTTGATTACATTTATGTGATCTGGGTGGTTAGTTGTGCCTTTGACAAACATTAATGCCGGACCACATGACCTTGTGTAGTCATCCGAATATCGTGCAAGACCAAGAATCGTAGTGGTAACACGAACATCATCATGACATGATTCAATTTCCCGCCCTTCAATAATATACGCAGCCTTGGGAAATAACGCCATCACACCATTGTTAACAAAACCAATTATATCAGCTTCATTATAGTTGTCAGTCTTTACGATTCGACCCGCGACTTCAATAAACGCTTCACAAGGCAAATAATATCTACTTGTGTCATGAACTTGTAATTCGATTTTGGTTGTATCGTTATGATTAGGCTGGATATAAGAATAATACTGAAAATCGCGTACAGACTTATCCTTCTTGACTGGTACATCCATATCGAATGCTACATCGGAGATACGCTTGAACATTATATTATTATTTGTTATCGTCTAAAACGGCGACCACTTCGCGCTATCAAACTCGAGGTTATATTTCTTTTCGCTTCTTCACCCACAAATTCGGCTAATTTCTGATTTGCGGCTTGATTTATTACTTTACTAACATTTGCCGGCATGACTTCAGTGCTTGTCGATTTCACCGGTTGAATCATTTGTTTTTTTCTTATTAATGGAGCCAATCTATTTTTGACTGACGAGAGAGCTTTACCAGCATGGTCGCCAATTGCAGTAAGAGCGTTTTCACGAATAATGTCCATAGCCTTCATCGATAATTGTTTTGCAATGGGGCCTACCTATGGAGCTATACTCGTAAACAATCCGTGAATAACATTACCGATGCCATTCCCGTAATATATCGTGTACACGGGATATCGCGAGTTTATTACTCTAACCATCCGTTTTTTGCGATGAGCGTCGTAAACATACATTTTATTTGATAGTTATTAGTCTAACAATTAGTCGCTATGATAATCATCAACGATTTCATCAACAAGTCTTCGGTAAGTATTGATATCCATGATACCACCCTGAAATAATAGCTGACAAATATCGGCTGCTTCATTAGTTATTTCTGGTGAATTATTACCAGCTCGTCTGCCCCATATGAGAACTTCTAACCGCGATACATCATTTAGAACACTATCAGGACAAATAATATGACTTCCCAAACCACTTCCTGTAGCACCAAGTGTACCGCGAGATTTTGTTTGTTGCTGATCCATCTTGGTTATATCGTCTTAAAATTTCTGATACTCTGGATCCTTTGCATTAACCCTTGAATTTTTGGAAGCAAAATATATTGCAGGAATCCAATTTTATTTTGTACTTTTGTAACAAATTCAGGCTTCAGATAATTTTGCCTAAAATCATATTGAAACGCAGCACGGATTAATTTACTTCGGTCGGTGAAAGTATTAAGAGCTTTGTCGGTAAACATTTATGCAGGATATACAGGTAAACCTGATTGTTGTCGAAGTTGGGGTTGTGATTTTTGTTGTTCTATTTGTTGCTGCGGCAGAGGAAGCTGTTAAGAGGACTCTTGCTCAGGAGATGACAAATGGGAAGGTGGTGACTCTTTATGTTGAAATTGAGCGCCTAAAAGATATTTATCTATTTCATCTAAATATGATGAAAACAACATATCACCACCTGAGACTCGATCCTTTTTCATTGTTATGCGATATATCCATTTGTACCAAGTGCCTTTATCCACGGCTTTATTATGTTCAGGTTTTAAAAATCTGTCTTTGTAATTAAAACTCGAAGCTGCACCTAGTTTGGAAAAATAATTTGCCATATCTATTTGCTTAATAGCGAGCTCATTAAATTTATCAAGTAGTGTAGGTTGTGATTCCTGTTCCGCTTCTTCCCTTAGAGCAAGCCTTTTTCAGGAGGAGGTAGCGCGGCAGCTATATCAGTCGGAAGATCTCGTAAAATCTTTTTTGTTTTTGCTGCCACCTTTTTAGTTTGTTCAGCAGTCTGTTTTAATACTTGAAGAAGATTTTCTTGTTTTTCCCCTGGCTCTTTTTTAGGTCCACTAAAAGCAGTTAGGACTTCTCCAGTAGCCGCAGTGACAGGTTTAAATAATTGTTCTGTACCCTCTACATATTCAACTTGTGCTTCTTGTCGTTGTTGTAATTTTTGTCTTACAGAACCTCTCACAGGGAGATTTTTCTTTATTGCTTCTAGTCGCTCTCGTGATAATCTAGCACTATGTGCTTCTCCGATATTTGCCATTATCAATAACATAATTTTTTAATTCATAGCAGCAGAGAGGAAGAGCTCTCATGCCTGACACCCAACAGTGTCGCCGTTTTTTGATGCAAAAACTTAACCAAGTTGCCGGGTCATTTTTTTTTTGACGATCTTCAGGAAGGCTTATTTTGCGAAAACATGGGTGAACCAATTAGAGCTTGTTCGCCATCTCTGCTGCTAATATGTATAAAATGTATCCTTGTTGAGCCTGATTTGACTTTCCAAGCTCTATTTGATAGCTTCCATCAATTACATCACAAACCAGATTGACTGAGATCGTTTATGTTATATTGACGATTCCTGGCGAGATATGACGCCCGCCTCCGCATGGATCATTGTTATGTTTGAGAATACCTGCTGGAGGATTTATTTTTATCCACTCATCCAGTATTTTGGGAAAGTTTTCGTTGATAATATCGTTGAGTGATTTTTTTATTTCGTCGGTGGTAAATCCTGGTAATATAAAATTTAATAAGTCTGCTTCAGCTATGTTATAATGATCAATATATAGTTGCCTGATACTTATCTATTTCTATTGTATCTATATAAGTAGTAGCATTTATTACCTCAAGAATGACTAGATTAGCATATTTAAAGTCTGACACAGTTTGATTTAAATATTGTATTGTTTCAGTTTCTAGACACAACCAGTAAGATGCTGCGGTTAATTTTATCAGCTGTTTCCAGAATAATTATTTCTTCGTTTCCTTTATTTAATATGATAGACACAACTCCAGAACACTTATCGTTTGAATGACGCCATGCATACGTTGTAAATATCTCGAATTTTGCAGCACTGAACACAGACAGCCTGTACACACCAGTAACCTCTGCGGTATGCTTGAGAGTTTTATTTTGCTGTGACCATGTTCAGAATCCAGATGATACTGTGTATAATATGTTGTTAACCTGCTTGTGTGGGATTTTAATCAGATTAACCTTGTTAACGATCTCAGGAATCCCACTTACGATGTCTTCTTGTGTTTTTTTAATCGCGGCAATGTTCGTCTTGATATCAGAGAGTTTTGCGTCAACGGTCAACGGATCACCAAAGAATTCATCTGTTATTTCATTAAGTTTTCTAAAATTTCTGCGAAGATTTGCTAACGCACTTACATGAACGTTATACTCGGCCCGCAACGTGGATAATTTACCATCTACGGTGCTGTATTTAACGTCAACGTATTTTTTGTTGCGGCATCTTCGTCGGATGTTGGATCTCTCAAAAGCACGATCTTATTCCCGTTCATGCTGAGTTCGGCAGTCATTGTGTCCCCAGTGTTTTTCAAACGATCAGCAACGCTTTTTGCAATTTCATTTCTCATGGTTGCAAACGATATACTTGAGTCTCTGATTTTTCCGTCATTAGTAAATACTGGAATGTTATCCGTGACCGCACCGAGTCGAACTATATCATTACATGTGATGTTGCTCGTTTTTAAAACACCGTATTTATCCTGTAAACCAATAACTTCATCTCTGTAAACTCCAGCAAGATTCATAATATCAGGAAGTTCATGTTTAGTCGCGTACTTCGACCGGTCAATATCATATTTTTTTTTCTTAACACTGGTAGAATAAGATCTTCTGAAAATATTAACCATTATAATTTAAGATCTGTTTAAAATGAAGCGGTTATTTGCATCATCATGCTCGACTTTATGAGGTGCATTGGAAGATTTTGATATAGCTTTAAGTGCATTAATTACTTCATGGCTGCATTTTGGGGGATCTGTCATTGTTTGTGTTGGTAATGTTGAATACCAAACTTTTGCGTGAATTGGCACGACATACATGATAAACTCACGAGGTGGAGCTAACCAATCAAAATAAACAATTCCACGTTGATTAATTGCGTATGATACCCAATGAGTACCAGGTCCTGAATTATGATCAAGATTAATAATACCTGTTTCAATATTGTTTGGTCGTTGTGGTAATTGATCTCGCATAAAAACAACTTTGAAGTTTCTTACTTTTAAATGTTTAGGAGCATCAATTAAATCAAAATTTGATGCTGGAATAATTATCGAAGTGTTCATGGAAGCCTCGGTCCTCTTCTTCGAAGAGATCCTTTTAATCTTAGACCCAGTCCAAGAGTGGACCGCACTCTTTTGTTTAATCCTTTTCCTGTTGCTTTCTTTAATGCCATTCCAGCAGCGGTTCCAACAGCACCTAACGCGGCTGCTTTCGCTACGGCAGGTGCGGTTGCGGCTACCAACTCTGGAATAGCCGCGAGAAGTGGACAAATACCACCAGTTTTAATTGAATCTTTAATCTCACCTGCAGAGAGATTAAATTTGACACCTGTTTTTGATTGTTTTGCGCTTTTGAAATGATTAAGTTGACGTTCTGATAATGATAATTTATTTTGTCCACCCGTGATTTGATCGTGTTTTAATAATATTTTCATTCCGCAGTTCTTTGCTGAATTTGATTGAAGTTTTTTAATCTGATCAGGAGTCAGACTAACGCTAACGTGATGATATGACATTTTATGATAATACTTGCGTTTTTAAATAACGTGGTTTAAAGATTTTCCACTGGTGCATCAACGACCCTCATTCGACCACTATCACTTTCAAGTAACATCGCTTTGTCACTGAGTATATCCGCGATTTCTCTGTAATTAACACCACCACCTGTATTCAGTATGGATCTGAAGAGTATATCAACGGCAGATTGTTTTGATCAATCAAGATGCTCCAGTGAAACGTAATAGATCGGATACCGAGTTTTCAAATCATATTGTGATATTTGTAAACCAAAATCGACATTTTGATAACGTCCCATAAACGACATTTACCTATGGTATAAACGTGCTATACGATTTTGTTCATAATTTAGTAGTATGTTTTTTGTTTGTTCTTGTTGCCCGTTTATCCAAAAAGAAACCTCGGTAACACCAAGTCTGTCAAATATCATATGGGAGTGAGTTTGTGAGTTTAATCGATCATAATTCTGAAAAGCAACAAATATGTGTCGCGGTGCAAAAACACTTTGCTGCATTTGCTATATGCCATGTAAATTGACCGTTAATATCATTTTGCATACTATCTGTGGTTGTTGTCAAGCATGACAACAGCGACTTACCACCTGTATCCATGAAAGATAATAGTTGCTGTTCTACTGCGATCGATGGAGTCATTAACGGCATACACAACGAAAGTTTTGTTAGTATTACTTTACCAGGATCACCAGCAGGTCTCCAGATAGCATCGTCGTCGGTAACCTTTTTCACAAGAGTAGCTGTATGTTTAGCTCCAAATATACCTTTTCTAACATTTCTGCAAAATCCAAAGATATGTGATAGTGGAATCGCACATGAAAAATTTCTACGAGGCCCTTCCAACATTGCTCGGCGTGTTGCAAATCCCACGTTGAAATTTTCATTAGCTACAAGAAAGACTGGCCACACATCAGCGTCAGCGTTATTGGCATTGTTTCTTGGTCGTCTTTTTTCATACTGATTGTCGTCGGGGGAATCATTATTATCTTTGTAAAACATCATTGTAGGACCAGCTGATCTTGAATAATCATCAGGGTATCTTGCCAATCCTATTATTGTTGTAGAAACGTAAACATCTTTCTGAATTGTCTCAATATTTATTACATAAATTATATAGGTGGCGCTATCAAACAGTGCCATGATGCCGTTGTTGACAAAACCAACTCGTATTTCATTTGCGTATACAGTTATTATCTGTTTTTATGATTTCACCTTCTCCCTCAATAAAAGCTTCAGCGGGTAGAAAGTATCTACTTGTATCATGGACTTGCAGTTCAATTCTTCCACGTTGATCTGGTGGTCGTGCTTCATAAGAATAATACTGGTAATCACGTACACTTTCATTCTTAAGGACATTTGCTTCCGTGTCAAATGCTCTGTCAGATATGCGCTTAAACATTTTATTATACTTATTTTCGCTTAAGCTACTTTATGACCAAAATGATTCTAAATAAGTTGCATTGTACATAATTCAATTTGTTAGTTTCATCTATGTAATATTAAATTCCTTGTCTAGAGTCTGCAAAACTCGAAAATGGTTTAGAGTAGAAATACATGCATTTTCTGTAAAGACCAACAGTGAGGTTATGTTTCGCGGTATCCTGCGGACTTAATATCAAGTACTTTGACGTCTATTCTATGAGAATGGGACATTTTACTTTCAGGCGAGTGACATATCAAAGATTATTAAGCATTAGCTTCTGGCAGTATCCACCAACATTCAAGACGCAGAACAACGGCAAAATTGTACACCTGAGTAGTGTAAGGGGACGGTTTAGGGACTATGGGAATTACTATTAAAAAATGGCATATCGAATATAGGGACTATATAAATTAACATTAGGCAGATAACATTAGTTTTCCATAGTCCCTGAGACTTTATCCCTGTAAAAGTAACTATTATAGGGACAAGGAGAATTTAACATGGGAAAAGAACATTAGTTTTTCCCATTGTCCCTATAACTGGACAAACAGGGCAAACATCATAGCCATTATAGGGAGAAGGGGGAATGGAGCAGGGTCGGGACCCTTTTCTAATATTGTCCCGACCTTATGGGTCTATGGAAATTGAACATGGGAAATTTAAACATGGAGGAGTCTCTATTTAAAATAGGGGTAGGCATGAAAGTCGAGGTCTTTTGAAGGCACATGAAGGGGCCCTGAAAAAGGGCCTTTGGTTTTATGTTAACATACCCTACTGTTAACATAGAGGACATCTTTGAGATATTCTTTTCCTCAAACTACGTCTGACTTCAGGGCCATACACTAACACCCTTTTTAGGCATCCTTGCCTCTACACGTAAATCCTTCGTATCCACATGCTTGTTTCTGTCCTATGGACATTAGTCCACTTGGATCGGACATACATCGGTATGTCCGTCCGGAACATCATCGATGAGATTAAAGTAGGCGATTCAACTGTGGTCCACATGTTGGGGTGCCTAGAACAGGTGAAGGAATGCAGTGAACTGCGCTTATTTATTGGGAGAGGTAGGATTGAAACGGATTGAGTTGGTTAACCAATCCAAACACGCGTTACAAAATTCAGTCAGCCCACGTCCAATCCGAAGAGAGCAGTCTGTGACGTCACATTACCTATATAGATTCGCTTGCGCCTGTGCGCAATCAATCCATGCGAAGTTTTTCAACATGACAAAAACTCAGAAAACGATAAATTGGGGTGCACCAGTCATGGAGACTACCCAAGGGAACCCGGACTTATTTTCAGAAGAGGTGAATTGGGATTTTGTGGATTCTCTTACCTCGCAAGAATTTGATCCGGAACCAGTACCTTCGTCACCTTCTCCTTCTTTACCACACGTGAGAAATTTTAGACAGAGACATAAAGAAGAAATGGAGAAATTTATACATCAGCAAAAGGAAGCGGAACAAGATTTTCTCCTACAGAAACAGCAGCAAGAAGAAGAAAAGGTAACAAAAAAAAACAACAACAAGAAGCAGCAGTCAAGAAACAAGGGTGTGAAAGTCAAGAGAATACGACCTTCCTGATCTAAACTCTTCAATCCTGTGAATAAGCCTACCGTACCACACTTAGTGATTTCAACCAAATCATCATCATCATCAACATTACGCAGTCCAGAAGAAGCCCTTGGCCGTGGCAAAGGCTTAAGGCAGTTAAAGTTGATTGTTTAAGCTCAGCCATACACCTAATGGCCCTTTTCAGGGCCACCAATATCTCTCGAAAAAAGATGGTCTTTCAAATGCCAACATCCATTCAAACTATAAAAAGAACATCTTACCCCTATAGTACGTGTCTGTGTTTGAATGCGTGAGTGTAGCGTCTTATTTTAAAATCAAAACCCAAAGACACTTACTTTTTATATCTAATTTATTCTTTTTATAAATATTTACAATCCAATTCACGATTCACACCATAGCACTTTAAAACGTTCATAGACTTCTTCTGTCTATTTGTTCACTCCCTCTGTTTTTTGAATTTCTTCACAGTCATAGTCTTTTCCTCTATTTCTCACTTTCTTCCCTTCTTTTCTTCTCCTGTTTCTTTTTATTCACCTGTTTAATTTCTTCCTCTTCTTCACCTTCTCCAGAATCCCTCTCTTCTTGCTCCTCTTGTTTCTTAGGGCAATCTGGAGACCAATGTTCTTTTTCTTGACAATAATAACAGGTATCTTGAGTTCTGTCGCTTCTAGCCCCTGTTTTCCTTTTTTGACGGTCTGGACACTCTGAAGACCAATGATGCCCTTTCTTCAGACAGATATAGCAAGTATCTTGACTTTTATCTCGACAGGAAGGAGAGTAGTCCGACGGCTGTTATGAAGAAAATTTTTAATGACCCCTCGCAAAGCTCTGATGAAACGTTCGATCTGGTAGTCTCTTCCACGTTGTGCTCGGTTTGAGAGTGAAATGAATAGTGGAAGGACAAGACACACACCCTTTATATACGCTGGTCTGCTATGACTATAAATTAGCCTATGGTGTTTAAACTTGAGTCATCTGACGTTTTGCACTCAAGATGAAACGATCCCATTCATTCGAGAAGAAAGAAGAAGAAGAAGAAAGTAAGAGGCAGAAACGTGATCTATCGCCTCGTACCAGGGCTGAAGTCTTGGCACAAATTCATGCCAGTGATTTTGAAGAGGACATGAGTGAACCACAATCCAAACCCACAGAGTCTGCACCTAGTCCAAGTTCACCAGTCAACCCTGGAATGTTCTCTGACATTCGAGAGAGGAAAAGTGCTAATCTAGAAAATTTAGAACTACGGCTTACAAATAAAGGGTGAAGTTTAAAGATTTCAAGTCCGACGTACCCTTGGAGAAAGCAGAAGGGTTCATCACCGTCATGTGGGATTCTTTACTCATCACACTTAAGCGACAAAGTCAACCCAAAGAAAACGATCGCTTGAGACTTTCCATACAATACGACAGCTTGAAATCATCCCCTGCTTGGATCGTGTTAGCAGACCTGTAGAATTGACTCCTTCCAAAGTCATGGACAAGATTCAACAAATGCAACAATCCAATGACCAATTTGACATCACCGATGGAAAAGCCACACTGGACATAACCCACGTGTCTCCTCCTCAAGGGACCGGACAACGCAGAAAGATCTTATTGGTCAACAACCTTTGCATTACCAAAAAGAGCATCGTTCAAATTAACAATTTTGAAGACCACATGTGTTTAGCCAGGGCTGTCGTGGTGGGACGAACCTATGCCAACAAGAACGACACGATAGAATGGCAAAGCGACTGGGAGAAAATCAAACCGAGCCGAACAACGAAATGAAGCCGAACTTCTGTCACAACAAGCCGGCTTGCCCAAAGTCACACCCTGTGGCATTGCTGCGATGCAAACATTGCAAAATGTCCTAGCTCCACTCTACACCTTGAAAGAGTACCCTCAAGAAGTGCGTGGGTCTCTGTTGTTTCGAGGCCGAGATTTTAAAGATGGAAAGTACATTCACCTTTATCATCACGATGAACATTTCGATCCCATTACCACTATCACTGGATTCCTTGGAAACAAATATTACTGTGAGAAATGTGACTATGGTTATAACAATCGAGAGCAACACAAACGTTGTGGATCAAAATTCTCAAGATGTTTGGCCTCTCCACCCTGTCTGAGCGAAGGACAAGAACGAGTGCTTTGTCCTGCTTGTCTGCGCACGTTTGTCAGTCCTACCTGTTACCAACAACATTCGAAAACACAAGGTTTACCGAAGAAATGCGCTTGTCAACTTTTGAGATTGTGCCCTACGTGTGGACAAGGCATACGTACTAATAGTACCAAGGCACACGTATGTCTAGGAAAGAAAAAAATGTCACATTTGTCATCACATTTGGAACATCAATGCTACATGCAAAAGTACCACCTCCAACCAGAGAAAGATGACGGTCACAAGAAGAAAGGCAATTTCATCTTTTTCGATTTCGAATGCATGCAAGAGACTGGTATTCACAATTTCTAATTTCTGCGTGGCTCATCGAGCGTGTGAAAAGTTCATTCAAGAACCTATCTTGAGTCATTGCCCTCACTGCAGCAAGATTCCTGGAGGACGTGAAAAAAATCTTTCGAGGACCCAAGACGCTAGACGATTTTGCCCAATGAGTCTTAGACCACATCGACAAGACATGGAGTAAAGAGGACATAAACGTTACGGAGATTGTTATCGTCATGCCACAGGGATAGCCCACAATTTCTCGGGATACGATGGACAGTTTCTTTTGAGGTACTATACGGAACATGGCACCGAATGTTCTAAAGTCACTTTGAACGGAGCCAAAATCGTTTTCATGCAAATGGGACAAGTACAGTTTAAAAATTCGATGAGTTACTTAGCCATGCCTTTGAGTCGAATGCCTAAAACGTTTGGAATGACCGAAATTGCTAAAGGGTACTTTCCACACTTTTTCAATACGGAAGTCAATCAAAATGCTGTTTTACTCCATTTGTCTGAGGCCCACTATTACGACCCGAACAATATGCGTACCGAACAACGAGAAGCTTTCTATGCTTGGTACCAGGCTCACGCCTCAGACCCTTTTGACTTTCAGGAAGAAATGTTGAAGTATTGTCGTTCCGACGTGGACATTTTACGGCGTTGCTGTGGAAAATTTCGAGAACTGTTCATGGAACAAGGAGGGGTGGATCCTTTGAAAGAAACTTGTACCATTGCCAAAGCGTGTTAATTAGTGTACGCCAACGTTTCATGACTGAAAAGACTATGACTGTCATCAGCCCTCAAACGACCAACTATGTCAAACGTCAATACTGGGTCAAAGCCCTACGCTGGTTACATTACTTGTGCGACAAGGAAGACAAATAGATTCAGCATGCCCGCAACGGAGGATTTGAAAAGACCATCGGAACGCATTCGGTCGATGGCTGGGACTTAGAAAACCCAAATATCGTGCACGAGTTTAACGGTTGCTTATTTCACGGATGTCCCATCTGTTACCCTGACCGTGGCAATAAAAATCAGTTTTTACATCGAACCATGGAAGACCTGTACCAGGGCACTTATCAGCGACGCCTAAAGTTAGAACAGCAAGGATACCAAGTGGTGGAAATGTGGAAACACGAGTACGATCACCGTTTGAAAACTCATCCCGAGTTTAAACGCATCGTGGAAAGTTACTAGTTAATGGATCCTCTGAACCCGAGGGACACTTTGTACGGAGGACTGACCAATGCCACCTATTTATTGTACCACGCTAATGAAGAGAAAGGAGAAGAAATCAAATACTTGGACGTGTGTTCGCTGTATCCTTTCGTGTGCAAATATTGTCACTTTCTTGCAGGGCACCCGCGATTGTTGAGGGAACACATCGACCTGGACCGCATTCGGCAATACGAAGGTTTCATCAAGTGCAAAGTCTTGCCTCCCACGAACCTGTACCATCCCGTGTTACCTCACCATTGTCAAGGCAAACTGATGTTTCCCTTGTGCCGTACTTGTGCCGAAACGTGCAACCAAAATCAACCTTGTCATCACACCAAAGAAGAACGGGCCTTAACGGGAACCTCGGTCAGCGTAGAATTGTTTAAAACTATGGATATGGGATACCAGCTGTTAGAAGTGTACGAAATTTGTCACTTTCCCAAGACACAACAATACCACAAGGGTGACCCTACTCGGAAAGGCATTTTCGCAGACTACGTGGATGCCTTTTTGAAACTTAAGCAAGAAGCCAACGGCTATCCGTCCTGGAGTCACACTCCCGAAGACCAAATTAAATTCAAAGAGAAATACTGGGAACAAGAAGGTATCACTTTAGACCACGTCCAGAAAAACGAAGGCAGGCGATCGTTTGCCAAAGTGATGTTAAATTGCTTGTGGGGTAAAATGGCACAACGACCGTGTTTACCCAAGACGGAATATTTGACAGAACCTTCCCGCTACTTCCAGATGATTCACGACAAAGCCAAATTCATAAAACACGTGGACTGCCTTCGTGAGGATTTGATCTTGGTCAATTACGAAGAAGATTTGGACTTTGTACTAGCCGACCCCTATGGAAATGTTATCATTGAGGCTTACGTGACAGCCCATGCTCGCTTAAAATTGTACAAAGCTTTAGAACTGTTAGGTGATCGCGTCCTCTACTTTGACACGGACAGTTGCATCTACATCCATCGCCCGGGTCAACATCACCCTGACATCGAAGGAGACCGTTTAGGAGCCAAGACAGACGAACATCCCGACGACAAGATTCTAAGTTTCGCGAGTGGCGGACATAACAATTACGGCTACGAATACAGGGACAAGCAAGGAGAAGTCCACATGGAGTGCAAAGTGAAACGATTTGACTCTGAATTATCGTACCAGTCGAGTGGTGAACATTGGCGTATTGAAAGAAGCCTTGAAGTCTAGAAAAGATGAACACTTTAAAGTGACCACTTATCAACCGAACAAGATTGTACGTTTACCCACTCACAACATTCCTCAGTCGACCCTTGGAAAAAAATCTAACAAATCGTGTACCAGAAGCGAGTGCGACTTCCCAACCACTTTACTTTACCGTACGGTTGCATCGATATTGGTCTGTATATAAAAAGGGACAATGTCAAATATCGATAGTTCATTGTGACTACCAAGACCAAGCGAACAAGATGAATACTTTCAGAGAAACACAAAACAAGTTCAGACAGGCACAATTCAAGTTTGGGGCCTCTGAAGTGGAATGCGATTGTGAGCCTTGCGATGGGAGCGATGCTGTACGCTGTGACCTCAGTGATGCCATAAAGCATCTTGGGAACTTTAGTGTCACTACCAATATCATGGAAAGTGATGCTGTACGTGTCAAACCTGAGGGGTGCGAAAGCGACGCTGCTCGTCCTCTTAGACACTTTACTGGGTTTCATGGTAAATGTGGATGTCCACCTTCACGTCTACCACCTTACAGATGTCATCCAGCCCTGAGCAAACTGATGTCGATGTCACCCTACCCTCATCGAAACGAACCTGTGAAAGACGAATATTCCTTCCCTGTGCGTCTGTCTTAATACTGCAACTTTAAAAATCGTTTTCAATCGTTCAAAGGAAAATGGCCTAAGTATCTGGGAGGACCCACCCCCGAAGAATTAGCCACAGCCGGACTTTTCTACTTGGGCGAAGGGGATAAAGTCAAGTGCCTCAGTTGCGGTGTGTCACTTCACCACTGGCAACCACAAGATTCGGCCTACCTGGAACATGCTCGATGGTCACCGAATTGTCATTACTTACCCTTAGTGGGACCGAGACATTGAAATAACCTACTAAATCGTTGAAGAAGAGCTAGGAGTGAAATGTTGAACATCACCGAGACCAGTATTCAAACTTCATTTCAAAAATGATATTGAATCATTACCTAAAGAACTGCAAGAGAAGATATACAAGGAAGTTTGGCAGGGACTTGCTAGAGCTAAATCTCAATGGGTAACTGTATAACGTTTGTGCCGAGAAATTCACAAGAGGAAAGTGAAAAAAATTAATCAATGTGTTAGATTTCTCTGGATCAAGTGTGCGTTCATCCTATTATATTGCTTTAGACCATTTACATCAAAAGATTTAAGTGACATTCTTGGACGTTACCCTGAGTGGCATTGGTCAGGAATTACTTACTATGTGGATTACTTTTGCTCTAGGAGAAGATTGTAAATTCATTTGTACGGACTTGATACTTTGCAAGAGAACATTCGTGGTTTGCCCGTGGAGTTGAGAGAACGCATTTACCGAGAACTGCTCAAAATACCAGTCAAACGCAAAGAACAGTTGCATCCTTTACGTCACCGGCGTTTGAACCACTGGTACCTGAATGCTATAAAAGGACTGATTAAGGCGATAGTGTTTCATTGGTCAGGCCTTCATCAACTACCCCATGGTTTTAAAAAGGATTGGTTTGTGATTGATGATTCTATTTCTTACAATGTAAACTTACTGCATCGAATTCCAGAGGAAGAGTTAACGAATTACCAATATCTTTTGCATAATGTCAACTTAGTGAGAGAGGAAACTTATGAACGAACTGTAATGTGCAAATTAGTGACTAAACGATTTAGATTCGGCACTGAAGTAAAACCATGTCAGTGCAAACAGTACATTTCTTGTGTCAAACAAAAGAGGATTTAGTATCACCTATTAATTGATACTTTGCTAGAGAACATTCGTGGCTTGCCTGTAGAGTTGAGAGAAAGGATTAACCGAGAACTGGTCAAAATAAAATCAAACGTAAAGAACAGCTGCATCCGTTACGTCACCACTTGTTTAACCACGGGTACCTGAATGCTATAAGAGAACTGATTCGTCAGAAATCGTTTCAGTGGTCAGATTTTGTTCAATACTTCCAGGTCGCCAATGATCGGCATGTTTGTGGTTTTGGTTGCTTCGAGATTCACCTAGTGCAACGCATTGAGGAAGACAAGTTATAGGATTACCAACATATTTTACGTGGAATCTGCTTAGAGAAAGAGGAAACTTCTAATCGAACTCTGAAGTGTATGTTTCAGTTTGGAGCATTTAAATTTTCAACTGGAGAACGAAGATCTCTGGCTAGAAAGTACGTGTATTGCTTCCGAAAAAAAAAGAGAGTATAAAAACACCGAATTTCTGAACCAAGCTTTCCAGACAGAATTAAATAAACGTGAGATTCATTTTCTTACCATCGAGAATCCCGAAACCAAGGCCAGCATCGTGGAACGTTTTCAACGCACTTTGAAAGAACGCATGTGGAAATATTTTACGCATCACCACAGTCTCAAGTACATCGACATCTTACGACACTTGGTGCAAGCGTACAACCAATCTTACCATCGAAGCATTGGGTGTGCCCCGCAAGAGGTGACTCCCGACAACGAAGTGATGGTGTCTGATCGCCTGTTTGGTAAGTCCTCGACGAGGGCTGTCCCCAAGAAAGGTGAAGTGTTGACCGTAGGAGATTGGGTGCTTATTGGCAAAACCAAACGCACTTTCGACAAAGGTTACTTACCGAACTGGACGAGTGCATGGCCGTCATCCTACCGTCTATAAATTGGAAGACATGTACGGAGAAGTGCTCAAAGGAACGTTTTACTTACCCCAGTTACAATGTGTCTCCAAAAAAGAAGACGACGTGTGCGACATTGAAAGCATTCTCGAACGCAGAACCCGTAAAGTGGGCAAACGACGTGTCAAAGAAGTCAATGTACGTTGGAAAGGATATCCACCCAGTTTTGATTCTTGGATCGACGCTTCGCAAGTCACCGACTATAAAAAGAAGTGACCATCATGCCCTTTCACACAGACTCAGCTACTGCGACCACTCCTTCACCCAGTTGTTCTCTAAAAGATTTACAGAAACAACCCTTCTGGGTGTGGTGTGGAGAACGTGTGCCGAAAACGCAAACCGTCTTTTTCTGTCAAATCTTTGTGGTGTATTGTGTCATCGGGGCAGCCATTGCAAATCTGAGTCTGCAACAAGGAGACAAATAATTGTGGACCATTTTATTAAGCAGCTGCATCGGTTACCTACTTCTCAATCCCTCCGTGAAATTCACCTCGAACGGCAACAAAGGGAACCTTGTGCCCAGTGCCAGTGCCAGTCACCACTCCAATAACAACATTAACCCCAGTTTGAGTGGAGACACTCCTCTGACTTCCAGTCACTCCTCGGATAGCCACATAATTACGAAAACGAATTACCAGTCATTTCCGACAACGATTCTTTTAGCAAGTTATTTCGTTCCCCTGTAGAACTGAACCAAGGACTGGATTTGGTATTTGTGTACTCCGATGTCGTGGAGTACAATCTGGTTGGACACACCTGCGTACCGTTACTGCGTGTCATTTCTTTCAAAGTGGATTCTCCCACGGACACTGACGAGGAAGGTGGAAACACTTATCACGTACACCGCAAATTTTGTACATCCTCAATATTTGCCTGTCAGCAAGTCGTATTTGGACACGGTCTACATTGCTACAAAAGTAGATCTGGGACAAAATATTCCATTCACCAAAGGGAAAGTCAGGGTGAAACTCCATTTTCGAAACCGGTTCTCTAACGACTCGTAAGTCATGTATCCATTGTACCGAGGGGTTGCTCGACAGCGAGGACACGGTTTAGGAGATATGTTAAAATCGGCTTATGTATCTACTGACAATGAGGTATATACTTTACTAGCATTGCCAATAATAAAAAAGACTAGTGCTCTCTTGGTCCTTTGAATTCTCTGGTATTTTCTTTTCAAAATGAGAACAATGTTGCTCTACACCATTTTCGAAATTAGAGGTACTAGCAAATATTTTTGGCGATATCAAAGATGGAACAATAATGTGGTGAATATTGCTTGTTTACATGTAAAGTTGTCAAATTTAATTTGAAGGATCGATTCTCTTACTCAAAGTAGTTAAATTATCTTGAAAAACTTGTCGCGTCTTGGAAAAGATAGTGGAATTTTCTTCAAGGCTAACGATTCTGTATAAAAATGTGAGCGATTAACGTTCTCCTTCTTACACATAATTTACATGTGTAACCTATTGATATGGATAACTGTAACAGACGTTGCCGAAGGTGAAAGGAATAAGGAAAGTCAGAAAATATAGTTGCTTGGACTGTTCACCATGTCGAATGGGATAAATCATATGTTATTTTTCACTTTCTATGGAACAGACAAATGAGACATCGGTAAGACATCTGTGTACATTTCTTTTCTGGCATGAACACAAAATTCTAGTTTCAACATGTATTGTCTCAGTTTAAATAGTAAAACAGTTTCGCATAATGACTTTTAACATTGAAATAGCAGTACTGTATTTACTATAATTTTAAAATACGATGTACAACAAATTTTGTAATAAAATTATGACCTAAAATTAATACTTTTTAAACATCCAACTCTTTATCATCTGTAAGTTTAAGCAATATAACAGAGGTTCCAGATGACCGCAATTATGACTTCGAACGATTTTTTCTAATTGTTATTTCACTATCTTTCATCTGAATGAGTACTATTTCAATTAGCTGAAAATCGTTTAACATATCGAAGCTACTGAGGAAATTCGAATGTGGAAGTTGGATAAAAAACAAGAACGGCAACACGTATTCTGCATTTCGTAGTAAACTCTAACATACATCAATGTAATCTTCTTAGAAACAGACGTAACAATATACAGGCCATGAGTTTTCCTTCATATTTATAAGAAGAGGATGGTTTACTAGAGTGATGTGCAATCATTCATATATAGGAGAGATAAATACAATATAAATTATCACCATCATAGACATATCCTATGAGGCCAATAAATCAATGTGGTCAACAAATATTTAGTAATATGTAGGGTAGCAGAAATAGACTTACAATGGTATGCTCCGGCACTATTACACCTGACTAAGAAGACTAGTAACCCAATATAGTAACCCAATATTTATTGAAAATAAAGAAATACACTAAGTCCGGTACCGAACTGATCAACGATTTTTCTTTATACTTTTCCGATGTGAACACATGATTGAAACAACGAATAAAAGAAATACAGCCTAGGTCTGAGAGAAAAATAAGTAAGTTTTATTTGAACGTCTTTCCTGCATGCACTACAACAACCTTACATATTTTGAAGAAGGAAACGACATGAAATATATTCAACTAACCAATATCACACTTATCGGGAAGTTTTATATATGCAGAGAGAGATGTATATAGAGAGGGCGTAAGAATGATCGAGGGAGATAAAGACAATAACCGTGGGTACGCATGTAAACGTGTTGCTTAGTATTTTCTTTTCCAAAAGATATTTGAGTTTGAACTGAAAAACGCGATTTGTCTTCGTTTTTAGTACAATTTAACATTTGTTTCATTTATCAATTCCGGGCACATTTTATCATCAATAAACTATTAGAAGAAGCATATTTGTAGCGTAGAAACCATGTCTTTTTTCGACGGATGATTGCTGTGAAACTATTGTAAATGACAACTGTTTAAGATTCTGCGGTGGAGAAAGTTCTTCACCATTCACTGCGTTACACAAAATCACCACTGATGACATTATACATATCCACTGTCTCCTTCACGAATTATTGCTTTTAAACAAGTTGAAATGAACATTCTCAAAGCTTTGTTTCTAACAACCCATTCGAAATCTTGAACAACAAATGAGAAAGAGCAAATTATCTGAATGTAACACTTTTCGACATGACCACTAGATCAATGGTCATTAGATGCTGAATAGAGAGAAAAACGACAAATAAATCATTTCTATTTTCTTCTATGCTGTATTAGAAATCAACAATCACAAATTTCCCATCCCAACCCGAGCATAACGACATAATAACACTACTAATATCCAGCTATAGGAAAAATCTATAAATCATTTCTCTGCAAACTGCAAAATACAGAGTTTATTCACACCACTTCTCATTTAATATCACCTTAGTTTCTTTTTCTATATAATGACTCCAACAATTATTATTAAAGTGTCAGAAAAGGACTCAGAAAGGGATTGATGTGTCAGTCATACATAACATCAAACGAGTAAAGGAAGATAATGCAGGAATTGTGAGAATGTTTAACTCAACACTCTACCTCAATCTTACGCAAGGAATAAATCGAAAGGAAGCCATCCAAAAGGGTATATACAAATGATGTAAATTCACAAGACAGTCAGATACTGTTGGCATTTACCCTAAAGGACAATGGCTATATTGATGAAATCTATGCCTAGAAGGAGAAGTGGCAGATGAATTGCAAGAGATAATCCATGGATATACTAACACTTACCATTGATCCATTGATAAGACTAGAATTGATACAATTAAAAAAGAAAAACAGGTATAAAAATTTGTATTAGATTATATTTTATAAAGCATCTTTTACCTGTGAAAATAGAAACTATAAAATGCGTCAGATGATTTGGATTTCAAATTATCAATCAATCTCTGCAAAAGTGTCCTTGCCAACGTTAACAGAGAAAATGTTCCAAATCAGACAGGTAATGTTAGATGAACAAGTTGTGTACATCTGGGGCGTAATAGCATTCATTATTGAGGGAACATAATACGGGATTGAGTTTTGGACATGTATGCAATTATGAAACGATTAAACGGTATATGCTGCTGACAAGGAGTTGGATACCATTTGAAAACATCATTCATATTAGAATTTTTTTTAAAAATATTTAAGGACAGATGTTAAGCAGCAGGGAGGGCGAACAGACCAGGGTTTTTTTCACAGAATACAAGTTCCTACAGAGAAATTCTCCGTAGAAAGCTCCATTTGTCAAATAAAAACCTTCTACGGGACGTTATTTTCGGTCTTGACCAGATCCCATCATCACTATAGTAGTAATATTTTAACTCCAATAATAGCTTTTGCCTGTGAATTTATAGCGGTCCGCCCAACCATTGCTGCTCCTCATCGAAAAAATTCTCAAAATATTTTGTCGAGACCAATTCGATATCGTGCTCGTGGATCATGCAAATTATCGTGATAAAGCCATGCGGAGTTAACTGAGCATGACTAAATAGATTTTTGGATTTAATTATGTCCATGTCGCCGTTGCACCAGGTTTGATGAATATTCCGCAGCGTGTGCGTGTCAACGCCGTTAAATACCGCTAAAATGTTACAATTATCTCTAATTACTTTTGATATCTGCCTATATCGCTGAGTTACGTAAATATCGTCAGTATTTTTATGTCGTCCATGAGAAAATATCCTAGCTGGATTTGCTTGCTTATCTAGCATAACGTCGTCGTATACAACTCAATTGTTAATTTCCCCGTTAAGATCGTCAACGCATGGTGCATCATTGATATCGGTGATAAATTCAATAACATTTTCGTTATTTTCACTTATTGACGATGCATTTTCATTGAAATCTTGTAATACCTCATAGCATCGCTGATCGTCAACGCTTGGTGCAACTAAATATAATTTATCCCATTTTAACCATCTCATTATCAAATTCAACAACAACTGAGTTTTACCAGATCCCGATGGGCCAATTATTATCATTCTAATCGAATTTGGTAGTGCCGCATGATGTTTGACTGGTTCGCGTTTTTTTTGTGGCGGAAAAATCAATTACATTCATGATATAATTATCATGGATCTATATTGTGTAAAATGTCGTTCACGCACGGGCACAATAGATTTAACTACTGTTACGACGCGAAATAATAGATTAGCGGGAACAGGCAAATGCGAAATATGTGGAACAAAAAAATTTAGATTTATTTCTGGACAAGAAAAGCCAGCTAAAATAAAACCAGCTAAAAAAAAGCGACACGGCGGTGATATCGCATCAGGATTAACAAATTTACCTGGCGCTCCTTGGGCGAAATATCCTGGAGAAAAACATCTGCCCGGATATAATTATTGCGGACCAGGAACTAGACTTGATCTTAGACTTGACAATGATATGCCAAAATCTGGCGAGGAACCAGTAAACGCCATCTCGCTGATGTAAATTTAATTCACGCGTTAAATTCAATACCTAACAAAAATATCAGAGAAAAATTAGCTAGCTGGATAATTAAAAGCACAATGAAAGGTAAATTAGCATTCGGTGCTGGTTAGAAATAATGGAGTCAATTTATTATTCTCCGGCTGGATTATGGCGTGGTAAATAAGCAAATGCTAAACTCGCCAAAGCGGCTAAAGTAAAAATTCCCGTTGCCGCGTCGTGGTTATCCAAGCAGGCCGCTTGGCAAATTTATCTTCCTCCGCCAAAACGAATTGAACACGCACATTTCGACATTAGCGTACCTAACGAAGTTCATCAGGCCGATATAATGTTTCTTCCGCACGACGTCGTTGACGGAAAAACTTACAAATACGTGCTGACCGTCGTTGACATCGCTAGCAGATACAAAGAAGCAGAGCCGTTAATAACTAAAACAGCTACCGAGGTCTCAAACGCATTTAGCAGAATTTATCAACAAGGACCACTAACTTGGCCAAATTTACTTCAGGTTCACCCTGGTAGAGAATTTCTTGGCGCGGTTTCATCAATAATGAAAAAAATAACACAAATATACGACGCGGACATGTTGGAATTCAACGAGATCAAGCAATTGTTGAGCGATTCAATAAAACGCTTGCTGAGCGGTTATTTAGATATCAATATGCGAGGGAATTTATTTCTGATGAGCGATCTCAAGAATGGTTGCAAGGATTACCAGACGTAATTAACGGGATAAATAACGAACCAACACGAACAATAGCGATGAAACCAGAAATAGCAATTACAAAGGCGATTATACCAATTCAACGGCGTGATTTTTCAACTCGGCCAGTTCTAGGTAGTATTATTGTTAGATATTTATATAAGCACGGCGAAGCTGAAGGTGGCCGAAAAAGAGCAACCGATCCAACCTGGAGTGTTACATCACATAAAATATCTGCCGTAACAAGATCGTCAGGAAGGCCGGCAATTTATTTTCTTGATTCGCTAGCTCCCCAGCGTGGATTCACTCGTGAAGAATTACAAATAATTGCCGCAGATACTCAGTTACTGCCTAAATCACTTAGGTAACTCTCCTGTTACATTCTAAACACACCAATGTGACGTTTCATCGGTCGCAAGAACTATTCGCGATAATTGAGATATTTTTCTAACTCTAGACACGGCTAAATAGATCAAATTCTACCATTCTATGCGATCGTCAACGATCCAAACTCGAGTATCCGAAATAGTTAATCCCTGCGATGAGTGAATCGCCATTGCGTATCCAAGCGTCCACGGGGATTTATTTGCGCTTAGTGCATCTTTGACTAAATTAATATCAACGGTGATAATATAATTTAATACTAAAATTTTTCTTTCTTGCCCTGGCACGTCAACGTAAATATTCTGTTGTCGCGTATCAGCTGGCCGATAACATAACGTCAGCATCAGCAAGGGAAATTTATCCTGTTGATGCTGAAATAATTCTTGCTGAACTTTATCTCGGACTATTTTTATATTAGCAACTATCAGATCGCTTGGCGTCCATGAAAGAAAAAAATTCTTCACCGATGTTTCTGGAATTATTTCTCGCATTATGCTGCATTGGACTTTATTTGATTGTAATCGAATTAATTTTTGAAATTCACTCAACGCCGCATCGAGAGATCTGTAATCGGCGTTGACTTCCTCGTAGTAGTCAACGAAATTTCTCAACCAGTCATGAGGTAATTGACTATCAATTGGACCTGGTTGACCTTGATCGCCGCACATAATTACGGCGGTATTTTTCAACGACAACCAGGTAAGGAATAATTTTAATGTTTCCAGCGGAACCGTGCAGATTTCGTCGAACATTATTACCTTATTGATGTATTTGTCGCCCATTCGCGAGCAACTCCATGTGCCGCCGCTATATTTGAAATAACTGTGATAAGTACAAGAGTTAACTCCACGCTGTTTCATTTCCTTTGCTAATCTATGGGTCTGTGTCAACACGTTCAAGTCGGAGTTTTTAAAGAATTCGATTACTCTTGTTGTTTTACCTGATCTACCTGACCCGTTTATGTAAATAAATTTATATCTCGATATCGGATCATGCACGCACGGTGACGAAGAAATTTCGCTAATTTCACCACGATGATATTCGTCAGCGTCAGAAACATCCGCGGATTCACAGTAATCAAGAATATCTTCATTTTTTACTCTTCACGTGCCCCATGAACCATCGTAAGATAAATTTTCTAACAGCAATGAGTATTTTTTGTTGATATAAAACGAATCAGTAGCTACTCTAACTGCGTCGCAGGGGAATTTATTTATCATGGAAAGTAAATTGATGCTTACATATGCGAGCATGGAAGATCTTAAATGAACATACTGTGGCAATTCCCGGTCAAGGTAACTAACGACGGTACCTAATTTCATTCCATCGCTAAGATAAATATTTTCTCGACTGCAAAACGCATTCTTCCCACTTGTATCGACAATTATAAAATCTAATTCGGCTTTGTTAATTATTAACCTGCAATGATGTCGTTGATGATCATACGCGCCACCTTCGGTAAATTTACCAATTATTCTCCTACCTAGGTCTTTTGCGTTATCATGATCGGTTGGCAACCAGACTTCGGTTTGTTTTTTATACGATATAATTGCTTCACTGACCGCCAACGACGTTAACATGGCTGAATCTAGCATATATCGAAGCAGCGCCGTGTGAACCCAACGTCGTTGCGAAAATTACCTGCCAAACCAAACGTAGCATATTTTATGTAAATTATCGGCAAATTTAAATGATACGACACGGGCAAACCCGGTGATGGGAAAATCTGGCAGCAGGCCATTAATCGATACTCGCGTCATTTCGCTGAAAGGATGGCCAAATTTAGAATATATTTAGCGCAATCGCCATATCCTAGAAAACTTCCAGGATAACACGCAACCATGTCAAACGATATCATGTCAGCATAATCATATTTGGTATTCCATAATCCGCCGTGACCGTATTCGATGCAGCTGTCCTGGATATCTTCAACAAATTCGTGCCGCGTTGGCTTCCACAGATTCTTTCCCTGGCAGCATGAGCAGCAACTGATGGAACAGTAAAACAGCTAGACAATGACTGATTGGAATTTATCGAATACTTTTCCTCTAATTCGCTCATTAAATCATGTAGCAGTTTATTTCTGTACACGTCACCGTTAGGCCGCACGAATTGATCATATTTGTCATCGCTGCGAAGCAACCACACCGATACTGGATCTGATTTGCTTATTTTGTAAATAAAATCGAACATTTCCGTGGAATTTTCCTAATAAAATTTAACAGTACGATCTCGCGAAAATATCGTTACCGCGCTCGTCCACGCATGAGAATTATAATCGATTATATTAATTGGCGCTCCTCGAGATTTATACGGAGAATCATATAAAATTTCTCCCGATAACGACTTAACTGTTATTGGAAACTTTAATTTTCCCGACAGCGCGGCAACGTCGTCTATTGACGCGCCGTTAGTAACTGATTTCGCCCAAGTATTTATCAAAGATAATCTTAAGTCAGTTAAGCCAGATCCGCGTTTTGTATTTTTCAAATGCTCTATTACTCGCTCAGCCACGCAGTTTATCGAGGATAATTTCATCAAGGGTAGATTTTTAACATCTGGTCGATTATTTAACCGATAAATTCCATAAACAACCGCGGTGACCGGATAAGATCTATCGTAGTTTCGCTGCAAGGATGCCCAAATTGAGCAAAATATTTAGCGCAATCGCCGTATCCTAGAAAACTTCCAGGATAACACGCAACCTTGTCAAACGATATCATGTTAGTGTAATCATATTTAGTGTTCCATAATCCGCCGTGACCGTATTCGATGCAACTGTCCTGGATATCTTCAATAAATTCGTGCCGCGTTGGTTTCCAAAGATTTCTTTCCCTGGCAGCATGAGCAGCGACTGATGGAACAGTAAAACAACTAGATAATTGATTGGAATTTATTGATATTTTTCTGCTAATTCACTCATTAAGTCATGAAGCAGCTTATTTCTGTACACGTCACCGTTAGGCCGCACGAATTGGTCGTATTCGTCATCGCTACGAAACAACCACACCGACACTGGATCTGATTTGCTTATTTCGTGAATAAAATCAAATATTTCCGCGAAATTTGTGGAATTTTCCGAATAAAACTTGACAGCACAATCTCGTGGAAATATCGTCACCGCGCTCGTCCACGCATGAGAATTATGATCGATTATGTTAATTGGCGCTCCTCGAGATTTATACGGAGAATCATATAAAATTTCTCCCGATAGCGACTTTACTGTTATTGGAAATTTCAATTTTCCCGACAACGTGGCAACCTCGTCTATTTACGCGCCGTCAGCGACTGATTTCGCCCAAGTATTTATTAAGGATAGTGTTAAGTCAGTTAAGCCAGATGAGCGTTTTGTATTTTTCAAATGCTCTATTAATCGCTCAGCTACACAATTTATCGAAGATAATTTCATTGGGGGTAGATTTTTAACATCTGGTCGATTATTTAACCTGTAAATTCCATAAACAACCGCGGTGACCGGATAAGATCTATCGTAGCATGGTTTGTCTATGCCGGTTAACAAACCCGGCTTTGACGTGGCAGATAAAATCACATTTTTTTTCCCGCTAATTACAAGATCACGTTTATCTCGAATAACCCAAACTTCGTCGGACATTTGCGCGATAAATTTTATTCCAAATATAAATTTCTCACCGGTGTGGTTAGTTTTAATATAATTAATAATACTTTTTACCCGCTCATCGGCCATAGTATTATTAATTTCGTTTGTTTTCCACGTCGTCCACGTGTGAACCGCACTGTTGTCGAAAAATTCTTTCTTGGCTTTATTAGCGTCAGATATGTCGATGTCGGCTTCGTCGAGGTCCAATGATTCCATGTTATATTTTAGACAAATATCTAATACAATAATGAATCATTGCAAATGGGTATTAGTCGGTTCGTTATCATGCTGCGAAAAATCATGCAAGCGTGAATTCTGCGGCGAGCATATGCAGGCGATTCTAGTAGGTAATTATGGACCACAAAGATGCATAAAATGCAATATTAGATTGCGAGGCAAAACTCGATTATGTTTGCGCTGCGGCGGGAAACGCTATCGAGAATTAAAGCGACATTATGACAAAAAATAATACCAACGATGATGACAAAATCATCAAGTGCAAGGAGGATTATCTAAATAGGTTTTAAAACAAACTTTGATTTAGACAAATAATATTATGTATATGAATAAGATATTCAAGAAGCATCCAATCGTTGACAACTACGAGACATCACACGACGGTGTTGTCAGGAATTGCAGAACAAAAGAAGCCATTTGGTAATGTTAATAAATCAGGTTATCTTCATTTCAAGGCCGAAAAGAAACATTATCTGAATCACAGATTCATCTTCGAATGTTTCAACGGACCAACAAAAAATGGCCTTGCGATTGATCATATTGACGGAGATAAACTAAATAACTCGAATCAAAATCTTCAAGCGGTCACGCAGAGTGAAAATTCCACGCGCGGAAATACTGGTCGTTCTAAAAGTATCGGGAAAAGGGCGGTAAAATCAATTAACATGGAGACCAACGAGGAAATGATACTTACGTCGATGACATCTGCCGGAAAATATTTTAGTATTCACCCACGCTCGGTCCAATATGTTGCAGATAAAATAACTAATTTAGCGTTCTCTTATAAATTTAATGTCTGGATAAAATTTGATTATATTCCTCTGATTTTAGATGATTAAATTTTATTTATTTATTTCAGCAAAATTATATTTAGATTTTTTTTGTATTAAAAATATAATATTTACTATAATGAACGAAGAAAATATCAGTAATATAATTGATGCTATTGAGTAATGAAAAATTAGTAGAATAATTTTACCGGACGATCTGGACGCTGAAAATATCATCGCTGACTCTGAAACGCTCGCGCAAAACAAACACGAGGGCACGTACGTTTTGCCGGCTGAATACAAGTATATAAAAAAAATTCAGTCAGCGATGTATCAGTCGTTGGCGTCCGTTGATGAGTCATCGGTGGGAGATTTCGCGCCGTTATTGGTTGCCATCGAAAAAATCAGATCGGAGTTGTCTGACGAATATGAGGCAAAAAAAATTATTAATACTCGAGTAAGGCAATTAAGAAAAATAGTAAATGACAAAAGGTAAAATTATTTGCTATTTACTGAATTATTTGCTTTTTTACTGAATTATTTGTTTTTTTACTGAATTATTTGTTTTTTTACTGAATTATTTTTTTTTACTGAATTATTTGTTTTTTACTGAAATTATTGTTTTTTTTCACTGAAATTTCATGTAAATACCGCATCAAAATAGAAATAATGCACAAATTACTTGATTTTGACTACCAATGACCCACTCAAAATTATAAAATCTGCACAAATTGCTTGATTTTGACTACCAATTACCCCATTAAAATTTAAAAAAAAAAAACATTTTCGCAAATATTTATTGGTTTTTATTTATTTATTTATTTTTTGCTGCTTTTTTCTTACGGTAAGGTTAGGATCAAGATCCTTAGGATATCACTAGCAAATTAATACTTAACGTTTCTCCGCGTAAATCAAGTAAATTTCCCCCTTGATCAGTTAATCTAAAATTAATTCTCGATAACAAATTATTATGGCACCGCAGATAAATCGGATTATTTGGTTCTTGTATAATTAAATATCCTGGTGGTTCTTTTGGCGAAAACGAGTAAAGAACATGTCCTCGCTGAACCTGATTTGACACTGCTACGTCAACTTTATAACTGCCATCGACGATGTCACAATTAAGATTAACTGCGACGACGGTTGTTATATTTACGATGCCTGGTGAAATATGCCGGCCTTCTCCGTGTTGACTATTATCATGCTTAAGTATACTTGGTGGTGGCAGTATTTTTACCCACGCGGCATGTAGTTGAGGAAAAAACTCATCAATGGTGTCGAAGAGGGTTTTTTAAATTCATCCACGTTATATCCGGGAAATTTAAAAGTTTTTAACGTCGCTTCGGTCAGCCCGTATATGTCAAACAAATTTTGTTTTTCTGCTGCTGAATCAGTCTCTATAATACAAGTAATTAATTTGTTACTGATAAGCCGAAAATAAAATACAATGTAACCCAGTATATCAGTAACTTTGATAATTTTGTCGCATGACCCTGATATATCAATGATACATTCCTGAAAAAACTGCCGTAGTCGCCGTAGTTGTTCATCGCGTTCCTGTTTAAATACTTTGATCCACTCATTAATCTCACTCAGCTCGATGGATTTTTTAAACTTATTATTTTTATCGGGATAAATAAATAATATATCGCCTTTACCTCTGATGATAAATTTATTTTTCAGAGAAAAAAATCTTCCTCAATAATATCATTATAATTAGTCATTTTTTTAATGACAATCATGCCAATCCGCGTTATGCATGGTATAATCAGATTCTTCAGGTTCTGGTGGCGCTGGCGGATGTGCTGGCATATTTTCAGGCCAACCTAGAACTGTTCTAATCGAACTGGCATAAATATCGACAATATACGGCGCTGTTACCTCGATGATCGAAGTTAACGTCGGTTCGTGCACGGTTATTTTTATTCCAGGTTCATCTCCGGTTATATTTTTTATTCTATATAACAGTTCATCATTAATTTGTTCAACCTGATAACTTCCTGTTGGTAATCCAACGACGGTCCAATCTGGAGTATCGGTACCAGGTTTATTTTTGTTAGCGAAAACAAATGAATTATTTGACATCGATGCACCAAATGATGCTGATCTAATATTATGCCAACTATGATAAACTCGCAGCTGCGACAACGCGATTTCGTTGACGGGAATTGCTATCGGAAAATTAATATTAAATTCCGGCTTAGTCGAGCTTGCCGATATCATCGTTGTTACTTGCGGGGTCGTGTTTTTCACGATCTGAGATAATTCCGATATTATTATTATCTGTAACTTTAATATCAGCCTGCGAATAAATTTTTATCATCGCGGAAAATTCAAAATCAGAAATGACTCCGTCGTTGAGACTTTCTGATATCAACGAAGATAATTTTACGTACGCGATCGTTGCCGCGTATAATTTTACCACGTACGAGGATAATTTTTCACTCGTGCATGATGATATTTTTTTGCAATGATATTAAGGACTCCAGCGAGCGTCGTTGTCGCGCAAATACAAATTGTAACTGCGACGGGTGCCATCATTGTTACCGCGGACAATATTATTCCAGATCCAGTGACAACTGCTGATACCGAATAAACAACTACGTCAATGATAACTAATCGTCGCTGATATTTTTTTACCTTTGTTGAGTACGTATCTATGATTAATTTTAGCGAATTTTGCCACTCACGAGAGTGATTGTACCTGTAATCGGACAGCCTCATCAATTTATATTGTGAACAATTTAGGAGTTTCGACGATAAATTCCATAGCATACCACGATGGTATTGGCGCAGTTATTACTGCTTTTTCACGCGGTTCTAACGTGAAAGTTTCTTAGACGCCTTTGTTCATCAAAATATTTAAAAATCCAAGGAATCGCTCATTAATATGTTTCCAGTCATATTCTTTAGTTACGATTCTGAATCTCGTTTTCGAGAACACGTACAACCGATACACGCCAGTAACCGGCGCGGTGTATTTGATAGTTTTATTTTCCTGAGTCCACGTTAATTCTCCCGTTGACATGATAAAAGTGATATTATTTACCTGCGCGGAAGTTATTGCCGGTGGAATCTTAATAAAGCTGGTTTTCGCGATAACTCCAGGTATCATTGCTTCAAATCCCTTAAGTGTTTCGATAGTTGCTTCGATGCTAGTAATTTTTTTATTAATCTCGGATATTTTTCTATTTGTTTCCGCGGCGGTTTCATCAACTCGCCTAATAGCTACGTTGGTTACCGAGCTAGTTTCGATAGCTACTTGATTAATTTGTCTAATAGATTCATTAATATTTTTAATAGTTTCAGAGGTATCTCTGACGACTTTGGTGGTGTTTTTATTTATCTCGGCGGCTCTCTCGTTGATTTCATTAATTTCTCCTTGAGCGTTTGTGAAATCACTTATATGTGCGTTATATTCGGTACGTCGAATTATATCTGTTAATTTGATGTTGCTAGTTTTTAATTTTCCATGCTGATCTTGAAAAATAACAACCTCGTCAGGATCTATTCCTGATATCGATAAAAGCTTGTTAACGTCGTCTTTGGATAAATCGACATCGATTGTTTGTTTTTTTTTCAATAATCGCATCAATAAAGATCTCCCGTAAATGTCAACCATTATTTAATCGCGGTTGATTTAATTTGTCAGAAGTAAACCTAAGTACGACTTTGTGATGCGGCTGAGATGATTTTGATATCGCGTCAAGGACGTTAATGGCTTCGCTGCCGCATATTGGTGGATCAGTTAGCGTCTGCGTGGGTAACGTCTAATACCAAATTGGAACATTTAATTGTCCAGAATAATTTAGAAATTCTCTTGGCGGTGCTAGCCCGTACGAGTCGAAATAGATAATTTCACGCGGATTTATCGAATAAGAAACCCAATGCGTGCCAGGACCTGATTGTGAATCTAAATTTATAATTCCAGATTCGTTTAAATTTGGTGGATCTGGTAACTGATCTTGCATAAATACGCCGCTTAAGAATTTTATTTTTTTTGTTTTTGTTTCGTTAGCTAAATCTAAATTTGACATTGGCGTGATATTTAGATTTTTGGGTACTGCAGCGTTCCTGGCAGTCTTAGGCCGCGTTCGTACCAGTAGGGCGTTCCTGGCAGTCTTAGTCCGCGTCCTTTTGTTTTACCGTACTTGCCTCCTGTTCTTTTTTGTGTATTTTACTGTCGATATGTCCAGCAGCACCTGACGCAGCCGCCTTTCCTAGAAACGGCAACACCGTAGTTATTAAACCCGGCTACAGCCCGGCGAGAAGCGGAAAGAATCCGCCAGTTTTAATCATGTCGCTGATTGCACTTGGACTAAGATCAACCTGGACGCCAGTATTTGCCGATTTAGCTTTTGTAAAAATTTTTAGTTAGCGACAATTTATTTGGACCACCTTGAATTTGAGCGTTTTTTAACGTCAATTTTGTCCCGCACATTTTTACCGTGCTTGATTGGAGTTTTTTTACCTGACCCGGGGTCAGAGTCACACTAACATGATCGTATGGCATTATAATTATATTGATGATTTAAATTGATCTCACATTTTTTCTACTGGCGCGTCAATGATTCTCATTCGGCCACCAATACCTTCAAGAATCATAGTTCTATCGCTTAGCATGACCGCGACCACTTTAAGATCAACATTACCTGTATTAGATATTCTGGCTTTGAAGTGTATATCAACGACGGATTGTTTTATCAAATCAAGATGTTCCAGTGAAAAATAATATATTGAATATAATTGTTTAAAATCCAGCTGCGATACTTGCAGGCCGGTGTCAATATTTTGATCTCGTCCCATAAAACTTAACAACCGATGATATCCGCGTGCTATTGAATTATCGGCGAAATTTAATGATATTTCTTCGGCTGGTTCTTGTTTTCCATTTATTCGAAACGACATTTCGCTGGCATTGAAATTATCAAATATCATATGGCTAGCTGTTTGATGATATCGATCAACTCGTTGAAAAGCAACAAAAATATGCCTAAGTGCAGAAACGCCTTGCTGCGACGCCATATGCCAACTTAAATTACCGTTAATTTTGGTAGGGATAGCATCAAAAGTCGTTGTCAACCACGACATTACCGATTTACCGCCTTGATTCATAAATGAAAGTAATTTATTTTCTTCGATCAACGACGGAGTCATCGCTGGCATCCACAGGGTAAGTTTACTTAGTGTTACTTTGGCGTTATTATTAACGTCAGCGTCGGCAGTACGATCACCTTCTCGCCAGATAGCGTCGTTGCTATTATCTTTTCGATAAAAAACTATAGTATGCTTGGCTCCAAAAATTACCTTTCTAAAATTTCTGCAAAATTAAAATATATGAGATAATGGAATTGCGCATGAAAATCTTCTGCGAGTACCTGATAACATGACTTTACGCGCAGCAAAACCTAAATTAAAATTAGGATTGGCGCCCATAACTACCAGTTCCACATCAGCGTCGACAGCAGCGTCGGTAAACTTTTCTGGTCGTCTCATATCAAACTGAATATGATCAGGATGATCAGAATTATCTTTGGCGAACGTCATGCTAGGGCCGGCTGATCTAGCAAAATCATCTGAGTACCTAGCTAGGCCTATAATTGTCGTAGCAACATCAACGTTGTCGTTAATCGATTCGATTTCCTTTCCGTCCACGAAATACGCGGCGCTCTTAAATAACGCCATAATACCGTAATTGACAAATCCAATCTTATAATTTTCTAAATATTCGGCATTATTCGTTTTTGTGATTTCACCGACAACTTCGATAAATGCCTCAGATGGCAAAAAATAGCTACTCGTGTCATGAACTTGAATCTCAACTCGGCTGTTACTATCTGGCGTTACCGCGTCGTACGAGTAATGTTGATAATCGCGTATCGATGTATCCTGACTTATTTGCTCGTCCATGTCAAATGCTTCGTTAGATGCATGCTTGAATATTTTATTATAAAGATTATCTTCTAAAACGAAGACCACTTCCCGATATTACGCTTGTATTTATTTGATCAGCTCCTTGATTTATCAGCGACGCTAATTTTTGAGTTGCTGCGTCGTTTTATACCTTGCTGACGTCGCTAGGCATCACCGCGGTGCTTGGTAATTTAACTGGCTGTTTTTATCCACGTACCAGATTTAATATTCTATCTTTGACGGTACCAAGTATTTTGCCAGCAAACTCACCAACAGCGGAAAGTGCCTTATCACGAGCAAATCCCATCGCTTTCATCCCTAATTGCTTAGCGATAAGTCCGACTTTAGGAGCTATTCGCGTGACAAATCCACTAAATGACGTCACCGAGACCATCTCCTTTGATAATTTTGTACATGGGCAACAGCGCGTTTACCACGCGAGATTGCGTAGGTTTACGATGATGTTTGTGAATTATCATTTTATCTAAATATTCATTTATCTAACTAATCGCTGTAGTCTTCGACGATTTCATCGATAAGATTTCTATAAACGTGAGCGTCCATGATGCCGCCGCGAAATAATGGCTGATAAATATCAGTTGCTTCGATAATTATTGCTGGTGAGTTATTTTCAGCTCGTTTCCCCCCAATAAGAACCTCCAGCCGAGATACGTCGTTGACGACGTTATTAGGACAGATAGAATTATAACCGCTACCAGTAGCAGTAGCGCCAGTTTGTTCTCTCATTTGATATACATATTTTCTAAATCTTTTATAATCCGGATCATCAAGATTAACCCGCTCATTTTTATGAGCAAAATATAACGCGGGAATCCAATCATCCTCGGTAACAGTATCGAGATTTTGTTTCTCCAGATATTTTTCTTTATTTTTATATTCGAATATAGCGATGCGAACTAATTCTTGCTGATCTTCGATTTTTGAGAGAGTATCCTTATTAAACATAGATACAGATGAAAGATTATGAAATGTTGATTTATCTTCTGGAATATCAGAAGGTTCTTCCGC